>CM076572.1:668970628-669570628 GCA_034641835.2 Pinus albicaulis
ATATATTACTCTATCTTCTGCCATAGTCATCTCTCACATATAACTTGATAACTGTGTATTCATTTTAGAAGTTGGCCCCCTTTTACAGCATTTTGTTTTAAAGTTGTCTGATGCATTTACTTATTGCAGTTTGTACTCAGTTTCTATAGTTTTCCTAGTTGTTGTGTTTAACTTTGGGGTTTTGGTTCCACCCTTATTAAAACCATTCATCTAAGTTGTAGTTGCATGAGAGCCAAAAATTTCTAACTGCAGCCAGTTGAGTCATATGCTCCTTGCATTTAAGATGTCCTAGGCACTAGTCTTTATACAACTCAAGGCTATCTCTAGGAGCTACAACATCTTTCTGGCGCTGTTGCTGAGGAAATAATTTAAAGAACTAAATCCCTGGGCCTCAAAAAATATTCATCCACCCTTTAGAATAGGTGAGTAGGAAGGGTTGGGAGTGGTAGATACCTCACCTTGGCAATTCCACTGTCATTCAAAGATAAATCTATTTTCAATCCTGGCTTCCCGAAAGCCATACCTGAGGTCAAATACATCCCAGTTGAGAACACCTTCAGTGTCTGATCCAAAGAATATTTTGCACAAGAGAAGTTGGAGAGAAAGAAAATCAGCTTATACAGATATTCCCAGATTCTCCCTGGAAGACTCTCCATCCTCCCCTCAGTTAGCTCAAGATCAAGGTCCTCATTCTACCGCAATAACCCTCTACTATACTTCAGATAGCCCCTCCCTGGAAAATATTGAAGTCAAAGATGAGGTTGAATCTGTAGACATCACGAGCTTCTTTCTGTATCCCACTCCCAAAGCCAAAGAAGTTAAAGAAGTCACAGAGGTTTTTTCTGCTCATATTCCAACATTTCAATCAACCCCTCAAGTTGTTGTTCAGTATATCCCCATTGTCACACATACTTCTCTTCCACCACCTCCTATTACACATCAGAATCTCCCGCCACCTCCACAACCTCCGATGGCTGTTCCTGGCTTCCTACTGAACAAATATTCCCCCATGGAATTGCCTCAGATCCTAAACGACATGCCTCAGGATTACTTAAAGATCCTACCTCATTTCAATGGAGAAAATGATACTAAAGCTCAGAAACACCTGGAATTTTTTTGCGCCTTCGCATAAAATTTCAATGTTGAACACTGGATGTGGTCTTGAGATTTTTTGTCCATTCTCTAGATGGAGAGGCCAGAAAATGGTTCAAGACCCTGGGGGACCGCTCCATTAACAACTGAGAGGAAATGGAAAATGCCTTCACCAAGAAATGGGGAGAGAAGAAGGACCACGGATACTGTCTTACATAATTCAATGCACTTAGAAAGAGACATAATGAATATGTGTCTGAATTCATCAAGAGGTTTAATAAATTATACACAAGTCTCCCATACAAAATGAAGCCTCACCAGATCGTTGCTAAAGTGGTGTTTGTAGCTGCCTTTGAGTCATAATTCAGATTCTCTTTAAGAGAAAGGAAGTCTGTTACTCTGGATGAAGCCTAGACTGACGCATTGGAAGTGGAAGCCAACTTCGCTTCTATGGGTAAATAAAAAGGGAGGTCATATCATGATGCTAGACGGAGAGGGAAAGAAGATGCATCTACCTCTGGTCAAGATAGAGAGGTAGTAGATTAAAAAATAGAGGAGATGAGTAAAATTATCAAGAACCTTTCGAGAAAGCTGGTGAAGCTTGAGCTTGAGGTAAAGAACTCACCCTCCAAGCCATTCCAAGCTGCTCCAAATAGAGGATTTAACTCACAATATAGAAATCCTCCCCTTCAAATATTGCAGAGAGAGCGGAAGGAGCAGCAAGATCACATACAGCCCCCACTATATCTGGAAGGGCAGATGGATGGCCCTACCGAAGACATTCCCCATGGGCAAGAAGATCAATATCTTTCTTACTCAGACGGTGATGAAATGGAGTCTTCTTTGCAAGAAAGTGAAGGAGTGGAGCTTTCCTTGCAAGAAGAAGAAGAAAAAACAAGTGTTGCTGAAGATATGGAGATTTATGATTACTACAAGCAATTCGTGGACTTCATGCAGGCATAGTTCAACATAAAATATGATCTCAGGTCCTCTAGGAAGAGGACGCGCACATAAGAACAAGAAGAAGAGATGCCTCAGAAGGAGATAGTTTTTCAGAAAATCGGAGATAAAGGTAAGAGACCTATAACTGAACCTTTACATTATAATGAATCCATTCCTTCCTCTTCTAAGTTGGCCTCTAATCCAATTGCAAATATTAAACCTATTCCGAGGGAAGAAAAACCTTCAGCCATGATAAATGAACCAAAGGAAAATACCATAGAGAAGTCTCCCTCTTCTTTTAATCTTCAAAAAGAACTGGAAAAAGTTAAAATCCCAATCCCCCTAACTGAACTCCTGAAACAACCAATCTACCAGTCTCAGGTGTCTTCTTTCATGCTCCCTCAAGGAGCAGCCCCAATCCCAGATAGTTTAAACCTCTAGGAAGAAAGGCCTATGGTAATGTTCGGTCCTCATGTTGAGGAGTTAGATGCTTCAACTCTTCCTTTCTATGTCTCTTTAGTAATTCATGATTTGTTGTTGCACAACTGTATGCTAGATTCAGGAGCATCCCATAACCTGTTACCTCTGTCGGTGATGGAGAAATTGGGGCTACAGATCACTCGCCCATATAAATATCTCTACTCTTTTGATTCTAAAAGAGTCAAATGTTTGGGGATGATCAAGGATTTGGTGGTAAATCTAGCCCAAATCCCAGCTAAGAGCATGGTAATGGACATAGTAGTGGCCGAAATCCCAGCTCGGTTTGGGATCCTGTTATCAAGATCATGGGGTACAAAAATCATAGGATCTATAAAACTGGACCTAACCTATGCAACCATCCCTGTGTTTGGAGGCCAAGAGAGGAGATTATACCAGGAAACAAGGTTTGTGAATACTGGCCAAGTAAAGACCGGGGTCAGCTCTTCAAGTAATGAAGAAGGTGGGATTTGGACCTTGCACTTCGACGGAGCCAACTCAAAGGAAGGAAATGGAGTTGGGATTCTCCTTATCTCCGCTACTGGACAACTGGTCCCATTATCTTTCAAATTGGAATATGAAGCCACGAACAATGTGGCCGAATATGAAGCCTTGCTTCTAGGTCTACAAACATAAAAGAATATGAATATTCAAAGCTTGAAGGTTTTGGGAGATTCAGAACTGGTGGTGAGACAAGTAAGAAATCAATGTCAAGCTAAGCACCCCCGACTGAGGGCTTAAATAAATGAGGTATGGAACTTAGTAGAGAATTTATTCTCAGCATTTAATATTCAATTCATGCCAAGAGACCAAAACAGAATGGCAGACTCTCTTGCAGTGGCTGCAAGCACTTTTCAACCACCTCAGAATCCCCTTTTGAGGTACGAGATAGAGGTCCGTTACCTTCCTTCCATCCCTGACAATGTTAAACACTGGCAGGTGTTTGAAGATGAAGAGAAAGTGAAAAGATTCATGGAGACTGTTGGGGAATTCTCCAATATGGACATAGATGTTGGCGAGGAGGAGAGTGAGGACGTTCCTCAGAATAAATGGTAGGATACCATGTCTAGGCACAAGGTTCTACAACTCAAAGGGAATGTAATACCCAGAGGACTGGTCCCCCTGGAGAGACTATTTGATAAGAATGATGTCCCAATCTGGCCAAGTAAGGTTGTTGAAGAAAATCAGGTATATGACTTGAACCTCAGCACGGAGGCTAATCCCAAGCTTGTGAAATTATCTAATAAGGTACCCGAAGAATACAAAAAACAATATCAGAAGCTATTTCAGACATATAAATACGTCTTTGCCTGGTCCTATCAATATTTGAAGACCTTTGATATTAGCATTATCCAACACAAGATTCCATTAAAAGGAGATGCTAAGCCAGACAAACAGAAATTAAGACAGATTAATCCTTAACCCCTTCCTTCCATAGAAAAGGAAATCAAGAAATTGTTGAAGGCTAAGATTATTGTGCCATTAAGATATTCTGAATGGGTGGCCAACTTGGTCCCAGTTCGAAAGAAGAACAGAGAAATAATATTGTGTGTTGACTTTCGGAACTTGAACAGAGCATCTCTGAAATACAATTATCCGCTGCCCAAGATGGACCATATATTGCAGAAGGTGGTAGGATCTTCACAAATGTCTATGATGGATGGCTTTTCTGGGTACAATCAAGTAGCAGTTCTTCCGGAGGACAAAAAAAAAACCGCATTCACCACTCCTTGGGGAACATTTTTGTATGCTCGAATGTCGTTTGGATTGATCAATGCAGGAGCTACATTTCAAAGGGCCATGGAAATTTATTTTGTGGGGGAACAAGACAAATTTGTGGTGGTGTACCTGGAAGATATCATAGTCTTCTCAAAGGATGATGCTGAACATATAGAGCATTTGTGTAGAACCTTTGACAAGTGTTGTAGGTATGGATTGTATTTAAATCCACAAAAATCTCAGTTTCCTTTAGAAGAGGGTAAACTGTTGGGGCATATTGTAACAAAGGCAGGGGTAAAAATTGACCCGAAAAGGGTAGAAGTCATAAATGGTATATCCTTGCCTAGAAACAAGAAAGAGGTCCAAGTTTTTATTGGACGTATCAACTTCTTGAGAAGATTCATACCCAAATATGCAGAGATAGTCTGGTACATAACTGAGATGCTAAAGAAGGATAACTAAGTAAAATGGACTATTGAGTCGCAGAAGCCCTAGTATTGGTAGGACCGGATTATGTGAAACCCTTCATAATATTTTCGTTTGCATCTCCCCACACCGTTGCAGCTGTATTATTGCAGAAAAATGAGGAAGGTCATGAACAACCCATTGCCTTTTTCAGCCAAGTTCTTCGTGACGTTGAGCTAAAATATAACATCCTGGAGAAAGAAGCTTATGCCTTGGTCAAATATCTGAAGGCTTTTTGAATGTATGTATTACAGTCAGCTATAACTGCATTCATACCCACAGCAGCTATAAAAGACATCTTGATTCAGGGAGATAGTGAAGGAAAGAGAGGAAAATGGATAGCCAAGATACATGAGTATGAGTTGGAAATATGCCCCACTAAGCTAATAAAGGAACAGGGATTAGCCAAGATCCTTTCTGAATCAAACTGTCAGGCTTTGGGGACAAATTTGTCTATGGTGGCCAATGAAGAGCCCGGAAGAGCAAATGAGCAGCGCGGGATAGAAACTGCTACACAAAAGACCCATATGAAGTACCTTCTCAGTGCATGGTACAAAGAAATTGTATAATACCTCTTAACTCTTAGATGTCCTCCAAGTTGCGACAAGACAAAGTATAGAATGCTGAGGCTAAAATATCAGAAGTTCATCGTAGTAAATGGCCGTTTGTACTGGAGGGACCCATCGGGCATACTACTTTTATGTCTCACAAAAAATGAAGTAGAAGAAGTGATGGTGGAATTCCATGAGGGAATTTGTGGTGGCCACTGTAGCTGGAGGGCCACGACACACAAGATTCTAAAAGCAAGTTTTTTCTGGCCCAGAATTTTTGAAGATGTTTATGATCGAGTACGGGCCTATGAAAAATGTCAGAAATTTGCTGAAAGGCAGAAGTTCGCACCTTTGCCTATGATCTCGGTGCACATAGAAGAACCTTGCCAACAGTGGGGAATCAATTTCATCAGTGAAATTCATCCTACCTCAAGCGAGCAACACAAGTGGATACTAATAGCCATTTATTACTTCACTAAATGGGTAGAGGCTGTGCTAGCAAGGAATTCTATAGACACAGTGGTGATCAAGTTTATGGAAGATAACATTATCTCAAGGTTGGGCTACCCTGCTAAGAGCTCAAGCTTTTAAGTCTGTCAAATTTATCAATTTTTGCCAACAGTATAATATTGTGTTAGGACACTCTACTGCATACTATCCACAGGGAAATGGATTGGTAGAATCATAAAAAAAAACTTTGGTAAGGGAATTGGAAAAGGCCATAAATGAAAACCAGAAGAACTGGGATTCACAGCTCAAGTTCGCGCTATGGGCAAACAAAATCACTAGTAAAAGGTCAACAGGAAAATCCCCATATGAATTGGTCTATGGTAGAGCAGCAAATTTTCCTGATACAATTGGCCTTACCTGTGGCTAGGTTCATGCAGGATTTTCAAGAGGAACCAAATGATCTTACTAGAAGAATGAATCAGTTAGTAGAGCTAGAAGAGACTCGAAGTCGAGTAAATCAGAGGTTGACTGAGTACCAAGAGAAAATGAAAGACCTGTTCGATCAGCATGCTAAAGATAAAGAGATACAAGTCATAGATCTAGTGCTAAGATGGGACATAAGAAGGGTTGAGAAAGGTAAGCATGGAAAGTTTTATCCTCTATGGTTCGGACCTTTCAAAATTGCAGAAGCCAGAGGAAACAATACTTTCAGACTGGAAAATTTGCAGGGTGATCTGCTCGAAGCCCCTGTGAATGGAAATTCTTAAAACCCTTTTTCCTGTATTGATTCAGGCCGAGAGGTCTACTGTATGATATTGTACATTATTCAGTTTCTTTTATAATGATGTTTGTTGTTTTGATTTGTCATAAAGAAATAAGATAAGGCATAAAGGGACTGTGTTTGCAAGAAGAAGGCTAACAGATGGTATACGGAGTTCTTGATGTGTTTGAGGACAAACGGGTTGTCCCCAAGTGGAGCCAATGTTGTTATGACATCCCTCACTGAGCTGGGATGTCTAATGATAAGGAGATTTACTCTGCAAAGAAAATACAACAAGGACTACATGGACTATCAAAGCCCCTTTTTCACCTATAGGAACCCTTGAAAAGGCTTAAAATCCACCTTTTTGCTTTAAAAGCGCTCATTTTAACATATCAGGCCTCTAAGCACCTTTCGACTTAAGCCCTTAGCCCTCATTTCTCATATGACCCCGCTCTATGACCGACGGCTAAAAATCCTTAAGCCCTCTTCGGCCATCGGAATTCGTTGTTTCTCAACTCCACTCATTTTCTCTTTTGTTTCACCGCCAAGGTTCATCCTTGCTGAAGAGATCCTGATCGTTGATCTCTGCAGATCCAACCGCCATTATGCGTCACCTATCCATTGCCCATCGCACTTCGCTTCCTCCAAATTTCTCATTCCTTATTCGTTGAACTCCTTTTTTGTCGATGTGCAAAACCCTGACACAATATCCACCGTTGATCTCCGCAGATCCAACGGTCCTCGCTCCATCACACATCGCGCATTGCAGTAATTCATTTTCACTCTATATTTCACTGTCAATATGCTGATATTTTGAGATAATCCCCACCGTTGATCTCCACAGATCCAACGGTCCTCTCTCCATCGCACATCGTGCATCGCAGTAATCCATTTTCACTCTATATTTCGCCGCTGATAAGCCGATATTTCGAGATAATCTCCACCGTTAATCTCTGTAGATCCAATGGTCCTCGCTCCATCACACATCGCACGTCATAGTAATCCATTTTCACTCTATATTTCGCCGCTGATATGCCAATCCGCCGATATAATCTGAGCCATTGATCACAATCGATTCAACGGCTATCGGGCCTCCCTCAGCTCCATTTGTCGTCCCCCGTGATGGAATCCCGACTGTCGATCCTCCAGATCTGATGGTCAGTGCTATCTCGCTATTTCGCTGTCCTCCACCTCATTCATTCATTTATGTGAAGCTGCAATACGATCTGGACCATTGATCCTCCAGATTCGACGGTCACCGCGCCTTCGCGCTGTCTCCATCCTCCCATTCAAAACCCTTCTGCCTAGCATTCCCCGATGAGATTTCAACTGTTGATCATCCTGATCCAACAGCCAGCGCACCTTTGCCTTTGATCCCGCTCACGTTTCTCCAACTTATCTCTGTCGTTGATTGAGCCCGATCCAATGGTCACTGTCAGTCTTCCGCTCTACCTGCAGGCACACTCAGCACACGAGTTAACACCTTGAGTGTCTTCGCAGTTGACCTAGTTGACTGCGGAAGATCTCATATCAACAGCTGAAATTTTCTGCGAAGGCACAGGCCAGGAAGTTAATTCGTACCCCCATGTGCCCCCACAATTGATCTCCACTGTTGATGTTCTCATGATCCAATGGTCCTTGTTCCATCGCTCCTTCGCCAATTTCCTGACCACTCATCCACTATTGCATTCCTCGCTCTGATCTAGACCGTTAATCTTCTCCATCCAATGGTGATCGCTCCTCTTCACCTTATAACCCTGAACTTGATCACACGCTATGTGAAATCTTTACTGACATCATCACTGGTCCCACCCGACCGCGCAAGTATGCCCGTTGCGTTCATCTGCGGCCGTTAATCTAGATTGCCCAGATCGGATGGCTCCCGCTCATTTTCGCATCCATTTCATAGCAGCTCCCCAATGCGCAAATCAAACATGAAACGGGTGGTTTTCTTAGGACATGCGTCACTCCCTAACGTGTATCGTGTGCCCCCAGCCTGATACCTCTTACCACTCAGCTCCCACACGAAAACCACCCTGGTTTTCTGCAAAACCGCCTTTCGCACAGTTTCGCACCAGATTGGATTCAAACCATGTTTTCGCCATGGAAACACCTCTACCGCATTCCTTGCCTCCGCACTACTCCTCTACCTTCACCCAAGCCTTTTGAAGTAGTCTACCCCCCATTGCAGGATTTATTTAACTGGTTTGCTGTCTGTGCGGCTTTTCATGGCATTTTAAGTATGCAGGCCATCTCATAGCTAATCACAGTGGCTCGAGGCTGAGGTTGATGATCCTCCACACCCAGGAAGCAGAGAAAAAAGATTTCAGAGGGTCAATTCCATGTCTTAGTCAATGCATCATGACCATTGGCCATTCTATAATACCCTTCAGTGCAGAAGGCCAACTCTTCCACTATTAGCAGTACCGCATTCTCCAACACAGAAGGCCAGCTCTCCCACGACTAATGGTATTGCCTTCGCCAGAAATAGCAGGGGCTCCGCCTCATCAAACAGCAAGGATCATTCATGACTGGGCCCGCGTGCCCTTTTACCTCATGTTATTTTCACTTTGTCATTTCGGGTGAAATATTTAGTTCATTCCTACAGTTTTCACTTTCACTTTAGTAAATTGTTTACATTTCAGTTAGAAACGACTTTAGGCCTACGTTGTAAGATGATGAGAATAATTTCTACCTCATCATCATTTTTGTTTTTGATTTAGACCTGAAACAACATACAAGCACACAGGGAAGATATTTTCCCAAAATATCTTCTCGTGCATAGGAATCAGAGGTTATAAAAATAGGAAGAAAACACTAAAGGTTCCATATTTTCCAAAGGACTCACTAACTTGAGTATTTTGTATGTATTTTGTATGAACTTTGATTGTGGATGTTTGAAGATCCCGCAGGGACTCAGTAATAAGAAGTTTTACTGGAATTGGGGATTCCGCTCGGGATGATTCACAGTTTGTAACTCTTCTCCTTGTTTTTTAATATAAATGTTCATTTCCTATCTCTCTACATCTCTTGTATCTAAATGCTCTGGAATGCGAGTGCTCCCATGCTTAAATGTGAATTTATCATAGCAGATACTCATATTTATTCATCTCTAGCGCTTTAAATATGGCTCAGGCATGATACTTTGTTTCATTTTCTATCTCTTCTGTCATTCTTCCGATACTAACTACAATGGATTCTTATCTTTGAATGAGCCTAGATATGTGGATTGTTATCTATGAATAAGCCCAGTATATATGGATTCTTATCCTTGAATAAGCCCGGTTATAGTTGATATATTACTCTATCTTCTGCCATAGTCATCGCTCACATATAACTTGATAACTGTGTATTCATTTTAGAAGTGGGCCCCTTTTTACAACATTATGTTTTAAAGTTGTCTGATGCATTTACTTATTGCAGTTTGTACTCAGTGTCTATAGGTTTCTTAGTTTTTGTGTTTGAATTTGGGGTTTTGGTTCCACCCTTATTAAAACCATTCATCTGAGTGATAGTTGCATGAGAGCCAAAAATTTCCAACTGCAGTCAGTTGATTCATATGCTCCTTGCATTTAAGATGTCCTAGGCACTGGTCTTTATACAACTCAAGGCTGTCTCTAGGAGCTACAACAGGGTTGATTATTATTTTTTTATGTGATATAATTAATTGCATGTTATAAAATAAACCATACTCTGTAGGAAACCTGCAAGTAATAAGAAATATTTCTATGAGGTGGGCATGTCCCATGCTCATCATACTAACTAATTAAGCTAATATGATATATATTGGTTTTTTCATGTCCCATTGTGGTAGGTGACCTGTTGATGGTTGTTGATTCACTTGAGAGAGTTTTTTATCTGAACAAAAAGGTTGAATGTGGCACCCACATGCATTTTCTCAGTATGGAACTTTTGGAGAAAGTGATCAATGTATTCATGGGTCTTTGACTGTTGGGGACCTTCCCGTGTAAGCATTCTTGAAAAATATACTTACTAATATATAGTTCTTCGATGAATTTTGATAGAGTGCAATGGTTATGAAGTACGATACCATCGTGACATGAAAATTGTTGTTGATGTCGAATGTCGAGAGGATTGATAACATCAATGGGCAATGTGAATTCCCATCCTGCCATCCGAGGATGTCCCTATTGTGGTGAGGACTTATCCAAGGTATTACCTCCTTCCTGGAAAGTGGTTGTTGGAGTCAACAAGAAGGAAGAATCAACCGATCCAAACAAGTACTGATACGAGGGATCATGGTTTCTGATGAAGCAGGGTGTAGTGCGATAGGTTAATGAGACATGATGGCAAGAAATAGCTATAACTTATGATGACGGTTAACATGAATGAGCTTATATTTGTAAATTCGAGCGGCGACAGTCATAACAACTTCTGATGGGGGAATCCCTGGGGTCGGTAATACATCCAAGGTGGGTATATTTTTATTATAACTAACATTATTGGGTGTGTTAAATAATGCGCAGCTCCAACCAAGGGTGACTAGGGACTGCTGCCAAGTAAGAAATTTAAATATATGGGTGGAAGTTTTCTCCTAAAAAAGCTTTGTGCACTTTTCAAAAGAATATGAAAGTGGGTTGGATGTACAAGCACAAAGATAGGTGCCCCATTAACATGTCTGATCCTACATGGTGATGCAAGGAGTGTGTTTTTTTGAGGGTGGGGGGCCCATTGGTTGGTCTCAGTGCGAGGGTGATGAGCCGGATGAAATGTCACAAATGGGATATGCTTATGAGGGTGTGGTAGGCCAAATGTGAAACACGGTGATGTGTTTTTTCTAGTCTGCTTGTAGATAATGGTGACCCAGCAATAGGGTTTCGATATGCGATGAGTAAATTGAATGGTATTTGATAATATATACATAAATATGAAGTGATTCCCGGGTAGGAGTTTTTGGTCATGGCTCCAAGTGTGACGTATGGTCTAAATAAGTGACAGATGCCATGGAAGGTGTGGCTCTACCGACCTACAAGGGTGTTTATCACGTACAAGGTGAGGTGATAATAAACATGGTAGGGTGAATGAAACTTATGGTTTTATTCTTCTGAGGAAATGATGTCATGATATGCAAATATTTTTTAGGGAATCCTATCATCCTGAGAATAGAATGATACCTGCTATTGTACTTTTACTATCTGGGAAGTATGGTGATTTGGTGTGTCTGCAACATCTGCGGCCAATGCGCCAAGTAAAAACATATTTTTCATACAAATATTTTGAAATAACTTGAATTCAAAGAAATAAGAGAGGGCGTACCAAAAATTTAGTATGGAAGGGGTGGACCTTGGGCCCAAAAATTAATTTTTTCTGAAAATTGGAACAAGGATATCAATATTGAAGATAATGACGTGTTGATCGCTATGTCTCTCACGGTTTTGCGATTGGATACCCTGAGCTCCAGTTATGTGCTTTAAAAAATGGTGAAAATGGATATATAAAGGCTAAGATGGGCCTTTTTAGGTCATTTTTGTTTTTTAGCTTGAGACGTCAGAGGTTGGTATTGGAGCGTTTCTTGTCATTGTGGTCATCCAGAGCACCAGGGATTCACGCCGAGAGTGTCAGGTAGGAGATAGCACCTTAATATTTTCAATTTTGTTATTTTCATGATAGGGAACCGTACATGGGTACCATGTATGGCCTCATTTAGCTTAGTTTTCTAAGGACGAGGGGTACACGTATCTTCCTTTAATTGAATATTTTTTCGAATGCAGATATGTCGAAATCTTTGTAACAAAGGGAATTATCCTGTATCATGGGAGTGGCTGGTGGAAATGTTGCATGTAGTAAAGGTACTCACCGAATAGATGGTATGTGATCTAGTATTACTCATGATGTAAGATGATGATGATTAGTGATGGTCATGAGATTGTGCATAGGCTACATTTCTACCATATTTAGGTCATAGATTTTTTGTCATATGTCTCCCTTGGGAGTTGTTTTTTTAACATTGTTCTAGCTAATCTCAATCGTGGAAGATACTAACAGTTATTTGTGTGATGAAATTGGCAGCATATCTGGCAATAGCAGTGAGTGATCCTCTCTTGGGTAGAGAGATGTATTTTGGGGATGGGGTTTACTGTGTGAAAAATGTCTATGAACCTATTCAGCTCATGACATTGGTTAACAATGTGGTTAATTTTATTACATAGGGCACATGAGAAGTTAGGTTTTCACCCTACCCTGTCGGGGCGCTTTGTCACCTTCTCATATCTAGGTTGGTGGTGGAGACGAGAGGGAGGAAGCATTTTTGTTGGCAGTCTCTCCTAATATACACAAAGGATGGACCTATATGCTTCATTCTCCTAGGTTGTGGAACTTTCTATGGACTCTGAACCCGAAATGTCCAAGTCAGTGTTATTGGCAATGAACAAGGGTAGATAATCTAACACTAAGCAGAATCGGGGAACATAGGGATAATGATGAAGATGGCAGCTACCCTATCAGATATGATAAGAGTTTTGATCACATCTGGTCAAATATCTTTGAACCATTGGAGTGACTGGGTACCATCTTTGAAATAACTCCAATGTTGCGCATTGAGCAATCAAATGATCATGCTCGTCGCATAGCACACAAACTAACATTTAACGTTGAGGATGGTTATGGGGGGGGGGGGAGTGGCCATCCTTGTGTCCATATCTCTTCCGATATATATAAAATGGCCATAGCCACTTCGGTCCCTTGGGTTGTGGTGTTGTCCGCAGATTCTGTATCCGAGTTTGCTAAGTCATAGTTTTCAGTGATAAAGCGTCACATGAAATCTAACATAGATCGAAGACGATGGATATGGGGACAATGGCGCATGTGGTGGTTACTTTGATGGATATGACATGTATGTCCTATGTGTCAAGATAAGTTTCTTTGGGCTACGTGTGGAATTGGGTACCAACGATTGAACACCATTAACTTGGGGCATTGAATGATCAAACGATTAGGTTCATCACGCAATGCGCAAACTGGGAAATGGGGTGTGGCCTCGGTTTTCCTTCTTGGAGCCATTGGGTTTTTTGAGTACGAGCATGATGCGAGATCTTCTCGTACATATAATATGGTTTTGAATATGTCTTCTTCCATTTGCATGGATGTTGTGGAGGGGTCCTGAATATTGGACTGCTCTACGACTTGTAATATATCCCTATATTGAGGCATCTCTTGGAAATGATGGGTGTAATTCCCATATTGGTCGAATATGGAAAACACATGGTTGGTGCATAATTCTTTACTTTGGGTATTGGTGACCTTTTACTTTTTAGGTGGTTGAGGCTGTTGAGCTTCAAAGATGTTCTTCTCTGCCACCACATTCCACTTCATTTCCTTTGTCCATAATTAATTTCAGGCTTAAATGATCAATAAGATTAGTTAAAATTTCTTTGAGATTGTATATAATGTCTAACTTGCTATATTTTCATGATTTCGTTGTTGTAGTACTTTTTGACTACACCTAGCTACAGAATGCAGACATTCTGTAGCTAGTTGTCGATTCTGCAGCTGTCTTCATGTCTACGCAGGTTCCAGGTGTCATCTCAGGGAAAAACACATATGGTCGTATTCCACATCATTCCCTCATCATTTTTTTCTCCCCACGAAGTCTGAGTTAAAGTATCAAAGTGGTTATGCACGAAGAAGAGAGGCAGTTTCCTATCAAAACACGGACTCTACAGATGTCTGCAGTAAAGCACAAGACTGTTAATAAGAGTTTTAATTTGATTAGGAAGGGGAAAGACACTTATCCCTGTTTTTCTCGAGAAGTAGTTATGTAATTTCATTATAAGTATGACTCGGGATACCGAGAAACTGTTGGTTAGATTTTGTTTCTGTTGCTAGATCTTAGAAGTCCGAAACACTCTGTTTTGAAGTTATTTCTCCTTTAATGAAAGAAACATCATTTTATTGCACGAGCTGAGTCAATATTGGGCAGATCCGCGTGTTGATCTGGTGGTAGAGGGCCCCTACTGCTCGTGAAGAGTTATGCATTTGGTTTAGATAAGTAGCCATAGATTTGTTTCATTCTCAATTTAAATAGTTTTCTGAAATTTTCTTACATTTGATACTACAATTTAGCTTTGTTCTCATGAAGTATTCCAAAATATTACTAATCCGGAATGAGGCATAATTGTAGCAATTTAGAGCTTTACATTTTTTTGTGTTCAATTACAATTAGTTGTTATAGCTAGTCCTATTATCATTAATCTTTTCCAAAATATCACTAACTCTGGATAAGAATTAGCTATAGTGTTTTAGTTTACTTGCGTATTGTTATGTTTTTATGCCCATTTATACTGAATGATAGAGCCAGACTTGTTTGTACAAACTATTCCAAAATATCACTCATCTTGAACAAGACAAGGCTATAGTATTTCATAGAATTAATTGCATTTTAGCTCAGTCAATACTCCGGAGGTAGATGTCATTCTAGTTTAATTCTGTCACTATATTCCAAGCTTGATAATGGTACTCTAGTTTAACTTTGTTCACTGTATTAGTATCATTCTAGTTCAGTTCTAATTCATTTCAAGTTAGATAATAGCACTCTAGTTTAGTCTTAGTTCACTGTATTAGCATTCTATTTTAGTTGTTATACATTGAATTTTAAATTGTATTAGTTGTTAGATTTAGATACCACGGTCTTCATTATTTACAAAATATTCTTGTTCTGAATTCCTATTAATACATCATCATATGGACAGGAACTACCAATAACAGTTTAAGGCCTTGAGTATTTTGCAACCTTTTTACAATTTCACAAACAAGCCTTTTCTCAAAGACTATTCTAAAAAGAAATCTATAACTTTTGAATAAGGCCTAGTAGTGCTAAATTGAGTTGCAGAATAGAATTAGAAGTTATTTTAGAGTAGAAATCTTATTGTGCTACAAATGTTCTTTTCCAATTATGTTCCAATAAACCTTTAACCATGGATGAGATGTTGTAACATTGTAAGTTGATTGTTGACTTAGGAAAACCTTAATTGCACTAAAAACTTATCCTTTTCTCAAGCTATTCCAACATATCTCTAAATGAATGAATTGGATGAGTTCATGATATGGGTTACTGAGTTCATGTTTTGATTTGTTTCTTTGCTATGAGTCCTTATCAAGCTTTGCATTTTCTGTCCTTTAGTGCACACCTAGTTTAGAATAGTTTCACTCTGTTTTAGTGTAAACTTCTTAGCTCTTTTTCAACATAAAAAACCATAAAACCAAAAACATCATAAAAACACTAAACACAACGTAGTGAGAAACAATACCTAGGCACATACAGTGCACCACACTTCAGCAGTTTACTAGCCCTGGTTGACAATTAATGAACTCAATTTAGGAACACTAAGTTGAGCACAACATTTTGGCGCCGTTGCCAGGGAAGTGTAACTAGGTAGCCTTGTTTCTTATCACCCAAAAACAATGATATTCGTAGAGAAAGAGACTCAAGGGGAAGATTCATAAGAAGCAGAAGATTTATTCCTAGAACACCACTTGTTTCACCAAGACCTAGAGCCAGCACACCTCCAACTCAAACTCACATTCCATCCTTTACTGATCCTAGACTTCCAGAGAACTTAAGATCAAATATTCCATTAGAAAGACCTTCCACTTTACCCACTGAACCTGTCTTAGAAGGAGATTCAGGAACCCCTGCTAGGGACATAAACTTTTCAACTTCTACAGAAGAATCAACTATGGCAGAAGAGGGGGGAGGAGGAGTTTTTAATGGAGAACACACACTATTTGGAGGGGGTAGAGGTAGAGGTAGAGGAGAAGGAGGTAGAGGTGTAGAAGGAGAAGGAGGTAGAGGAAGAGGTAGAAGAGAGATGGGAAGCTCTTTTGGGTTTCCTATAGTAGATGAAGAAACCAATGCAACTATGAAAAAAATTTCACCCTCTGTCCTTCCAAAATTTTATGGACTTAAAACTGAAGATCCTGAAACCTCCCTATTTGAATTTGAAGTCCTGTGTAGAACTTATGACTACTTACAAGATGCTCAAAAACTTAAACTATTTCCTTCAACATTGAAAGGAGAAGCATTGAAGTGGTTTATGAGTTTGATCAACAGTTCTATTAGGACATGGGAAGACATGAAACAAGCATTTATAGAGAGGTATTTGGATTATTGTATGCCATTCAATCATAAGTAGGAAGTGTTTAAGATGCTACAAAAAGAAGCAGAAGATGGAAAACCTCCAAAACTGAAACTGAAACTGGTAAAACAATACAAGAGGATAGTGAAGAAATGATTTATGAGAAATTGGCCCAAATTAAGAAGCAGCTTAAGAAAGAGAAGATAATAAGGAAATCTGCCAGAGAAAAAGGAGAAGGGCCATCTCAACCAAGACGGAGCCACAGACTTAGAGGGATACTAAAAAAAACAGAGATTATACAAACTCGAATTATAAACATTGAGGATGAAGAAACACCTAAGCATCAGTATGAGGAGGATTTTCATGAAGAAGCTCCTGAAATAGACACAACATAGCAAGAAATTTACAATTATGTTGAGACACTAGAGAAGAGAGCTTCAGAAAGTAGAGACAGAATTCCTAGTCCACAAAAATCTGCAATTGATATCCTAAGAAGAGATAAATATGAGTTAGAAGTACTCAATAGGCATATCAAGAATGAGAATGAAATTCTAAGGGAGAATATTAAGCTGAAAACTGATATGAACTCAACTCTGTCTCTACAAATGAAAAAGTTGTACAAGGCCAGTGAAAAATTGAAAAAGAAAAATAAAAGGTTAACCAGGGCACTCACAAATTTGAGTTTCAAGTTAGTCATAAGGAAGCCGAGAAGGCCATTAACTGCCAGGCAAAGCATAAGAAGAGGGTTGGATGTACTTGCAGAGGTCTCAGAGTTCATGGAATAGTTGCATGAGGACATGCAAGAACCTAGCAGTGGGGGTATGTTGAGCTTCAAAGATTTTCTTCTCTGCCACCACATTCCACTTCATTTCCTTTTTCCATTATTAATTTCAGGCTTAAATGATCAATAATATTAGTTAAAATTTCTTTGAGATTGTATATAATGTCTAACTTGCTATGTTTTCATGATTTCGTTGTTGTAGTACTTTTTGAATACACCTAGCTACAGAATGCAGACATTCTGTAGCTAGTTGCCGATTCTGCAGTTGTCTTCATGTCTACGCAGGTTCCAAGTGTCATCTCAGGGAAAAACACATATGGTCGTATTCCACATCATTCCCTCATCATTTTTTTCTCCCCACGAAGTCTGAGTTAAAGTATCAAAGCGGTTATGCACGAAGAAGAGAGGCAGTTTCCTATCAAAACACGGACTCTACAGATGTCCACAGTAAAGCACAAGACTGTTAATAAGAGTTTTAATTTGATTAGGAATGGGAAAGACACTTATCCCTGTTTTTCTCAAGAAGTAGTTATGTAATTTCATTATAAGTATGACTCGAGAGACCGAGAAATTGTTGGTTAGATTTTGTTTCTGTTGCTAGATCTTAGAAGTCCGAAACACTCTGTTTTGAAGTTATTTCTCCTTTAATGAAAGAAACATCATTTTATTTCACGAGCTGAGTCAATCTTGAGCAGATCCGCGTGATGATCTGGTGGTAGAGGGCCCCTACTGCCCATGAAGCGTTATGCATTTGGTTTAGATAAGTAGCCGTAGCTTTGTTTCATTCTCAATTTAAATAGTTTTCTGAACTTTTCTTACATTTGATACTACAGTTTAGCTTTGTTCTCATGAAGTATTACAAAATATTACTAATCCGGAATGAGGCATAATTGTAGCAATTTAGAACTTTACGTTTTTTTGTGTTCAATTACAAATAGTTGTTACAGCTAGTCCTATTCTCATTAATCTTTTCCAAAATATCACTAACTCTGGATAAGACTTAGCTGTAGTGTTTTAGTTTACCTGCGTATTGTTATGTTTTTATGTCCATTTGCACTGAATGATACAGCCAGACTTGTTTGTAAAAACTATTCCAAAATATCACTCATCTTGAACAAGACAGGGCTGTAGTATTTCATAGAATTAATTGCATTTTAGCTCAGTCAATACTCCGGAGGTAGATGTCATTCTAGTTTAATTCTGTCACTATATTCCAAGCTTGATAATGGTACTCTAGTTTAACTCTGTTCACTGTATTAGTATCATTCTAGTTCAGTTCCAATTCATTTCAAGTTAGATAATAGCACTCTAGTTTAGTCTTAGTTCACTGTATTAGCATTCTAGTTTAGTTGTTATCCATTGCATTTTAAATTGTATTAGTTGTTAAATTTAGATACCATGGTCTTCATTATTTACAAAATATTCTTGTTCTGAATTCATATTAATACATCATCATACGGACAGGAACTACCAATAACAGTTTAAGGCCTTGAGTATTTTGCAACCTTTTTACAATTTCACGAACAAGCCTTTTCTCAAATACTATCTTAAAAATAAATCTATAACTTTTGAATGAGGCCTAGTGGTGCTAAATTGAGTTGCAGAATAGAAATAGAAGTTAGTTTAGAGTAGAAATATTATTGTGCTACAAATATTCTTTTCCAATTATGTTCCAATAAACCTTCAACCATGGATGAGATGTTGTAACAATGTAAGTTGATTGTTGACTTAGGAAAACCTCAATTGCACTAAAAACTTATCCTTTTCTCAAGCTATTCCAACATATATCTAAATGAATGAATTGGATGAGTTCATGATATGGGTTACTGAGTTCATGTTGTGATTTTTTTCTTTTCTATGAGTCCTTATCAAGCTTTGCATTTTCTGTTCTCTAGTGCACACCTAGTTTAGAATAGTTTCACTCTGTTTTAGTGTAAAATTCTTAGCTCTTTTTGAACATAAAAAACCATAAAACCAAAAACATCATAAAAAAACTAAACAAAACATAGTGAGAAAAAATACCTAGGTACATACAGTGCACCACACTTCAGCAGTTTACTAGCCCTGGTTGACAATTAATGAACTCAATTTAGGAACACTAAGTTGAGCACAACAGAGGCCACGAAAATTCTTTCAACATGTAGAAGATCTTTTAACTCATCTAATTATGGGAAAATGTTAGTAGGATGGCCTACAACGTTGCACAATGTACAAGGTTTCAATGTCCTAGATAACCTAGGGGTGTCAAACTTCTTCTCTTTCTTGTTATCCTTTGTGGTAGTACCATCTAGTGTCGCTATAGGGGCTACTTTGGCTATTGCGCCTTCTTAGGAGGTAATAGGAATTATTCATGTAGAGGTAATGCTTGGGTTTCCCGACGTGGCCAGAGGGGCCAAATACCAAACTAGTATTGTGAAATACATATTTGGAAATGTAAGAGTTTCCATGAATTGCTACGAAACAAAAATAGGTGGGGGATACAAAAATGGGGTTTGGCGATAGCATATGGTAGGAATTTTGAATCAGATGTGACGACATCAGTGATACCAGTTTTTGGTTTGAGGTTTTTTTTCAGTTTTTGATGAACACATCATGCATATCGTTTCCTCTGTAATTTCCATGGCTTCCCCTAGTATTATAGGGGGGTATCCTAGGTATGTTCCTAGGATATAATATGGTTTGAATTAGTTGGGGCCTATTTCTATATATCTTGTGATATTTGGCTCAATAGTTGTATCTATGTACCGTAGTACAACATCTAGAGAAGTCACAGGTTTATTTTCATAGTATGTGAGCTAGTCGATGGTGATGATTCTGTCTTCATGAGGGAACATCATCACCTAAAAAAGAGAGGATGTTATCATGGTCATAACGTACATCTAACTCCACCTGAGGAGGATATTATAGTCTAATTACGCATCTAATGCCTCAATGTATATGAGGATTTTTTTTCCGGCTAGGTGCACTAGTACATTTTGGAAAATACCTACGGGGGTTGATGGACATTGGCCATATTCTCTGAGCATGATGTTAGATGGTTTTAATTTAGGCGATCCTAACTTTTTCCAAAATATTTTGGACATGGTGCATGTGGAAACTCCTTCATCCTCAATGCAATGGTGGATGATGATGTTCTGAACTGAAATCAGTATTTGGAAAGTGACTAGAGAAGGAAGCCTAGGGCCTAATTTGTCTAAATAAAAAACCATTAGGTGAGAATATGAAGGGTCGATCGTGCCTAAAGCGGAAAGTAATGCTTTCTGTTGTGTTGGGAATGATTGCAGGACTTCCAATGCTGAGATGGATGCAAGATATTGAGCTAAGTCATCCACTATACTATATCTATGAGCAACTTTGGAATGATGCCTTGTGCGCCTTGTTGGTCCTTAAACCATTTTTGGGAGGGTCTCAATAGATATTTTGGATATGGTTAACATCACCGTAGGTGCGCTCATAATTGTACTTGAAGGGTTGGTATTTGGGGGTGCATCGTAGTTCATATTCCATGTTTGAAAGAAAAATTATTCTCCAGCCATGCACATATCGTGGTTGTTTCCTCCAGAATTTTTTTGGGGTGGTTGTTGTTGTTGGGTGTTAACCACTCCCTGATGGGGGAAGGGTTCCTGCGTCACTACAGGTTGTTGGTTTTGTCCCCCTTTCCCTCAGTTACCTTGAAGTTGCTTCAACTTGGGGAGTTCAGGATAGTGGTGGGTGTAATAGACATATTTTCCACATATGGCACAAGAGTGATTTGTCCTTATATTGTTTGTCTTGTTTTGTCTTTGTGAGTTATTGGTTGATTCCTGGTTCTGATTCCGGTTGGAGTTGCCCCCAACTTGATATCGTGTGGGGTGTTGCTAATTTTTGCCCCCCTGTCTATACTCTCCCTTTGTTTTTCTCTTTGGTTTTTTCTTTGCATCATTCAAAGGATTAATATTATTCTCCTAATTATATGAAGGTTGTTGCTGAGATTGGGAGGATTGCACAAGGTTAACCAGTTAATTTATCTACATTGATGGTAGATTTTACGCGGGAAAAGGGGAGTTTTGTTTTCCCTGTCCTTGTTTGGAATATGTATGTTTTGGTGGCTCTCCAGTATCAACATTTCTAGCTAAATATTGAGTCCATTGAAAAGGAGGGTATGGACCTCCTTTCATTTGGTGGTATTGGATTGCCCTATTAGTCATGTTCTAGAGAGTTGCAGGCTGATTATGATAGTACCTTGATTATGATAGATTCTTTGTAGTATCATAAGAGTATCCTGGGAACTGATAACTATTGGTTGGTTGATTTTAGGCTAAGGACCCTATCAAACCGTCATCAATATTTGATGTTCCTAGTAACTCTCTATAAGTTTGCAGGTGCAGGGCATTTGGAAGGATATGCTAGACATATATATATATATATATATATATATATATATATATATATATATATATATATATATATATATATATATATATATATTGAGTGTAAATAGGCTCGAGTTGTTGGAAAACTGCGGTGGTGTCCTCCTCGAGCAAGGCTTTCACGTGCCAATGCCTTTGAAATTTTGTTGTGAGTGTTTTCCAAAATAATTCCGGAAAGAAATCTATTGTCGAGATTGACTTTGCCACCGACTACGAGTACTACCTACATTCATGGAATGGTACGATGTGTGAACAAAAAGTGTTTCTAAAATGAGTAGGGATTCCTATTCCCAAATCATGGTGAATTAGGAGTTGGAAGAAGGTGAGGAACGTAGTTGCAAGGTCGCTAAAGGTTCCATGAGACACAGAGGGCTGGTAAACATACCATTTCATTGTTGGCCCTATAAGGGTGCATTGAAAAATTCTTATCTGAATGGTATTGTTGTGGACAATTTTGTCACCCCCTAGAGACAGTCTAGAGTTTCCATAGACCAGTGCCTAGGACATCTTAATATAGCAAGGGGCTCTTCATATAGTTTGGATTGTCAGTCCAAGAGCTCACTTACTATCTCTTGTTTGAACAAGGAAATTAGTTTTAAATGGGACCAAACTCTCTCAGAAGCTGACACAAAGATAAGAATAGTGTAGGGACATCATGTAAAAATCCAATACAAAGGCATCAGACAGTTAAGAGGCAGCTTACTGTAAAGAGGGCCAGTTCAAATAATATATCACAGAAATCAAATGTCGGTAGATGCGGTGAAGAGCTGTAGAAGATATTGGTTAACATGGATTATGCCGGATACCTAGACGAACCACATGAGGCATATTAATTTATGGATCCTTATGTAATAATGGTGTTTCACTTTCCTCCTCGGCTGACTAATATAACATGGATGAGGTGGTGTGGAACAGTATATCATGACTAGGCCTATTTAAAGCGCTTGACTAATTCCCGAAAGGGCATCAACAAGGATGAATCCTTACTGCAAACTAGTGAGCCACTCGCATTCTAGAACATGATACAAGAAGATAAATAGCATGAAAGGAGATATTGTATTAACACATAAGAGAAATTACATACTGTGAGATACCAAAGACTAGAATCCTCATTACAGTTATAACTCCTCCTCACTGAGACCCTACCGGCTTTGAACCTTCATACAGAAGTATTACAAAATGTATACAAAAGCCTTTTCACTGCACAGTTTGTTGATAGAAATATGGAACCCTTACAATGTCTTTCCTTCTAGATTTTATAGAAGATATAGAGAATTCTAGAGGAGGAGGTAGATGGAAAACATTTAATGACTTATTTTGAATCAGATGGCGGAAAACATTCGCACCCATACTATGAATGACTAAACATAAATGACTGTACTTTACAACTTATTTCTGGAAATGAATGCTGGAAATGAAAATATGCTTATATACAAGACATAAATAAAATATGCAAACATTCGGCTCTTTTCTGGAGGAGGAAGATCTGCGGCAATAAAAACCTTGAGGCGCCTACTTCTGTACATGGTACTTTCAATCCTCAGATTTTGAATTTAAATTTGAAACCTTTTTCAAGCTGGACACTGAATTCATTGCTTCCTCATTAATAATATGTTGCTACATTAATGTTTTCATCCGCCAAAATGTGCCCTTTTGATTTTCTCTGGAGAGTTCTATAGATCGAAGTACCTTTCTTTAATGGAGGTCACATCATAGTGACTCCCGGATCCTTTCCGCCAATTTTGTTCCCACCACAAGTTCCTGCAAAAACAAAAGCCTGTTGAATAAAACTAATCACAGAGATAGTGGACATAGTGAGGTTAACGGAAGCGGTGGCATAGATTTGAGAGGATGATGGAATGATGCGGGGCAGAGACTTCAAACAAAAACACTGAGATGCGACACATAACCGAAATATGTGAACAATGGAGGAAAAGTGGATGACATGTAGGCAAATGAAGAAAAATGGCGGAAGAACACTGATGGTACGAAGACTTTGAAGATTAAATTTTGGGGAAGTTACAAAGGAAAGACATAACAAAACAACGGAGCAAAGGCTTTGGAGGTGGGACTCGGAGCGCATATCGCAAAATCGCAAGAGGAGAAAAACAAGATTCTGCGCTCTGCGCTATGCGATGGGCGTGATCGGTCGAGCGCAGATTGCAAAAACGAAAAGTGCGATGACGGAGGATAGCGCGAATGGGAAACTGCGCTTTTGCGATGAGGAGGACATGCGATGAGGGAGAGGTGCGATAGCGTGATCATGCGACTTGCGTTAAACTCTCTAAGGGGCAGCGCTTGGCTATATGGATGAAAGGAGGCGCGGAGCTAGTGGAGAAAGGGGCTAGGCCTTATATGATTTTCAAAAGTGGATTTTTGGCCTTTTTCAAAGTATTTCCAGCTTGGGGAAGGGCAACGATAGAGAGGAAAAAGGGGACTTTAGCCAAGATTTGAATGGAGGGGCTTACTTGTACAACATTAGCTCCAACTGGGGACGGCATGTTTGTCCTCGGACATGCCGAGAACGCGTAGACCTTAGACCCTCTTGTGTGTGAATTTCATTCTACGATTCCTTTGCCTTTTTTCAAAACTTATCAGCTTATTTCTACCATTTGCATTCAAAATTGAAATCACACTTACATACATCATATACATTATAATACACCAAGCATGGTCTGCCTGAGTCAGTACTGAAAGTAGTGTTTAAGGAATTTCCCATTCACAGGGGCATCTAGCAGATCACCCTGTAGGTTTTCTAACATGAAAGTGTTATTTCTCCCTAGGTTCACTATTTTGAAAGGGCCCAACCACAGCGGATCAAACTTAGCATGCTTGCCCTTTTCTGCTCTGCGAACATCCCACCTGAGAACCAGGTCTCCAACTTGGAAATTCCTGTCTTTTGCATGGCGATAAAAAATATCCTTCATTTTTTCCTGATACTCTACCAGTCTCTCATTTACCTGGTTGTGTGTTTCTTCCAATTCTACCAGCTGATTAATTCTTCTGATCATGTCATCTGGTTCTTCCTGATTCTCCTGCATAAAACGTGCCACTGGCAATGCCAATTGCAGAGGAAACAAAACTACTCTCCCATATACCAGCTCATAGGGAGATTTCCCTGTTGCTCTTTTGTTGGTTATTCTATTCGCCCATAGAGCAAACTTTAATTGAGAGTCCCAGTTTTTCTGATTCTCACTTATTGTTTTCTTCAAGGCCCTCACCAGGGTTTTATTGGATGACTCTGCTAAGCCATTTCCCTGGGGATAGTAAGCTGTGGAGTGAGTTAATGTAATGTTATACCTTTGACAGAACTTTACAAACCTGGTAGACCTGAAAGCCTACGCATTGTCAGTTACAATTCTAGCAGGGCAGCCAAACCTAGATATGATATTTTCCTCCATAAACCTCATTATTACGGCATCTGTAGCATTTCTGGTAGGCATGGCTTCCACCCATTTCGTGAAATAGTCTATGGTTGTTAGTATCCATTTATGTTGGCCACTTGATGGGGGATGTATTTCTCCTATAAAGTCTAATCCCCATTTCTAAAATGGTTCATTCACATGAATAGGAATCAGGGGCAAATCCACTAATTTCTGTCTTTCTTCAAATCTTTGGCACTTGTCACATGCTCTGACCCAAGAAAAAGTATCTGAGTACAGTTTTGGCCAGTAAAAACCGGCCCTCAAGATTTTATGTGTTGTAGCCCTCCAACTGTAATGTCCTCCACAAATTCCTTCATGAAATTCTGTCATTGTATTCTGCGCTTCATTTTCTGTGAGGCATAACAGTAATATACCTAGAGGGTCTCTCCAATAGAGCTGTCCATTGGCAATTACATATTTCTGTGATTTCATTCTTACAGTTCTATATTTTACCTTATCGCAACCTGTAGGACAGCTAAGTGTTAAAATATATTCAACTATTTCTTTATACCAAGGACTAGTTAGATATTTCATATGTATCTTTTGAGTGGCCATCTCCAGCCCTTGTTGTTCTTCTTCTTTTTCGGATCCTTCATTTGCTATTATAGATAGATTAATGCCCAAAGCTTGATGATTTGATTCAGATAACATCTTGGCAAGTCCCTGTCCTTTGATCAACTTAGTAGGCCTTATATCCAAATCATACTCCTGGATTTTTGCAATCCATCTTCCTCTTCTACCTTCGCTGTCTCCCTGAACCAGAATGTCTTTGACAGCTGCTGTGGGGACATATGCAGTAATATGAGATTGAAAAACATATACTCTAAAGGCTTTAAGGGACTTTACCAGGGCATATGCCTACTTCTCCAATATATTATATTTTAATTCAGCATCATAAAGCACTTGACTCAAGAAAGCTATAGGCTGTTCATATCCCTCCTCATTTTTCTGTAATAATACTCCGGCAATTGTATGGGGTGAAGAAAATAAGAATATCATAAATGGCTTTTTGTAATCGGGTCCAGCTAGCACAGGAGCTTTAGCGAATGCCTGTTTTATCCTTGTGAATGCATCTCTAGACTCCTGGGACCATTTTACTTCATTCTCCTTTTTCAACATATTAGTTATATGCCTAACTATCTCGGCATAGTTAGGAATAAACCTTCTTAGAAAATTAATTCGGCCTAAAAATACCTGTACTTCCTTCTTATTCCTGGGCAGAGGAATGCTGTTTATTACTTCCACTCTCTTAGGGTCTATTTTTACACCATCCTTTGTTACAATGTGCCCTAAGAGTTGTCCCTCATCTAATGCAAATAAGGACTTTTGAGGGTTGAGGGATAAGCCATACCTTCTGCATTTTTAGAAAGTTCTTCTTAAATGCTCAATATGTTCATCATCATTTTTTGAAAACACAGTGATATCATCAAGATAAACTACCAAAAACTTGTCCTGCTCTCCCACAAAGGCTATGTCCATTGCCCTCTGAAAAGTAGCTCCTGCATTAATTAATCCGAATGGCATCCTGGCATACATAAAGGTTCCCCATGGTGTAGTAAATGCAGTTTTCTTCTGGTCTTCTGGGAAAACAGCCACCTGATTATAACCAGAAAAACCATCCATCATTGACATTCTGGATGCTCCCACTACTTTCTGCAGGATGTGGTCCATCTAAGGCAGTGGATAATTATCTTTGAGAGATGCTCTATTCAAATTCCTGAAATCCACACACAGCCTTATTTCTCCATTCTTCTTTCGAACAGGAACAAGGTTCGCTATCCATTCTGAGTATCTCAATGGCACAATTATCTTGGCCTTCAGTAATTTCTTGATTTCTTTTTCAATAGAGGGAAGCAGCAGAGGATTGATCTGTCTGAGCTTCTGCTTATAAGGCTTTGCATCTTCCCTCAAAGGAATTTTATGTTGCATTATACTAACATCAAAAGTTTTAGGTCCTGATAGGACCAAGCAAATACATCTTTGTAAGATTGAAACAACTTCAAATAATTTTCTTTATATTCTTCTGGGACTCTTTTAGATAATTTTACAATTTTGGGATCAGCATAAGTACCCATATTTAAATCTCCCACTTGATCTTCTTCCATCGCTTTGCTAGGCTGCAATGGAATATCATCTTTGTTAAATAATCTTTCTAGAGGCACCAGCCCTCTAGGTATAACATTTCCTTTCAGCTGCAGCACTCTATCCCCTGCTATCTTCTCTTCCCATCTGTTTTCTGCAATATTTCCTACTTCTTCTTCCTCATTATCATCAATCTCCATATTGGAGAATTCTCCCACTGTCTCCATGAATCTCTTCATCTGTTCATCATTTTCGAAAACCTGCTAGTGCTTAATATTATCTGGAATGGATGGTCTGTAATGTACCTCCACTTCATATCTTAAAAGTGGATTCTGAGGAGGACGGAAAGTACTGGCAGCTACAGCAAGAGAATCTGATATTCTGTTTTGCTCCTGGAGCATGAATTGTATGTTAAATGCTGAGAAGAAATTTTCTATCATGTCCCATACTTCATTTCTATAAGCTTTCAGACGCGGATGCTTAGTTTGGCATTGATTTTTGATCTGTCTTACCACCAACTCAGAGTCTCCCAAGACTTTTAAATATTGGATGCCCATGTTCTTAGCTATCTGCAGTCCCAATAATAGTGCCTCATATTCGGCTACATTGTTTGTAACCTCATACTCCAATTTAAAGGACAGTGGCACCCATTTCCCCGCAGGAGAGATTAATAATACCCCAGCTCCATTTCCTTCCCTTGAGTTTGCCCCATCAAAATGCAAAGTCCAAATTTCTGATTCCAGATCTTCTTTAGGCTGCTCAGCTTGGATTTGACTAAAAAGGGGCTCATGAGCATAATTTTGATTTTCTTCTAACATCAAACATGAGAAGTCTCCCTCTTTGTTATAAATTGGGGAATTGTCTGAGCAGTTAGCCTTAGTTACCATTTTAACAAATCTAGTCTCCCTGTACAACCTCCTTTCCTGACCTCCAAAGACTGGGACAGTAGCATATGTTAAATCCAATTTGATTGATCCCCCAATATTTGTACCCCAGGACCTTGACAGCAGCATGCCAAAGCGGGCTGGGATATCAGCGACCACAATGTCCATGACCACACTCTTTGCTGGAATTTGAGCCAAATTGACCACTAAATCTTTAATCATTCCCAAGCATTTAACTCTTTTAGAATCAAATGAATATAAATCTTTTTACGGTCTTGTAATTTTCATTCCTAGTTGCTCCATGACGGACAGAGGCATAAGATTATGGGAAGCCCCAGAATCTAACATACAATTGTGTAACAGCAGGTCATGAATAACCAAGGACACATAAAAGGGAGGAGTAGAGGGGTCTAACTCCTCGACATGTGGACCAAAGACTACCATGGGTCTTTCTTCTTGAAGGTTTAGACTATCAGGTGCAATTGGTGTTTCAGGAGGAAGTATAAAGGAAGTAACTTGAGACTGATATACAGGCTGTTTCAATAATTCAGTCGGTGGGACAGGAATCTTAATTTTCTCAAGTTATTTTTGCAAATTGAAAGCAGATGGGGGCTTTTCTAACATAACTTCCTTAAATTCCTTACTTTCGGCTGAAGGCTTAATTTCTTTCGACACTGACTCAACATTAAGAGGACTGACTATTTTTGAAGAAGGAATCTGAATATTAGACTGCGGGGGAACATTTAGAGGGTTCTTACCTTTTTCCATGCTTTTCCTTGTGGCTGATTCCTTCTGAGCAGATGCTTCTCCCTGAGGTGGCTCTTCTTCTTGCTCTTGAGTTCGGGTCCTCTTTCTTGAAGATCTGAGATCATATTTTACATTGAATTGTGCTTCCATGAAATCAGCAAATTGCTTACAATAATGGTCAATCTCTGCTTCTTCTTCTTCTTCTTGCAGGGGGCACGCCATATCATCATTGTTTGAAAAAGCCAGATTGGAATCCTCTAATCCATAAGCTGCATCTCCGGTGGAATCTTCTACTGGACCTTCCAGGTACAACGGGTGTGGTACCTGGTCCTGTTGTTCCTTTGTCTCTCTCGGCAATATCTGGAGAGGTGGCCTTCTATACTGGGGATTATATCCTCTGTTTGGAGCATTATAGAAATTCTTGGGAGCTGCATTTTTAGCTTCCAGTTCAAGCTTGACCATCTTCTTTATCATTTTACTTATTTCATCCAATTTTTCTGAATCTTTTTCTTGATTAGAAGCAGAAATCTCCTCTTTGCCTCTCCTCCTAGTATCTTGTTCAGCCTTTCCTTTCGACTTCCCAGTGGAGGCAAAGTTTGCTTCCAATTCCAGAGCATCTGATTGTGCATCATCTAAAGTGGCAGGTTTTCTTTCTCTCAATGAGAATCCGAAGTCAAAATCAAAGGCTGCTATGAAAATTATCTTGGCAGCAGCTTCATGGGGCTTCATTTCAGGAGGCAGGCTCAAATATAACTTGTTGAATCTTTTAATGAATTCTGCACTCCTTCATTTTGTTTCTTCTTCATGGTATTAAATTCAGTGAGACACTGACCATGATCTTTCTTTTCTCCCCACTTTCTAAGAAAAGTATTCTCCATTTGGTCCCAGGTGGTCACAGAATTATTTCCCAATGTCTTAAACCATTTTCTGGCTTCCCCTTCCAAAGACTGCACAAATAATCTCAAGACCACATCCAAATGTTCAACATTTAAGTTCTCTGCAAAAGAGCAGAAAGTCTCAAGATGTTTCTGAGCATCAACTTCATTTTCACCATTAAATCTCGACAGAATCTTTAGATAATCCTGTGGCATATCATTTAGCACTTGGGGTAAGGCCAGTGGTGCGTATTTATTCAAAATAAAAGCGGGAACATTAGCCATTGGAGGAGGTGGGGGTTGAGCAACAGTCTGAAAAACAAATGAAGGGAGGGGAGTAGGAGGAAGTGGAGTATGAATAACAATGGGAATATATTGCACAGAAGCCTGAGGTGTGGATGGGAATAATTCACAGTTAACAGCAACTACTTCAGTGACTTCTTTAATTTCCTCAGCCTCGAGGGTAGGATGAGAATCTTCTCCAATCCAGGCACTTCCTCTACGTGGAGTTTCTGAGTAAGACTCAGGATTTTCTGTTCTAACTTCTTGAGAAGAAGAGGGTGGATAATCTTCAATGGAATATTCAGGGTTTTCAGCACAAACCGACTTCCTCTCTTTCCAAACTCTTTTATGAATGATCTTCTCCGGGTCAGACACGTAAGGTATTTTCGACTGAGAGGTATCTGACCTCAAATGTGGCTTTCGAGAAGCCAGGACTACCAATAAAATTTATCAAATAAAAGCAATGGAGTCGCCAAGGTGAGAGATACGCAACTCTTCAACTCTCTGTGCTCACCTGATTAGAGAGTGAAAACAATTTGTCAAGGCCCAGGGAAACTGATATTCTTGAATTCGTTCCCCGGCAACGGTGCCAGAAAGATGTTGTGGACAATTTTTTCACCCCCTAGAGACAGTCTAGAGTTTCCATAGACCAGTGCCTAGGACATCTTAATATAGCAAGGGGCTCTTCATATAGTTTGGATTGTCATTCCAAGAGCTCACTTACTATCTCTTGTTTGAACAAGGAAATAAGTTTTGAATGGGACCAAACTCTCTGAGAAGCTTACACAAAGATAAGAATAGTGTAGGGACATCATGTAAAACTCCAGTACAAAGGCATTAGGCAGTTAAGAGATAGTTTACTGTAAAGAGGGCCAGTTCAAATAATATATCACAGAAATCAAATATCAGGAAGTGAGTGCAGTGAGGAAACATAGAGAAGATATTAGTTAACCTAAGATTCATACCCAGATACACAACAGAACCACATAAGGGCATATTAATTTATGAATCCTTATATGACAATGGCATTTTAGAAGCACCCTCCTCAAGTAACTAATATAGCAGAAAATATGGAAGAGATGAACATGGAACAATATATCATGACTAGGCCTATTTAAAGCGCTTGACTAATTCCAGAAAGGGCATCAACAAGGATGAATCCTTACTGCAAACTAGTGAGCCACTCACATTCTAGAACATGATACAAGAAGATAAATAGCATGAAAGGAGATATTGTATTAACACATAAGAGAAATTACATACTGTGAGATACCAAAGACCAGAATCCTCATTACAGTTATAACTCCTCCTCACTAAGACCCTATGGGCTCTGAACCTTCATACAGAAGTATTACAAAATGTATACAAAAGCCTTTTCACTGCACAGTTTTCTGATAGAAATCTGGAACCCTTACAATGTCTTTCCTTCTAGCTTTTATAGAAGAGATAGAGAATTCTAGAGGAGGAGGTAGATGGAAAACATTTAATGACTTATTTTGAATTAGATGGTGGAAAACATTCGCGCCCATACTATGAATGACTGAACATAAATGACTGTACTTTACAACTTATTTCTGGAAATGAATGCTGGAAATGAAAATCTGCTTATATACAAGACATAAATAAAATATGCAAACATTCAGCTCTTTTCTGGAGGAGGAAGATCTGTGGCAATAAAAACCTTGAGGCGCCTGCTTCTGTACATGGTACTTTCGATCCTCAGATTTTGAATTTAAATTTGAAACCTTTTTCAAGCTGGACACTGAATTCATTGCTTCCTCATTAATAATCTGTTGCTGCATTAATGTTTTCATCCGCCCAAATGTGCCCTTTTGATTTTCTCTGGAGAGTTCTATAGATCGAAGTACCTTTCTTTAATGGAGGTCACATCATAGTGACTCCCGGATCCTTTCTGCCAATTTTTTTCCCACCACAAGTTCCTGCAAAAACAAAAGCCTGTTGAATAAAACTAATCACAGAGATAGTGGACATAGTGAGGTTAACGGAAGCGGTGGCATAGATTTGAGAGGATGATGGAATGACGCGGGGCGGAGACTTCAAACAAAAACACTGAGATGCGACACATAACCGAAATATGTGAACAATGGAGGAAAAGTGGATGACATGTAGGCAAATGACGAAAAATGGCGGAAGAACGCTGATGGTACGAAGACTTTGAAGATTAATTTTTTGGGAAGTTACAAAGGAAAGACATAACAAAACAATGGAGCAAAGGCTTTGGAGGTGGGACCCGGAGCGCATATCGAAAAATCGCAACAGGAGAAAATGCGATGGAGGGAATGATGGAATAACAAGATTCTGCGCTCTGCGCTATGCGATGGGCGTGATCGATCGAGCGCAAATCGCAAAAATGAAAAGTGCGATGACGGAGGATAGCTCAAACGGGAAACTGCGCTTTTGCGATGAGGCAGACATGCGATGAGGGAGAGGTGTGATAGCGCGATCATGTGACTTGCGTTAAACACTCTAAGGGGCAGCGCTTGGCTATATGGATGAAAAGAGGCGCGGAGCTAGTGGAGAAAGGGGCTAGGCCTTATATGATTTTCAAAAGTGGATTTTTGGCCTTTTTCAAAATATTTCCAGCTTGGGGAAGGGAAACGATAGAGAGGAAAAAGGGGACTTTAGCCAAGATTTGAATGGAGGGGCTGACTTGTAGAACAGGTATCATCTATGATACTATTCGATGAACACCACAAGTGGAAAGTCATAATATGATTTCCTAGGTCTTCTGCTTGCTTACCTTCAAATTTTGGAATATATAAAGGGAGTTTCATGGGCATGAGTGTCCATTTAGGGCCATGTGTAATGTGGGAATTCGTTAACTTGGTCAGTTCTAGAATATTTAATGATGTTAATAAAGGTAACGAATTATTGACTACCGTCATATAATGATGGTGTAATATTCCTAAATTAGCCTACAAATAATGGGAATATTAAAAAAAAAAATTGTCACTTAGATAAGTGAATAAGTGGGCAGGGAGACCCATAAAACTCTTTGTTGTGAATAAAACCACTTCTCATGTGAAAGTGGATCATATTTTCAGCTTAATAAAGCATGCTAAGGGGTGAACAGGGGCTAAAACATGTGGAATGGGTCAACTTTGACCAAATCAACAACGTTGTCAATGGAGGAGTGGACATTAATGAAGGAACAACGTAGTTATAGATGGAGATGCTTTGTGTGAAAGGAGTGCTATCATTGGATGTGGTTTAGGGTTTGAAAGCTCTTGAATTATAAAAGGAAGAGGATGGCATCATTAGAGGGTTGTTGATGTATATGATATTTCTGAATATATGGTCTGTTTAGACATATATCTTTCTCTTGTTTTTTAGCTGAGATTGAATGTTGTTTAGCATTGGGTGTTCCTGAAAGGGAATCCCACTTCTTCCCATTGAGTAGCTCTTGGGAGAGTTTGTATTACATTGTCCACTATCTGGCTTAGGGCCAAGCTTCTTATTTCAACTACAGTGCAGATCCTGTTGAGGGTTTGGTTGTTTTTGCAAGCTGCAGAAAGTGGAGACTAGATCTTTCATATCTAGGCCATTTCAGTGATCCTTTTCGTGGAGGAGGTTTCCACTTCATTGGGAGGACAATATTGAAGGTTTTGGAGATTATTTTTAGATATTGGTATCATTCCAACCATATTTTTATCCCTACAACGCAGTTTACTTCGAGATATGTGTTATTTATGTAGGTGGAGTTGTAGGCCGATTTGGTACACCATTTGGAGAGTTGATTTTCTAGTGTTGGGGATATTCCCTTCACTTTGAATATATATTGGAGGAAGCTATTTTATTGATCATATCATATCATCCACACTTTGCAGATCTATAATTTTCAGTAGATCTGCAGTCTTAAATCTCATATCTACATCTTGTACTTGGTGTTTTGCTGAAAACCCCAAGGGGGTTCTATAGAGGAGCTTGTATAGTGCATGGATATGATATAGATCTAAATTTTGGAGCACATATCAGTTCTGTATCTGATGTATAATCTACTACTATTGCAGAGCCAATAAAATAACGCTACAAGGGTTTTCCAGTTTTTATACATGGTTGTAGCACCTCTTATTGCATGATTTTTTTCCATTGGAGTCTTGTATTTCCTATTATGCATCTTATGGCCCATTCCTTATGTATATTTTTATGCTGTAAATACATATGAAAGTTCTCCATATTGGCCTCTTTCTTCATAAATGATGATCTGCATTATTGTCCCATTATTTTTCACTATATTCCCGCTTTTCCCATTTGGGAATATTACAGTGGTATTGGAGCATAATCTTGGCACAACCTGTGCATTTTGAAAGCCAATATGTCATTTGAATAAGGAGAGCCTCTTACTGATAGAGAAAAGAGGTATCAAATAATAAGCCACAGAATATTTGATTATACAAAAGACAAAGAAGAGAAGGGTAAAACCCCATTATCTGGAGGAATGAAAGGGAAGGAGTTCTCAAGACTTCTTCTCCAAAATATGCATGAGCGTAAAAGAGAAATCAAGGGAATTAGGAGGGGAAGACATGAAGATCCCTCAAGAATAATTTCACATGAAGAAAGCCCCAGTTATTCATATTATGTGTGGGAGCATTCATCCACACAATTAGATCTACAATGTTATACCATGCCTACATTCCTGGCAAGAGAAGAAACATAAGGAGAAGCACCAAAGGAGGAGACTCTTGGTGACTATCTCTAATAATATGAATCTCAGTCTAAAATATTGAAGGATCATCTAAGTTTCCAAGGGTTCTATCAACTTAAAGAAGATAGAAGACCTAGCAACTACAATATAAGAAGAGGGTGCATGCAACACACTTTGGGTAGATTCTTTCTACCTACTTTTGATGGGTCACCCAGCACAACCAAGTCTTGGGTAAGGAAGCTAGACACATATTTCCAGCTACATCAAGTTTCAGAAGAAGAATCCATTAGAGTAGCAGTGATGCATCTTGAAGGTAAAGCTTATGCTTGGTGGTTATTTGAATCCTTTTCATTAAGAAATGAAAATATATCTACTTTGCAAGGTTCACTAGGAGGGTAGTGGAAAGGTTTGATGAAAAACATTCTGAAACATCTTTGGTTGAGCTAGTCAATCCAAAACAAAAAAAACCTTTGCATGGGTTGGAAGGATCTATAAACCCCACTCTATTTCAGAAAAATATTGAGGGGAATGAAATTTTGCACAATACCTTGCTAGAGGAAAGATCCATATTTCACAAAGAACACTCTCCTAAAAGAGAGGATATGGATATCTCCTTTTCAAAAGAGGATCCTCTTATTGATGATAAGGTAACTTTCATTGATGTTGAAAAGGAGGAGAAGGTTGGAGGTAACAATGTTATCACATTAGGATCATATCTAGCACCTCATGAAGAGGAAGATGGAGCACTTGATCCAATGAGAGGAGTTCTTGTATGTACACAAGAAGTTCCAAAGAATCTCACATACAGAGATCAGAGCACACTCCATGAGCAGTATGTACCATCATTGATAGATGGTGAGATCTTGAATATTAAAGAAGAAGATAGGGAGGATGATCAACATCATATGATTGAGAGCACACACCTCTCTCTATTTCAGAAGGTTGACGCATAGAAGAGGCAGGAGGATTTGTACAGTGAGGACAAGGACAAATCAGTCCACACACATATACATCCTACTCTAGGCCTTGATGTTTCATTACATGGAGGCATTCCACTAGGGAGACCCCCTGATTGGAAAATGAATAAAGTGTTCTCTCAACATAGTGTAGCATTGACATATGCTAAGGAAGGATCCTTGGGAAGATATGACATAGCGTTGAGAAAATTTTGATGGGTTACAAGGAGGGGTGAGAAATTTTTTGATATGGACATTGTTATCTCCCACTCAGCTATTTGCGCTAGAAAAGGATGATCCATAAATCTATGATGGCATGAGCATGGTGTCAAAAGGCTATTCCATAACCTTGGAACAAAAAATGATACCTCCACACATGAGGAAGATTTCTAAATATGACAAGAGGCTATTAGCACTCTTATATGCATTGGCCAAACTATGGAAGTTTTGGAGGGGAAATGCCTTCCAAGAGGAGGTTGACTTCCATGTACTTCAATCTTGTCTTGAGCAAGATCGGCTACAAAGGAGGCAGCAAAAGTGGGGTAACAGTACTCCAACATGTGGATTTGGCATTGAGAATGTCAAAGAGGAGAGTTATGATGTGACAGGAGCTTCATTTCAGATTTCTACAGAACTGTCATTGTTGGAGAGCCTAGATCCATATTGGGAGTCCCAACTATTGGTGGAATATTACAAGAACCTCTTCACATGTAAGGTTCTTGATGGGAAAGTGATAGATGGGAGGTGTAGAGTGGTTGATGGATTCATCTATTTCCATGATCAGATCTACTTGACTAGAGACTCCAAGCTCAAGAAGGGGATTCTACATGCAGCATGTGAGGCACTCTCTTCAGGACATGTACACTTCATTGAGTCTTATTACACCATCATGAAGGGATTCTATTGGGAGGACCTCAAACAATATGTGCACCAACATATCAGGAGATATGTAGCTTGTTTGATGTATGAGGAGGAAAGAAACCACCTTGCAAGGTTGTTTCAATCACTTCCCCTTTTGATGGAGAGAGGAGAAGACTCATCTATGGACCTCTTCACCAACTTGTCTACAATATATGGTAAATATTGTGTTTTGATGCTTATTTATCAACTAACAATGTATTTTCACTCCTTTACCATGCATTTGCATCACATTTCTCCACAAGAGAGAAAACCTCTTTGTGGATTTCATGGTCCTTTTGGGACTACATTCAGTGATGGGGATGGCCAATTTATGGAGGATTTTGTGCAAGACATGTTTTTCTTGGATCATATTTAGCCAACACCTAATATCCTCTACTATTTTCAAGATTTTGAGAAGCTTATGGCAGCAATAAAGTGGTTGGATGGCCACTCATCACATCATGTTTGGAGACATCAAGAAGAAGAACAACGTTGGTCTCACTTGAAGGACTATTGTCACCATCCAATATGTCATATGACACTTAGTCCATGTTTATTTTGGAGCCCATATGGTGATGACATTATGTTCACTATATGCATGGAGGATTGGGCAAGGAGGCTCCCTAGAATCAATGGGTGGAATCATGAGATTCCAAGTATATTTTGGCTTCATGAGGACTATATTATTGCAACCCAAGATCAACAGCTCCAAATTTATCATAAATGGAGGGAGAGACAGCATAAGTTGAAAAATATTATCTCTCATTTTCAGCTATGCAGACCCTAAACATTGCAAAAGCAGGGGATTGGTGATTGTTTCTATGAGCTACCAAGGATGGCTCACTTTGTTTGGATGATAGCATGGAGATTGGAGTTTATCATTGGGGTTGAGGCACCCAACATTTATCATATCTCATTCCTTGAGCAGGCCAATGGACAGCATATAAGTCTTTCCATATATCTCCCACTTTTTCATGATGAAAGCTATTTGGTTTATCCACCAAAAGAAAAATTTTATTCTTGGGAGGAGACATCTCCGTTGGAGATTTTGCAGTATCCTTAAAGTTGCTTGAGGACAAGCAACATTTTGGAGGGGAGGACTGTAATATTCCTAAATTAGCCTACAACTAATGGGAATATTAATTTTTTTTTTTTCACTTAGATAGGTGAATAGGTATGTAGGGAGACCCATAAAACTCTTTATTGTGAATAAAAACACTTCTCATTTGAAAGTGGATCATATTTTTAGCTTAATAAAGCATGCTAATGTGTGAACAGGGGCTAAAACATGTGGACTGGGTCAACTTTGACCAAATCAACAGCACTATCAATGGAGGAGTGAACATTAATGAAGGAACAATGCAGTTTTATATGGATATGCTTTGTGTGAAAGGAGTGTTATCATTGGATGTGGTTTAGGGTTTGAAAGCTCTTGACTTATAAAAGGAAGAGGATGGCAGCATTAGAGAGTTTTTTATGTATATGATATTTCTGAATATATGGTATATTTAGAAATATATATTTCTCTTGTTGTTTAGATGGGATTGAATGTTGTTTAGCATTGGGTGTTCCTGATATGGAATCCCACCTCTTCCCATTGAGTAGCTCTTGGGAGAGTTTGTATTACATTGTCCACTATCTAGCTTAGGGCCAAGCTTCTTCTTTCAACTACATCGCAGATCTTGTTAAGGGTTTGGTTGTTTTTGCAAGTTGTAGCAAGTGGAGACTAGATCTTTTAGATCTAGGCCATTTCAGTGCTCCTTTTCAGTGGAGGAGGTTTCCACTTCATTAGGAGAATAGTATTGAAGGCTTTGGAGCTTATTTTCATATCTTGGCATTATTCCAACCATATTTTGATCCCTACAGTGCAGTTTAATTCCAGATCTACGTTATTTTTGTAGGTGGAGTTGCAGGGTGATTTGGCACACCATTCAGAGAGTTGATTTTATAGTGTTGGGGATTTTCCCTTCACTTTGAAGATTTATTAGAGGAGGCTATTTTATTGATAATATCATATCAACCACACTTTCCAGATCTATAAATTTTAGTAGATCTGCAGTCTTAGATCTCAGATCTACATCTTGTACTTGGTGTTTTGCTGAAAACCCCAAGGGGTTCTATAGAGGAGCTTGTATATTGCATGGATATGATATAGATCTAACTTTTGGAGCACATATCTACTCTATATTTTATGTATAATCTACTTCTATTGCAGAGCTAATAAAATAACGCTGTAAGGGTTTTCCAGTTTTTATACATGGTTGCAACACCTCTTATTGCATGATTTTTGTCCATTGGAGAATTGTATTTCCTCTTATGAATCTTATGGCCCATTCCTTATGTATATTTTTTTGTTGTAAATACATATGAAAGGTCTCCATATTGGCCTCTTTCTTTATAAATGACGATCTGTGTTATTGTCCCATTATTTTGCATTATATTCCTGCTTTTCCCATTTGGAATATTACAGATGGTGCACAGTTATGTGTATGTGGTGGCCTTGGGGAGGTGCCTGAGAAATATTTCCTTGTGGAATTCCCCGAGGGGTGTTTTTTTACTCCTCGGGGGGAGGGGGGGTAGCGGTCCTTTGACCTCAAGGGGTCTTAGGAGGAGTTGAGTGTGGTGACCCTAGGGGGGTATCCACTGGTGTGGTGGTTGGTGACCCTTGGGGGGTTCCAATCAAAGATTCCTTGATAAAGTAAGATCCTATAATGGAAGAATCTTGATGTCCTATATGCCTGAATGGCGGGAGGCCTGGAAATCCTCCCTCTAATGGGGGGAGGTTTAAGAAACACCTAGACCGACAGGGACCCGTTGGGTCTCCTATGTTGTTGATTAGTGTAATATTGTTGCTGTTTTTTATTTTGGAGGAAGGATAATCTTTGTCAATGCAATAACACAATAACATACATAAAAAAAAGCGAAAAATGGAAAGGTAAATTTTCTCTTTAAATTTAACTATGTGATCAATTAAGAAAAAAATGAGGTTTTTTGTTTGTTTTGTGTATGATACCAAAAGCCTATATAAACCTGATCATCCTCACACTCTCATTGTAATTGGGCCTTGTGAAGATAACTTAAAATGGGTATTGGGGAAAATGTCCCAAAAGAACTAGCGACGCCTTCCAACAGCCGAAGAATCAACCAATGTAATGGTATGAGGATCCAGTGATGCCCACACCATCACATATAGGGAAAGGATGCCCTAGGTTTTTTTTCCACTGAAGTACCTTCGTCCCATGTGAGCATTCGAGTCTTTAGCTTCTTGGTAATCGGTTACCATTACCGAGCACTAGATGGGTCGAGGAGCCCCAAATAGTATTGCACGAACTAGACCTAAGTCGAAACCCCTCTAAATTGGGTCTTTGTCATGCTTGGGTAATTTTTTCAATGGGCGGATAGAAGTATTATTAAAGCTCACTAAAATGTCAACATATATATTTCAAAATGTATTATGACCATGGCGGCTTATTGAATGCCTACCCCTGATGGTCCTAACATAAACTAAAATTTTATTTTGTGACCCCTTTGGAGAGAATTTAGTGAGTTCAAATTATGGTTTTTTTTTAAGTCTCAATTTTCTTTAGTGTGTGATTTTGCAATAAAACGTAATATAATAATAACAACCCCAACAAGTGGGTGCCTTTTGGTTCAAATTTTACCGATGCTTTAGTGTGTGTTTTGAGTGAACAAGCAAGAGTGTGTTAGGATGTGGATATGCGATGATCCTTTACTTCCCCCCTAATTACACTATGTTTTGTTTGTTCCTTGCACACTTTGAGACGATGTGCAGATAATGGGCCGCTTTCACTTTTTCACTTTTGGGAGATGGTAGTTCAAAATGATTTTGAGAAAGCTTTCATATGCCAACCCAGGTTCACCGAGGGGTGTAAGGGAGGAAAATATTACTTTATTTCTGTATTTAACATTTTGACCCTATTCCCAAGCCTAATGAAAAATTTGAAAAAATAGTTCATCTAGAAAAGAGAATTTTGGATTATGGGCCACTTACTCTTAATTAAACTATGTGTTCTGACTAAGAATTAGCAAAAACAAGATTGAAAAAGAAAACATATGTGGATTTGGGCCACTTACTCCTTTCATTAGATACTAGTAGTGGTTAGTACAATAATCAATTATCTAAAACATCCAAATGAAGAATGGTGGTGAAGGAAAGTCTTTATGGGTTGCTAATCACTTGCAAAACTGAAAAAATACACTGATTTTTTGCTTTTTGTAAATACAACACGGGTTTTTTACTTGTAAGTGCGATGTGTGTGTGTCTGTAAAAGAAAAAGGCACGCTATTGTGAAAGACGAAAAAAAAAAATTGGGATCTCTGCCTATCAGAATAAAGACTGAATGTTCTGCATAATTCTCAGAGATTGTATGAATGTTTTGCAGTTTTTTGAGCAGGGAAAATAACTTGCAAAGACAATCAATAATGAAGAAAAATAATCCAGTATGGTCTCCAATCCTGTGGTGGTGTTTTTTCTACACAAGTGTACCAAAAGACACCTCTCTAGTAGTCGATTTCTACCAGCAGAAGGTCACAGAGAAAATGATGTTTTTATTAGTGAACAGACTGAACAATGTAAGACAAAACTCATAAGGTAAGTAATTCATATAATAACTTGAACTTAAATAGAAAAACACAAGATAACAATGCTCAAATAGAGAAAGAACCTAATATAAAAAAATGGATAAATCTCCCTTTATTAGGTGTTGGAGGTGTGAATAATACAATGCTAACTCTCTTGCAATGAGTCCTTTGAGCTATGGAGCTCAAATACTCAAGAAAAGGGGGGTTCCTTTCCTCATTTTCCCTGCAGGTATCTCCTCCCTCTCTCAAAAGGGTGGTGATCACTCTGTTATGATGGAGCTCTCTTGTTGAATAAGATGTTGGGTGTAAAACATGTTAGTCTCTCCAATCCTTCTATTTCAACACTTGAAAGTTGGTTTGGTATGACAACAATTTGGCCAGCATAACAATGTCTCTTCTTTTTCTCTTCATGTTACAACAATTTTTGGTCATCTAACCTGTTACCAGCCCCCCTCTAATGGATTTTTCCTATACAATTTTCTGGTGTTAACAAGATCATCCCAAAAAAAATCCTTCTTGACCCTGTTGTAAGTTTTTAAAAATCCTGAGTGCCCTCCTAAGGGGGGGTGTGTAATTCCTAAAGAATATTTTTACCATAATTAATAACTTTTCCAGATAAATGTATCAGATATATGTGGATCTTGCTGCAACTTTTGAATGAGGTTCCACACCTCTTTGTCATTCTTCCATTCATCCCTTGCTTCAATTATCCAATCAATTTGGATAATAGAAATGGCACAGAGAAGTGCTTCCACATCCTCATACTTTCTTGAGAGTGCATTTGCAATAACATTTTTCTTCCATTTTTTGTAGATGATTTCAAAGTCATAACCAAACATGTTTGTGACCCATTTTTGTTTCTCTTCTCAATGTTATCTTTGTTTCAAAAATTATTTAATACTATCATGATGTTTTTTTACCTTGAAGTGTCTTCCCATTATGTAAGGCCGCCATTTATCTAGTGCACGTAGTATTTCCAACATTTCCTTTTCATAAATATTTTTTTGTAAATACTTTCCCTTGATTGGATGAATTTCAAAGGAAATGGGTCTTGCTTCTTACATTAAAACAACACCAATTCAATTCCTGTGGCATCGAATTCCACAATAAAGGTTTTTGTGAAGTTTGGTGTAGATAAGACTAGTGCTTAGCACATTGCCTCTTTGAGATGTTCAAAGGCCTTAGTTTCTTCTGGAGTCCAATAAAATGCATATTTCTTCAGTAATGTTGTTAGATTTATTGTTATTCTCTTGTAATTATTAACAAAATTGTGATAATACCCTGTCAACCCAATAAATCCTCGAAGATGCTTTAGGGTTGTGGGGATTATCAATTCCTTAATGGGTTTAATTTTGTTAAGGTCTACCTTAACACCCTCATGGGATATAATATGACCCAAATATTCCACCTTTTGTACTCCAAAGAAATATTTGGAGGTTTTTGCATATGATTGTTTCTCCTTCAATAGTTTGAGAACCTTGTAAACATGTTGAACATGATCCTTCCAATACTTTTTGTAGATTAGTATCTCATCAAAAAATAATAATGCAAATCTTCTAAGGAAGGGTTTGAAAATGGAATTCATCAAACCTGAAATGTGGAAGGTGCATTATTAAGGTAAAAATACATGACCAAAAATTCATAATGACCTTCATGAGTTTTGAATGTTGTTTTTGGAATGTCTTTAGTCTTCTGAATGAAGATCTAGCTTGGTAAAGTAAATTGCTCCATGTAATTCATCCAACAATTCATCAATAATAAGAATGGGGAATTTATCTTTAATAGTGTTCTTTTTTATCTCCCTATAATCCATACACATAAGCCATGATTCATCCTTCTTGTGCACCAATACTACTGGAGCAGAAAAAGAAATTTGGCTAGGTTTAATTATACCGACCTCTAGCATTTGTGCAACGATGCGTTCAATTTCACTCTTTTAGTCATAGGGATATATGTAAGGCCTGATGTTTGGGGGAACACTTCCTAGAATCAAGTGAATAGCATTAGCATAATCACAAAGTGGGAGGACTTTGGGAGTCTCAAATACCTTGGAATGATTGTCCAAGATATTTTGGAGATCTAGAGAAATAGATGATTTCGATATTTGAACCTCTAGTGAGCATAATTGTGAAATTACGCCCCATTTTTATTTCTTCAAAAGATTTTAAATGCCATTATAACTTATTATATTCCCTAGTTTTACTGTGATACCCATTAATTCAATTTCATTTCCTACCAAAAAAAATCAAGAAATTTCTTGAAAATTAAAAGCTATCATTCCCAAGGATTGTAACCTTTGGGCTCCTAGTACAATATCAGAACCACTCATTGGAATGGAAAGCCTTGGACTGTTCAATACATATTACCCCATGATTTTTTTGATATTATGGTACTTTTTATAGAAATTTATATTTCCCCCATTTTCAACCATCACTTGACACTATGGTGCTAGATATAGAAATTAATCCAATTTCTTGGCTATTTTACAATGAATAAAATTATGGGTACTAACCGAATCAATCAAAACTATTACCTTTTTCTTCTTGATATATCCTTCTATCTTGAGAGTTTGAGGAGTGGTAATTCCTTCCAATGCATTTCAAGATATGGTCTAATTCATTTCTTCTTTCTCTGAGGTTGGTTCTTGATGTATATCCTCTTATTTTGATGTTTATTCTTCATTTTTTTTCCTCCTCTTCACAATCTATGTAAAATATTTTTTTCTCAGCACACTTATGAACTTTAGTGTACTTTATATAACAACTGTAACAAATCCCTTTTCCTATTTTTTCCTCTAATTTTTTTGGTGTCAACCTTGTAGATTGTGGAAAGATAGGAGCAGCAATACTTCCATATTTATAGTTGTGAGTGATAGACTTCCTTGTTGCCATAATTTTGATTTCAAATTTCCTTACCACCCTGAATGCCTTCTCCAATAAATTAGGTTCCAAAAGATGAGCCTCATGTTGGATTTTGTACTTTAAAGTCCCTATGAAGACACCAATCCTATTCTCCTCTGGAATATTAGTTACCCTGATATTAAATTTTTGGATGCTTTCAATGTGCTCCACCATTGAACCCTTTTGTTTTATATTTATCAATTGGATAAAAAAAGTGTTTCTCTTTGTATCCTCATAATGTGTTATGATTTACTCCATAAAAAATTACCAAGTTACAAGTGGTTTATGAGAAAAAATCCATCGATACCACACAAATTGATTGGGTTCTAAATATAAAGACGCAATGTGTACCTTTTGTGCGTGTTCCACATCATGTAGATGAGAATATTTCTCCATTTGTAGTATCCATGTTACCAGATCCTTACCATCAAAATTTCTCATATCGATCGTTGGAATGTGGTTGGTCTTCAACCCAAAGCTAGAGTCTCTAAATCCATGATTATCATTCCTTTTTTCCTCATCATGAGTTTCATAGAATGCCTTTTCGTCATTAGGGAGCATTTCTTGTAGCAACTTCGTCAAACCTTCCATATTTTTTTTCATGCTTTTTTTAGCTTTATATTGAAACTATTGTATCTCTATAATTTTAGCCTTCCAAGGTCTGAGATTTTGTCCTCTGTAGCACTCTGAGTCTTCTTTCCAATGCAACAAGTCATCCCAAGATTGGATTATTCAAAATAAATTTACGTTAAATATCCCACAACGACCTGATTATGGATTGGTTCAGTAGAGAAATATTGTATAGGATGCCACATGTCATTATTTCAACCTTCAACCCTAAAATTGATACACGAGAAACTCTTTTCGACTGGATTTTGGAGCATTTAGAAACTTGTTGTAGTACTCAACAACCCCCCATTATAGTTAATAGTAGATCTAACAAATAATGGGTTTTAAAATTGATAAAATCCCTTAGTTTTAAAATAAAATAAGACAATTTATGCTTTGAGTCACCAAAAATATGACTAAACAAGAGAATTCCCTTATCGAAAATTTCATATTAGAGTGTATGCTCACAATGTATTATTCATTCATATCAAAGTGTATGATCACAATGTATTATTCATAAATAAGATACCTTTAGGATTTTACTCAATATTCTTTATTGGAAATACTTTAATGGAAATATTTCAAAGCATTCTAGTAGGTCTCATAAAGAAATATCCAATATGAGACCTCCGATTCAAGTTTAAATTATTTTTAAAGCCTAAAATAATAAAGTGCTTCTTGCTAAATATAATAAAAAAGGCTTGGCCCCACATAATTTTCACTTGGAATTTTAGAGTTTTCATATCAAGAATTTTCATATGAACGACATGTAGAAACCTATGATATTCCAATCCTCTTATATCCAATACTTCCTATCTCCCATTCCTCTAATACTCTGATATACTTATTCCTCTGATCTTTGATATTCCCTATCGTCGATTATTTGATGAACCTCCCCTTTACATATCGGAACTTCCATATCGCAATTCCCATATAATAGCTTCTTATCAGATATCACTCCTTTAAAACCTTGATATAAAATCTCTGATACGAAACCTCTGATAACACTTCTCAATCATGTTTTTAGCCGTTACATTTTTTAAAGCCTATTCGAAGGAAAGGATACCGCATGTTTCAAAGATGTAACCATATGAATTCTCCTATAAAATCCTTTGATATGCTGACATGTACAAAGGCCCATGGGAACCCACGTCTCATCATTTAATGGGAAAATGCATCAAATTGATTATTTAGAAGTTCTAAATTACAATGGTTATTATAGCTTGAGGTCACTGGATTTTTCTCATAAATGCATGAATTGATATGAATTGGGTAATTTTCTCTAATGAATTATATAATTAAGAAAAATTTCCACTTCTCCTCATGTTTCATCTTTGTAATCTAGTCTCGGTAAAAAAAACTCGTTGGAAATGTTTAAGGCAGCTAAAGCTAAGAAGAAATCCACAGGTCAACAAGAGTTGGTTCCTCCTCCACTTGAGACTAATGGAAATATTCTGTTATTTTCATATACAACATGTAATCCAAATGTCGGGGCCTCCTCATGGGAAGATATGTATGAACTCTTTGAAGATGAAAAACCTAGGGTTTTGAAGAGAAAAGCTACAACTGGCGATTCTACTTCAACCTCTGAGTCTACCTAGAATGATGGTGCTAATTCCTTTTTACACAGAATTGCAGCTCAACCAAAGATTTTTCCTTATACATAAATGGTTAAATGGGTCATTGATAATTTGAGTATTACAGAGAGATTTTTTCTAACTCCAAAGTAGACAGTCATTGGGTCATTTACCTGTGAATATTTAAACAAAATGTATAAGTTGTCGTCGCACCAGAAGAAATACGAAAATAATTTGTGCAAAAATTCATGAGTGAAAATGAGGATCAATCAGAACACATCAGGAAATGGAGAAGAGATCCCAAGAAACATAAGCATGAGGAAAAGGGGTATGTATTCCATTGCTTCTCTAGCTGTACCATTTCGTTATATAGATTCCATGATGTGTAGAATATATGGATACCCTAATACCCATAAATTCTCATTCTAGTGGGTACCATTAATTGATTCTACCTCAGATGGATACATTATGGTTTGGGGAACTATATTTTCTGATAGTATAGGAAGCCAAATCCTAAGTTATAGGAGAAAGCATAGTTTTTCTCATAATATTATTTCCCTATTCTACACGAGTGCCTATATAATGGTCGTTGTCTATTTTACCTATGATTTTATATCTATGGATGGAAATGGACCATTGAAGACCATACACCCATAAAAATATATCATGACATACTCTGGGAATCCAGATTACAAAAACTTGTCTACAAAATTTTCCATGGATTTATTCTACCTATCCACCAAAATTTCTTTGATGGGAAGGCTTGTAAACTTTCCCTTCAATCTAACAATGATTTATTACCAATATGGAAATGGTTTGGAGATGAATCCTTTATTTATATTAGGATCTTTGGCAGTCTTTTTGACCCTCATGTGTTGCCCCTTTATTTTCCTAATAATCTCTCAACCCAAGAAATATCTTACCAAACTATTGGGAATGGCCTTTCAAATGTTTGTAAAGATGCTAAAAATATGATGTGACATAACTTTCCTATTTCTTGTGGTGTATATGCCATTGAAAATTTCAAGCATATTGGTCTTGAAATTACAGAAATTCAATGTTTAATTTCCCATTTTTTCATAATAGACAATATGATCCTAATGATATTGTCAATAATTTCACAACACAGGCAAAGATCAAACAATTTATGCATGAGCCAAATAAGTTTGATGATTTATTTTAAACGTATTCTACCTATACACAGGTCGATAAATTAGTAGCAACACAACTTATTCGTGATGAATTGGCTTAGTTTAATCAATATATGAATTAAAGGACAGCTCATTTACCTTTGGATTTGTTTATAATTCCTCAAAAAAATACAAAACATGATCAAGTCGTGTTCGCTCCAACAAAAGATATTGAGTCATCTCTAGCCAAAGAGACAACTTCTTCATCCACTAACAGACTCAAGAGACTCAAACATGTAATGAAATTCATAAGATATTGGAAGAATTCAACCAAGTCATACAAACAACAAAGCCCCAATATTTGAAGATTTCGGTGCAGGAAAATATTACACATACCCCTGAAGTTAAGGGGAAGACCTCGTTCACTACTGAGGCTTCAAGCTTTGGATACTAATGATTTAGAAATTATCCCAGTATTTTTGACCTCTGAGGTCGTTTTGAAAATCAAATAAATCCCTCCTCTTGTTGTGTTTTATAGTCCTAAGCATATATTTTTGGTCAACACATAGACAAAAAGAAGAAAATTTGAACAAAACCAGGCCTTAGTCCGTGGTAATTCCTCTTTTGAAGTATTTTGGAAAAATCCTCAATCAGACACTACATGAGATCTCAGTAGGCTCTCGTAGTTTGTAGGAGAATTTTCCACTACTACTATTAACAAATTTCCTGAAGTAAAACAAATCCTAAAATAGAAATATGAAAGAATCATGCAGCTAGAACAGGGTCTGGAAAATGAAAAGAAAATTATTTAACAATAGTGGCAAGAACAACTTGCAAAACTTTAAAAGAATTTCAATGACTTAAAACTTCAAAATGTAGTTGTTTTGAAAATAAAGGACACACAAATCCAGGAACTTCAGCAGAATATTAAGCAGTTGAAATTAAACCTTGAGATAACTAAATTTAAAAAAGAGGCAGGAGAACTAAACACTCTCCTTTCTCAACAACAAGTCATTTTCTCCCAGAAACTAGCCACTATCAATGAATTATCCAAATAAAGTGATTCATTAGTGAATCAATTGTCTGAGTTGAGGACATACTATGAAGAGGTCAAAGATAATATTTCTAATTACATATTATCAAAATATAGTGCTACAGGGAGATTAGTTGATCTCCTGAGAATTGAAGAATCACAGAAGGAGATCATTTTCAATGAATGGGAAATTAAACTAAAGCATGCCGAAATGGAAATTGTCAATGCCAGAAACATTTCCAGCAATATCACTGAATCTATCAATGATAGTCTACTACAAGAAATCTTGATCCAAGAATGCCCTGAAGTTACTTTACTGGATATTAAATTTTTAACAAAACAATGGAAATATTTATTGAAAAATAAGGTTGAAAGCATCAAGAATTTATCAAAGGTCGATCTAGAATTCCATTGGAATTACTTGGTTAAACCTCATAGTCAGTGGCTAATGCTGAGGTGTCTCTACAACATGACTACTCATATAGTTACAGCACTTAGCGATGCAATATTCATGGGACAGACAGATGTGCATCCAACCTCATCATCCACCCGAATTAAAACCAATGACACATATATGCGAAATTCAACAATAAATGGGAGAACATCCTTTATCTAAGTCATAGTCATGTTGTTACAAATGAAATCTATTGTTCTCTTTTACTTTGTTTTAAGGATGGTTTGTTGAAATAGCTTCGGTATTTTATGACACTTTACTATATTTGTATTTTCATTAGAAACTATAAATCTCCTTTATGGATATGAAGAAGATATTCTAAATTTTTTGCAAGAGAGATTTTTGTTTGCACTACTGTAGCTTCAAGTCATTATAATAGAAAGTGGAATCACCACTATTTTTCTCATGAGAAGAGTCAAAATATATCGGGTACTACTATCTATGTATTATTGATGTGTTTATGAGTTGGATGGTTATTTTAATTTTGTTTATTCATATATGTCCTTGAAAACAATTAGGAATTTATCACTATTGATGTGTGTGATTGTAATCTTACAAGCATATGCATGAACAAAGAAATCTTATATGTGCAAAGAACTTCACCAAATAATTTAATTAACTATTTGATTAAATTATTTATCATTATATGTTTATCCTGGTAAATTATTTGATTATCTTCAATGTCATGTTATATATGATCTCTTTCTAAAGTCACATATACAGAAAAATCTTTCTCGGGTTAAATAGTTTAAGTTTATTTATTATTTATCGCTTAATTCTATTAACATCATTAGCCTTACATGTATATATATCTCATATACAATTCATAACTTTATTAAGGGAAATTGGTCCCATAATCCCAATCGGAGCCACCATCCCATATGGAAAAGGAGCTACTTTAAGTTCCCGATCAGGTGGTTTTCCCCAATTTTGAGGCAGATAATTTTGAGCCTACAAATTTTTTTCCGCTAGAAGGAGGGCCTGAAGACTATTAATGGAAATAAGGTTTAATACCAAATCAAAAGGGCATAAAAATATTCAATCCCCCTCAAAATCCCCTCCAACTTCAAGATCCCATTCAAAATATCCCACTCCTAGATTTGAAGTTGTTTAAACAACCACAAAATCCCCTAGCACACTTTCTAAGTCAGTCGGTCAAACTTCCACATCATCACCTCAAGAGTCACCTGAAGTTCAGACCTCGATCCGTGCATTGGAAGGAATTTCTATTTAAGAAGAAAGGCATGTTCAGTTTGAAGTCTCTTAAGGAAGTGTATCATCATCCTTACAATTTTCTCATGTATTGACCCGATCTCAGAGTGAAAAACTTGGAATAACTCATTTTCAATTCCCACTACCCACTCATCAAATAAAAGTCCATACCTTAGAAACTTAATATTCAACTAGTGAGATTACATCATCTTCCCCACCTCACACTCCTCTATTCGATCCTTCAAATCCTTCTCTACATTCTTCCTATCATCCAATAAATCCTTTCATCCGCATTCCTCTAACAAAATCAACTGGTGTTATCATAACCAATAGCACTACAGGGTCAACTTCTTCATCCACACAATCATCTCCAGCTTCTGGATCATCTGCATCTTCCTCTATTCCCATAAACCCCAGAATGGAAAATAGAACTTGGACTAACCTAGGGGCAGTCCAAATGGCACCACCACTTCATCCTCTACCTAAACATCCAGAGAGATGGTTACCAAAGTACAATCCTGATAATTGAATGCCTATTGAGGAGAAACTTCATAATTTCATGTTGGCCATCAACCTTAATGGGGTCGTAGAAGAGGATTGTGTAGTAAGACGTTTCCCTTATACTTTTGAAGGAACTGCAGGGTCATGGTATTTCTCATTAACATGAGGTTCAATTAATGATTGGAATACATTTCAAGAAAAAAATTTGACAAAATTTGAAGATGATCGCACAACAACTAATTTAATCAATGCTCTATCTAATCTCAAATCTAATCCAAAGGAGAAAATCAAATATTTTAACCCTAGATTCAATACATTGTTAAATAAAAATTCCTGATACTTCTAAACCTAGTGATGATGTGCATATCAAATAGTATATATATGCTCTTCCTTATAATATTGCAATATTCGTAGATATAGCTAATAAGACAATTTTTCTTGATAATATGAAAGAAGCTCTATTTGTGGAGAAGAGAATTCTTTCTTTGGAAAATAAGAATGCTCTCGAAGAAAGGAAAACCAATAAGGTCACTTTCAAAGATGAATCCAAAAATAAATCTCCCAGATATCCTTTAAATTTGGAAGGATTACAACATGTCCTCAAAACAATATCTAATGAAATGGTAGAGATCAAAAAACAAGTCGTTGAATCTTTAAAAATACCTTACCTTTATTTTAAAAGGACTCAACCAGCACAATCTCAACCTCCTAAAATTATATCAAATGCAAAATCTAATCAAGATGAAGAAGAATAAGAATCAACTTTATCCATTGAAGAATCACAAGAGGAAGAATTAGTTGAAGTACATGGATTACAGGATTTTATATTAACCACTTCAGATAATGAAGAGGAAGAAGAAGCCCTGCCAATAAGAAATAGAAGTAAGGGACTTTCCCATTCTCCTTCATCAAGCCAAAAACATAATTCCCCTACTCCTTCAACTAAAGAAAAAACCCACAATTAAGAAGTCAGCTTCTATACCTTCTAACCATGTTCCAAGTTCTTCCAAAACTCCCTCTTCATCTAAAAATTTGGTAGTATCTGATACCATAGAGTATAACATCGTGGAAGACATGAAACATTTCAAAGCTAACATTTATTTGTATGTGGTTAGCAAGTTAAAGAAACAAGAAAAATTCTTACTTAAATAATTGAATGCAATTCTTTCATCTCCTTTGCCTATTTGTTTTACTGCAAAAGCCTCAAAGGGAAAGGAAAGCCTCCAAATGTTCTTTCAGATAAGATTGATTCTTCCAATGCTATTCTAATTGGAGATAGATCAAATCCTCGTACACCTCCTTTTCTTTTAACCTTTGAAATTTTCAATAAGAATTTTCACAATTGTTTAGAGGATTCTAGTGCATCATCTAATATTATTCCTTATGAATTTTGTCTCAAATTGAATATCTTTCCTCAGAAATTTGTTGTTCAAATTCTCCAAATAGATCGAACAAAGTTCAAATTATTAGGATAAATGAAATTTGTTTTGATAATATTATCTTCTAACTCAAAGTTTTTTCAAATAATAGATATATAGGTTGTTGACATTCCTAAATTCTATGGTCTTATTCTAAGCAGATATTGGTACAAAAAATTACATGGTTACTTTGCAATTGATTGGTCTCACATGTGGCTTCCTTACAATGGTAAATCTAATCAAATCCAAGTATACAGAGAGAAACATATAAAATATCCAATGACTAATCTAGATGAGGAAAATGAACTAGTGTTTTTTGCAAATAATATTATTGGGAATTATTTTTCGGAATCTTTCTGTGGCAATTTTATATCACATAATTCTCCCTTTTTAGTTGATTTTGTTTCATCCCAAATTGAATTTTTTTCTCAAACAAATTCACCTAAATGTATTAATATTATAGATCCATCTGTAATTAAGCATGATAATTTGTTCTGGACACTTTATTTTGATGGGTTAAAATATAATGATGGTTCAGAAGCTCATTGCATCTTAATAAAACTTGATGGATAAAATACTATGCTTGCATGTAGATTTGAATTTGAATGTACTAACAACAATTTTGAATATCACGAATTAGTACATGGATTGCAGAAAACCATTAACCTTGATGTGAAATACCTCAAAGTCTGTGGTGACTCTGAAATGTTCATAAAATAGGTAAGAAACACCATTAATTGTGTTTCAATTCATCTCAAGCATTAAAAATCCTTGGTTCAAAATACTCCCTCTAATTTCATTGCATTTAGCATAGCCCCTATCCCAAGGTTACAAAATGTGAGTGTCGATCTCTTGGAAAATGTTGCTTATAAGTTTATCCCACCTGAAGATTTATTTTGAATTAAATTAAATTTTTTCCCCTCCATTCCTCACAACATAACCAATTTGTGTGTGCTCAATGATGATGATGATATCCTAAGCTTTCTAACTTCTGAAGGATCTTACTCTGACCAAATCATCGATGAAAATGAGCATGATAAGAAATTGAATAAACCTACTAAGGAAAATTATTTACCTAATCTTGTTGTTAAATTGGAAGATTTATACGATTTGAAAGACAGGTTCAAAAGGATCACCAGTTGAAAACTTCAAAGTTTGACTTTGACATTTGAATTGGTTAACTTAGGGACCGATTTTAAACCTCGGAATATCAATTTAGGCCTCAGACTCACATATGATGAAAGGTATTATTTCATTCATCTGCTAAGAAGATATAAGGATGTATTTTCTTCGAATTATGATGATATCAAAACCTATGACACATCCATCATTCAACATATCATTCCCATGCTACCAAACGCAAAACCCATTCAACAAAAGCTTAGGAAGATTCATCCTAACTTGGAAAATCAGATCAAGAATGAGTTAAAAATATTCTTAAAGCTAAATTAATTTTTCCATTTAGACATTCTAAGTAGGTTTCAAATCTTGTATCTTTTAGAAAAGAGAATGGAGATAGCCGCATTTGTATATATTTTAGAAATTTGAATAAGACATGCGATAAGGATAACTTTCATCTGCCTCCAATGGAACAAATTATGCCATTTGTTGCTGGCTCTGAGCTAATTTATTTTCTATATGGATTTTCATGTTATAATCAAATCCTTATACATCCAAAACACAGGCTTAAGACCACATTCAAAACTAAATGGGGAACATACGCATATCAAAAAATGTCTTCTGGACTGATAAATGTAGGAGCTACTTTCCAGAGAGCTATGGACATTTCTTTCAAAGGTTTGATTAACAAAATAGTTGTAGTATACTTAGATGATATTACAATTTATTCCAAGAAAAGAAACAATTATTTTCATGATTTGAAACAAATATTTGAATGATGTAAAAGATATGGGATCTCCTTAAATCCTAAAAAGTCAATTTTCTCTTAGTGAAGGAATACTTCTAGGTTTTATTATTTCCAAAGAGGGAATATGCATAGATCCAAAGAGAATTAAGGCTATTTATGAAATCCAATTTCCACACAATAAGAAATCAATGCAATCCTTCCTTGGGAAAATCAAAATTTTCAAAAGGTTTGTCCAAGACTTTTCACAAATTGTCTTACCCTTGTATACCATGATCTAAAAGAATTCAATTTTAAAATAGGGATAAGTTGAAAAGGAAACATTTGAATCAATTAAACAAGAAATCATAGATGCTCCTTCTTTGTCCACCCCTAATTTTTCTAAATAATTTATTTTGTACATTTTTTCTTTAGAACGATCCTATGCAATCATGTTGACACAACCCAATGAACAAAAAGTTAAATGTCCTATTTCTTTCTTTCATTCTAACTTACAGGGAGGTGAGTTAAATTACTCAAAGGTGAAAAAGTAAGCATTTGCAGTTTTCAATTCGATTTAGAATTTCAGACCTTTCCTCTTAAAAACTCATACAGAATTATTCGTCCCCTTACCAACTATTCAAATGAATTCTTAATGCAAGTGTACGAAAAGAGATCACTTTAGCTGCACATGAAAAACAACCTGAACAAAAAATATGGTTTCTTAACTTCCTTAGATCTGCAATAGATAGTTGAAACAAATGCAACAAAAACCTAGATCGATGCAGTAAAAGTAGCTAAACAGTAAAATGAAATAAGAGTTTCTCCAAAAATCCAATGGACAAGACACGCTATGTAAAGAATTTTATATGTATTAATGCATGGGAAGGGAACAAATAATGACATTACCAGTCACCCTCAACAGGATGGGTTCTTGGCTGTCCTCAATGCTTCATATCCAGAAGTTTCTATTAGGGTCCCTATATTACTAGTATAGTCCCTTGTTGTTGTTAGTATAACCCCCTTATTTTTATTGTTGTATCCCTGTAACCCCATGTTGTAGCCGCTACAACACTCTCTAAAATTTTTCCCCTTTTAAATTTTTGAGCCCATAACCTTTTGAAAAATGGAGTCAAGCCTAAGTTCACTCTTTCAAAATCTCAAGTCGCTAAGTCACAGAATTGGTAAACTCATCTAATTTTCGACCCTGTGACCTTGCGACCCCTCAGGTCACGAAGTCGTAAGGTCACATATCTCATAAAATCAACTCATTTGCGACCTTGCGACCCCACGACCCCCCAGGTCGCAAGGTCGCAGAGTTACAAGGTCACATATCTCATAAACTCAACTCATTTGCGACCTTGCGACCCTCATTTATTGTCCACACATGTGACCTATTTATATATATAAGGGTCGCATAGGTCGCATTCGACCTGTGTGATGGAGAAAGAAAACACCTCTGACAAGCTAGCTGGAGCACATTTTTCCCTGGTAAGTTGCCTAATCCTCCTGTTGTTTCCTTTTTGACTGATTTTTGCCTCCATTTCCCTCACCATAGCCTATTTTAAACTCAACCTAGCTTATGTTTTCTTCCATGAATCCTGTTGCTATAACTTTCCCCTCCCCATAGCTTGAATTCCCTATGTACCTCCTCTGGAAGCCTCCCTTGCATCAGTCTATTCAAGTTCCCTTTCTAGCCCTTTCTAATGAAGAACTTCATGCATGATTTCCACTTGATGTGTCACCTTACCTCCCTTTTTTGGTTAAAATCAAGATGAAGGTCTTCGTTGCCACGTAAACCGTCTGCCAAGCCCTAGAGTGACCCGCGACTCCGTGACCTCGGTCGCTAAGTCGCAGGGTTGCGCATATCTATAAAAGTTCGGAGTGACACGACTTAGCGACTCAACGACCTTGCGACCAGGTCGCGATTCGATAAGTCACCAGGTTGCACTTCCGTGAATATATAAACTAGCGTGACTCAGCGACTCAGCGACCTCATGACCTAGTCGCAAGTCTCCAAGTCTCTAGGTCACTTTTCTATGAAACTTTAAACTAACACGACCTAGCGATCCAGTGACCCAGTCACAAGGTCGCTAGGTCATAGGTTCATCCATTTTCTTGAAAATAGTTGAGCAGAGGTAGGAGCAGCCCAATTATTTATAAATATTACATCTATCTTTTCATGGGATTGTTTTATGAACATGCCAGGGAACCTTGAAGCCAAGCTAGGGTGCATATCCATTTTATCAGCCTCAAGTGATATGGGGCCTCCAAAAGTTCGCAAAAGAAACAAAAGCCCTGAGATATAAATCTCGGAGGAGGAAATACCTCTTTCTCTTCCCCCTATCTATGGGGACACCACATGCACATTTGGAAAATGGGACAGTATGACTTGGTATCAGGTGTACCAACAATTCACAAAGCCTGAATTTCCAGAGGGCCTCCCAGACCAGAAGGTGCATGTTCAGGTTAAAAGATCCAAGCTCCACTATGCGGGGGCCCATCCGTCTATATTCCCATGCAGAGAGATGATCAAGTGGATCCTGCAAAAGGTCGACCCCAAGATCTGGGTTATTCGGGATCATGCCGGGAAGTCATTCGCGAATATGAAGGGACAAGATGCAGAATTCTATTATGCACTTCCAGCCTGAGAGCAGACCTTCACCGAGGAGTGGGCCACTGTAGTTCCCATACCGGAAACCTTAAGAGGATGGTGAGAGGACCCAGAAAATTTCAGGTTCAAGAAGGACTAGGAATATCAGACAACAGGTCTCAAGAAGGTCTATAAGCTCGTAGCTGCAATGTTATGTAGGATGTATGGCCGTCTAGATGCAACCACTTTCAATGGCACTTGGGTTTCTTTGATGTACGTTGTCACTATGTACAACACCCGCTTCAATTGGGCCAAATTGATAGTGGCAGCCCTCATATCAAACATATCTACGGCACTAGCACCTGATGAAGGGTATGCATCATAATTTTATATGGCACCGTATCTTTTGGATGTAGTATGTGCAAGGTGCCATTTTGAGGGGTGGGCACACAACTAGGATCTAGAGCACATCGGTCCAATTCATAAAGATTTAATGGTGTTATGGGATTCTAGGTATAAGCAAGACATGGAGTCAATCGCGCACAACTTCATCCCCGCTCGCTATGGGAAAATATTTGGAAAAGACACCCCGTACATGTCCGGGCGAGTCATGGAGACGATAACCCAAGTGGCCCATTGGTTTCCTGATGCGGATAGTACTTTCATCCAAGTTTTTGGGTCACTCAAGGCTCCTCACGCACTGCCCCAGTTCGTAACCGACAAACTCCTCTAAATAACATGTTACCAGATGTCAGGGGGTTTTTCAAAAGTTCTCACTAAGGGAAAGAAGGACCCATGGATCACAATGCCACTCACTATCAATGCCTACACAATGAAGGATTTCAGGGAAGTAGAGGCAAAGGCTAAGCAAGTCAAAGGATTTTGTCTACCTCCCGCATCATACCGGACATATGTTCCTGAGAGAATCATCCCCGCCCACTACAAGCGGGCCAAATTTAAATGGATTTACCAACATACTGATTTCCTAGCTGAAGATAGAGTCAAGAATTGGTACAGAAAATACAGGGAGGCCACTCCATAGGAATTAACTGATCAGGAATATCAGGACAATCAGACTTTAGAAGAAAGAATCCATATGTTGGGAGGAGCCTCATCTTCCAAATCCAAGAAGCAAAGGACCAGTACGGGCCATAACCCTTCCACCCAGTGAAAAGAAAAGGAGGCTAAAGCTCAACAAGAAGCCAAGGAGAAGGCAAAGGAGGAAGAGGAAAAACGAAATAAGCAACTGAAATAATAAAAAAGAAAGAAGCGGGCGGAGGAAATGCGCAAGAAAAAGGAAGAGGAACAATGGAGGAAAGAAGAGGAATAAAAGGAAGAAGCTGAGCGCCAGCTAAAGATAAAACAGGATAAGGCAGAAGCTGAGTGCTAGCTAAAGGAAGATCAAGCTAGAGCAGAAGTTGAGCGCGAACTAAAGGAAGATCAAGATAAAGCAGAAGTAGAGCGCCAGCTGAAAGAAGAACAAGCTAGAGAAGAAGAAGAGCAAAAGAGGAGGGAGGAAGAAAGTTACAAGTCAAGGGAAGATTCCTCCAAGGGAACCGAAGGCAGCAAGAAACCTCCTCCAGAGATAGAGAAACAAACAGAGTTTCCACACATCGAGGTGCCCCAAACAACTCCTGTAACCAATGTGTGTTTTTCTCTCTCGGAATTGGGTACTTCTGAGGATCAAGACGAGGGAGTGCTTGATTTGACAAGACTTACCTATGATCAGTTTACACAAAAGATCAGGTAGGAGAAGAGAAGATGCTTGGCACGGAACCCTGCTGCACCCCTTACAGCCACCACAGAGAAGGATATAGTCTTGGATACCAGGACCAATCTGGTTATGATCGCATCAGCTGGTACCTCTTTTGTAGTAGCCACCAAGGAGAACGTAAGCATAATGAGTAGAGAAATTTTGTCCTTACAGAATAGACTACAGGCCTCCGAACAAAAGATAGCTAAGCTAGAACAGGAAAAGAAAGCGCTACAAGAAGAAGTCCAACAAATTCAGGTCAAGGATGCCCCTACTAATGAAATACCACTCACTATTCAGGGAGAGCTAGTCACTCTAGAGGCCACCATGAAGCAGGTATATGAATAACTGTTCACGATAAAAAAAACCGTCATGCCACTACTAAAATCACATGCAGAAACCAAGAGGAGGAACACACAGCTAAAGGAAACCTCTACTACCTTGGAAAAAATACTGGAATAGTTGAACAGGTATCCACAAGCTCCGGACACCTTGCCTAAAAAATATTGGATTGGTACCCAAAATGAAAAGGTTCAAATTCGGATAAAGGTACAATCCAAAGAGAAACTGATCAAGGATTTGGAGAAATTAATGTCCGCATACGAACATCTGATCAACGACATTGACTCAATGGATGAAGTACACCACATTCCTTCTCTGAGTGCACTGGGTGAAGAGAAAAGGTAGGAAGAAGTCACCAAAGATATTCAAGCATTTATACAATCCATAAGGCAAGAAACCACCTCTGAAGACCTACCAGCATCATAGGAAAACTTGGTTCAATTCATCGTGACACCGGTCCGGATCTATACCAAAATATCCTCCCTATCAAACTAGATCATGATCAAGAGAGACACTTTGATCCCAAATGCTCTCGAGTGCCTTCACATGTTGAGATAAGATACGCCTCAGGTCTCCCCAGTGGCTGCGGATTATCGAGCATGGCGATGTTACCTCAAGGAACAACAACAGGTAGATGTCCCTGATCTTGCAATCACCCAACTGCTTCCATGACCAAGTCAAGTATTGCAAAAAATAGAAGAGGTCACAGGTCACAACAGACAAGGGGGGTCACACGTCTCATAAAGGATTAAGGTCGCAAGTCGCAACTTCCCTCAAGTCGCAAAGTATGTCAATGGTCAAGAAGGTGAAAAGTCAGGGATACTCAAGGGTCAATTTTGTCCTATAAATACTCCAGGCTTCGGGGAATTGTAAAAGATATGTTTTTTTGGGACTCCAAAGGAGCAAAGAGAATTGTATAGCATTGAATGAACTTTTCTAAGAATGAATACAAGCACTTTTTTTTATTCCACTCTTGGATCCGATGAGGATTAATGTGTTAGCACTATGAATATTTTGTCTTATGTATCTAATATCTTTATGATTAAGTAATATGAGTTATATGCTTATGTCATTTATACATTTCAGCTCACTAAATGTGTTAATGATGTTAGGTTGTTTATTTAGAAGATGTTAGCAACTCCGTTATTAACATTTATCTTATCTCTTGAGACCACTTAAGGAAGTGAAGGGTGCTCTAACCATAAAGAACTGTTTCTTCTATGGTTTGAACAACTTTTACAAGCATGACCCTAATGATGTGCTGCTAACAACATTTCCTTTGGCCACATGCTTTAACTCATATTTCTATTTGTAGTGTTTTATGTTCATTAAGGTTCATCAACCATTTGTCTTGTACCATCCAAAAAATCATGTGTTCATAGGTCTGCAGGGCTCGTTTGTGTCTGAGAAAAAGGAGTATTCACCAGTATCCAGACCCACACCCCAGACGGGATCCCTATCACAAACGGTTTAGAGTCTAATCGAGACTTTTTACCGGGGAGATCCCTTACTATTTGCTGGACATATTTTCCCGTCAACACCCGAATATTGTTATTATTGTTCCCTTACATTAGTATTGTTAGGTCGGCTAGGATTATATTGTTACCCCGTGGACTCCTATATATAGAAGGAGGTTTTATCATTTGTATCTTCCAAGAATTTTTCATTTATGTAATGTGTTGGAGGTTTCCCCCTCAAAGTGGCTGATTTCTGAGGCATTGATCTCTCTTTTCTTCTATTTTTGGAGTTGGTTTCATAACATTTGGTTTCAGAGCTTTGGATTCTAAGGTTTACCTACTCCAAATAGCTCATCATGGCATTGGCGTTGTAAATTTTTTTCTGCGAAGGTTCAGAAGTTGAAATTTTTACATAGAGAAGCCAAAATCTTGAGGAACATCGTGTAAAAATTTCATATCTTTGTTCGCAATATTTTCGGAGATATGATCTGTGGAAGGTAAGGTTTGTTTAGGCTTTCAAATTTCACCTGAAACAGGCCATCGTAGAATTGCACTACAAATTTTGTTCTACGAAGGTTCAGAAGCTGAAATTTTTACAGAGTGAAGCCGAAATCCTAAGAAACATCCTGTACAAATTTCAGATCTTGGTTCACAATAGTTTCAGAGATATGATCTGTGGAAGTTAGGGCTGTTTCAAGCTCCCGAATTTCATCTCAAAAAGGTGACCGTGGGAAAATCATCATAACTCTCTCTCTGAGCGTCGGATTGGAATTTTGTAAAAATTGGCCACAAGTACACAGACTGCAGTTTCCTGTATATCAATTTCAGAGCTGAAGGAGGCAATAGTGACAGGTGACACATCATACAATTTCGCTCTACCGAACCAGTCCATAATTAGGTCATTGTGGGAGATTGGGCATAAATTTTGCCTTGAAGAATTTAAATCAGGTCAGACCTATGGCATTAAAAACAAGATTTAGAGTGCTACTATAGGGCCAAATTTCAGATTTTGAAGATCAGAAATCATAGAGATAATTCATTTTCAATATCAAGCTCCTCAAAAGAAATAAAAAGGTGTGTATTTTTTTCCGAATTGCATAGGTCTCATTTCAAGAATCAATTTGAATTGATTTCAAGGACATATTATAGAATAGATATTAGTATTCTATTCTAAAATCCCCCCTAAAAATAATTAAACACCCATTAAGCCTTCAGAAGGCTCTACCATGGCTCATGCTGATGACGAAATGCAACATGACATATCAAAAAAATTTCACTCTCGCAAAGAGCAACAAAAAATGAAATGGATGTTTTGAAGAAAAGCGTGGAAGCTAAGATGGATGGTTTGAATAAAGGCATGGAAGCTACGATGGATGGTTTGAAGAATGGTATGGAAGAAAAAATGGAAGGTTTGAAGGAAGACATGGAAGTTTTGAAGGAAGGTTTGTCAAAGTTGATACAAGAAATGATTCCTAATGGCGAAAAGCTAGTAGAGGAAACTCATGATGAGAAAAAAATAAATGTTAATCGTGATTTCATAAACTCTAATGTTGGATTGAAGAACCATCATATTCCAAATATGGATATGAGTAAGTTTGATGGAAAATATCCTGTAACATGGATACTACATATGGAGCAATATTTTGATCTCAATAATGTGAAAAACACACAAAAGGTATGCATTGCAACTTTACATTTAGAACAAAATAAATTTGTATGGTATCGATGGCTTTTCTCCCGTAGAAAAGTTGTCACTTGGTCAATTTTTACGGAGGAAATGATAGCACATTATTAGGATACAAAGAGAAACACTTCTTTAGCCAATTGATAAATCTCAAACAAAAGGGTTCAGTGGTGGAGCACATGATTGATGTCTTCATAGGGAATTTAAAGCATAACATCCAACATGAAGTTCGCGTTTTAGAACCTAATTCATTGGAGAAGGCATTCAGGTTGGCAAGAAAAAATGAATGTAAAATTATGGGGACAAGGAAGCCTACCACTCACATCTATAAAGATGGAAGTGTTGCTACTCCTAAACTTGCACAACCTACAAGGTTGACACCACAACAATTGGAAGAAAAATGAGAAAAAGGGCTTTGCTACAGTTGTGATAGAAAATACACTAAAGGTCATAAGTGTGGTGAGAAGAAATTATTTTACATAGATTTTTAAGAGGAGGAAGAAAATGAACAAGAAACCTCAAAAGCAGAGGATATACACCAGGAACCAACCCTAGATGAAGAAGAAATGAGTCCTACCATATCGTGTAATGCATTGGCAGGAATTACTACTCCTCAAACTCTCAATATAAAAGGACATATCAAGAAGAAAAAGGTAATAGTGTTTATTTATTCGAGTAGTACCCATAATTTTATTCATTGTAAGGCAGCCAAGGTCGAATTGAATTGTTTCCTATACCCAGCACCAGAATGTCAAGTGATGGTTGCAAATGGAAGAACTATAAATTTCTCTAGAAAATGCCATAATATCAAGCTAACCATGGGGGAATATGTATTGAATAGTCCAATGCTTTCCATTCCAATGGGAGGTGTTGATGTTGTACTAGGATTACAATGGTTACAATCTTTGGGGATGATAGCTTTTAATTTTCAAGAAATTTTCTTGATTTTTTTTTTAACGGAAAGGAAATTGAATTATGGGTTATTGCAGGGAAGCCAGGAAAGATAATAATCTCTAATGTCATGACAAAGCTTCTGAAGAAAGAACAATGAGGCGTACTTTCACAATTATGCTCACTAGAAGTTCCAACATCAAAATCATCTATTTATCTAGATCTCTAAAAAGTCTTGGACAATCATTCCAAGGTGTTTGAAACTCCCAAAGGACTCCCACCTATTTGTGATCATTATCATGCTATTCATTTGATTCTAGGAAGTGTTCCTCCAAACATCAGGCCTTACAGATATCCTTATGTCTAAAAGAGCGAAATTGAACGTATGATTGCAGAAATGTTAGAAGCTGGTATAATTCAACCTAGTCAAAGTTCTTTCTCTGCTCCAGTATTGTTGGTGCATAAAAAGGATGGGTCATGGTGCATGTTTCTGGATTATAGGGAGCTCAATAAACTCACTATTAAAGATAAATTTCCCATTCCTGTGATTGATGAATTATTGGATGGAATACATGGAGAAATTTACTTTACCAAGTTGGATCTCCGTTCAAGATATCATCAAATTAGAATGAAGATTGAAGATATTCAAAAAATAGCATTTCGAACTCATGAGGGTCATTATTAAGTTTTTTTCATGCCTTTTGGCCTTACCAATGCACCTTCTACACTTCAAGGGTTGATGAATTCCATTTTCAAACCCTTAGAAAATTTGTGCTAGTATTTTTTGATGACATACTAATCTATAGCAGGTATTGAGAGGATCATGTTCGACATGTTGGCAAGGTGCTCAAACTATTGGAGGAGAAACAATTATATGCAAAAACATCCAAATGTTTCTCTGGAGTTTTAATATCCCCAAAAGGGAACCAGCAAATATTCAAAACAATACTGCTTCAGAAATAACACAGTTCAACAAATTAAAGTAGAAGGCCAATATGGAGGCTCAATAATGACATTTACATCAGAAAATCAGAGTTATATTTAAGCCCATGAGTTTTATAACAGAAAATAGAAGACTTTACATGAAGAAATGCTCAGAAATGATATGTTGCAAACATATGATATGACTGAAAGAGCTTGAGAGCGCTATTTTATTAGCTGAAAAGAGTTGTAGATTACACTTCATATCTAGAGTAGGTCTATGTACAAAAAATTAGATCTCTATCCGATTTGTACACTATATAGTCTCCTCTTCAAATTTCCCTTGGGGTTTTCAACAAAAAGTGAAGTACATGGAGTAGATCTGAGATCTTATGCAGCAGATATACATGAGTATTCAGAAATTTTGAAGCAAATACAACAGTATTCAGATCAGATCTGAACATGACATGGAATATATCTGAAATCCATGGATCACCACTGTGAAGGGCAGAACCCCAAAACTAGAGATCTCTCCTCCAAAAGTGTGCCAAAACACCTTGCAACTTCTCACTTGAAAATAACGCAGTACTAGAAGATAAAATGCGTTGTAGGCTTTAGAACATAGGTGGCCTCAACCCAAGATCTAAAAAATGTGCTCAAATAATCCAATACACTCTTTTCAAGGGGAGAGAAAGCTTTCCCACTGAAAAAAGGCACTAGAATGGCCTAGATCTGAGTAGATATAGCCTCCACTTGCTATAGCTTACAAAGACAGCCAAACCCTCAACAAGATCTGCATTGTAGTTGGAAGAAGAAGCCTAGCCTTCAACCTGATAGTGGATAAGAAATGTAAGACTCTTGCAAGAGGCCTCTCAAGTAAAATATGGGATTCCTAAACAGGAAATCCTTGTGCTAAACATCACTATTCTCTTCTAAACAACAAGGAGAATAATGAATGTCGAAATAGACAAAATCGTCATAAAATGATCAACATCAACCCTCTCATGTTTCCTTCCCATTCCTTATATAAGATGAGAACTTGCAAAACCCTAAACCACCTCAAAGGAAATGTCCTCTTCCACATGAGTGATCCCCAACTAAGACTGCATTGTGCCTTAATGATGATCATCCCTCCATGGAAACGTTGTATATTTGGTCAATGTTGACCCAGTCAAGACAATTAGCCCCTTTTCACATCTAAGGGAGCTCATAAAAATAGCCCAGATTTAGCTTTGTTCACATGTGGCATTGATTTATTCAATTTCTAGGAGTTTTTATGATCCTCCTCTACAATTTATTCTTGAAACAAAAAAAAACAAAACAAAATTGAATATTCCCATTAGCTTAGGACTAATTGGAAATATTACAGTCCTCCCCTCCAAAATGTTGCTTGTCCTCAAGAAACTGATAAGGTGAGTGCTGCAACACATCTCCTCCTCTATTGGTGACACCAACATGATTTAATCTTCCTCCATGAGCCAATTGTTCACCAAAACATCCATCCATGACTTGCTCCACCAAAATTCTCATGAGATGAAAACAACTCATCCCATAAGAAGACAATAAATCACATAAAACAAACATGGTTTTCCCAATGATCTCCCTGGAATATGAGACATAAAGTACAAGGAGAGTGGCCATCACATAGGGCACATGCATGACTTCCCTCCTTCCTCCATACATCCCCATAAAAAGCACAATTACATCATCAATATATGGGATCAAAACAATATACATATAAGCAGAAATTTGTGCATATGGAGGTGGGTCATAGTCCCACATGTGGAACCAGCGTAGAGAATCTCCTGCCTGCATCAAATCAAGATGTGGTAAGTGATTTTCCCACCACTTACTTACTGCCCATACCATCTCACATAGCTGAAAGTGTGAGATATATTTGGTGCCTCAGGGAAGCACCCATCATGTTGCAAAATCTCCCTTTTCCTTCCAAGGGAGTGGCCAAATTCAGAAATTTTTGTGGCCCAATATTGGCCATGAAGCTTACAAGATATAATGCTCCTCCTTGGAGTCATGGCCTGAAAAAACATGGTGGAATAATTCATGAAATAAAAATATAAAACATGTGTAACAAGAGCATGTTCTTCACCAACATTCCTCCTCCTATCAGTGGAGTGGTGCATAGATCTATTCTCTTCCTCAAAGAGAGAAAGAGAGGGCTGATTTAAATCTTCCTTAGAGTCATGTTGCTACTCCAACTCCACAAGGTTCATGCATCTTTGGCAATGTTGATATAGTTATTTTTCAAATCCCTCCCAATAGTAGCTCCTCAAGATGATGTTGTTGAGCTTCATAGAGTATGTGTGGCTGAAATAGAACTCTTCATAAGCCCTTTTTAGTAACTTCTCCTTGAGCTTGGAGGCTGTAGAAAAGAAGATCCTACCATGATTGTATATGAATCCATCAAGGATTGAACAGCTCTCATCATGTAGCAACTCATCAATAATCATTCAAGTGTGAATATCCTTGGAATATTCCACTAGAAGTTGGGATTTCCAGTATGGATCTAATTTTCCCAACCATGACAATGCAGATAATGTGTCATTTGAAATTTCTTCCGTGTTGCTACTCTCTTCCTTGACATTTCTCATGTCAAAGGTATATGTTGGAAGGTCATGCCTCCCATTTTTCTCCTCCTTGACATCTCCCATGCCAAAGGTATAAGTTGGAAGGTTGTCATTCCTTCCTTGCTGCCTCTCTTGCATATGCACATGCTCAATAGAAAATGGAAGTTATTGGAAGTTAGTCTCCCATGGAAGGCCATCATCTATCCAAAACCTCCTTGGCCTTGCCAAAGTATGCATGTGTGACCACCATCTCTCATCATGTATGGAAAAGTGTTCTCTAAACAAGTTTGTCTCTTGATTCAAGGATTGCCTTCCTTGCTCCATGATGGTATCACCCTTCATTCTTGAAGCATCTTTTCTCAGAGAAATATGAGATGAAAGAATGGATAATGGCGATAAGGGAAAAAAAATTTCCCTCTCCTTGAGCATTTCCCATACTCTCAGTGCTGTAGTATGGTCTTCTAGTGCTCCCTTCCTCCTTGGATCTAGGAAAGGAGCATCAATGCATGAAACATATTTCATCAAATCTGAATCAGGTGGTCTCCCAGGTGGTATACCACAAGATAATGATGTCTCATGGCTCATTCCCATGTGAAAAATATATGGGAACATCTTATGACTGCTTCCACTATGTAAACCCATCTCTGATTTTTGTGTGGAAGTATCATGATAATGGGGTATCACTCTTATGGATGTAAGAGTGCTTTTGATTGGAGAAATTTCCCCATATTCTTCTCCATGTAAGAGAGGATAACCTCCCATCATATCAGTGTTGTGACCCTTTATCTTCTCTCCTTCACCCACCTTTTGCAAGACCTCACAATCTAAGGTGTTCCCTTTAGATGTAGTTAACTCATGAACACCCATTATCTCCTTGGTGTCAAGAGTCTTGATCACAAAGGATTGATCTGTCATAGTGTGTGTTTCCAAAACTGAATGCAATGTTGGAACACATTCCCTCCATTGTTTTGTCTCATTATCTATTACCATAGACACATGTTGCTCATTCTCTTCATGTGTAAGATCCTTGGGGCCTTCTTGCAAAGATACAAGAGCCCTCTTAGTGGAAGCAAAGGCTTCATCTCCATCTCCCAATAAAAATAGATCTCCTCCTGCTATCACAACGCTGGAGGATCTTTCCAGCTCTTATTCTTTCTTCTCCTCATCAATGGAGCATGCCTCATCAATAAGAGATCCTTTCTCTTGATCTCTCCTTGAAAAAGGAACACACATGTCTTCTTCTTGAGAAGAATGTTCTTGCTGAAGTGGGGCCTTTGCCCTTGGAAAATCATGTAGCAGATATTTAACCCCTTCAACAATGTCTTGGAATGGAGTTATCTTCATGGATCCTTCCATCTCATGAAAAGGCTCTGAATTCTTGGGCTTATTTTGTTTACCCAAAGAAATTTCAGATGGCATAGAACCAAATCTTTTCACTAACCTCCTAGTGAACTTTGCATAAGTAGAGATGTTTACACTTTTCAATGAAGAAGATTCAAATAACCACCAGGCATAAGCCTTACCTTGGAGGTGCAACGTTGCTAATATTATGGCTTCTTCTTTAGAAACTTGATGTAGCTGGAAATATGTGTCTAGCTTCTTCACCCAAGACTTGGTTGAGCTCTCGAGTGATCCATGAAATGTAGGTAGAAAATTCCTACCCAAAGTGGGTTGCATGCACCCTCTTCTTCTCTTGTATATGTTGGATCTTCTTTCTTCCTTGAGTTGAAAAAAATTTTGGGAAGCTTAGATGCTCTTTGAATATTTTATATTGAGATTCATATTTTTAGAGATAGTCACCAAGAGTCTCCTCTTTTGGTGTCCCTCCTTCTGCTTCTTCTCTTGCCAGGAATGTAGGCATGCTACAACGTTGTAGATCTGGTTGTGTGGCTGAATGCTCACACACATAAAATGAAGAACTGGGGCTTTATTCATGTGAAAATATCTACAAAGGATCTACAAGTATTTCATTCCTCATTCCCCTGACTACACTTTTCAGCTCATACATAGTTTGGGATAGAGTTTTTGAGAACTCTTTCCCTTTCATTCTTCCAGATAAAGGGGTTTGACCCTTGTCTTCGGTGTAATCAAAATTCTTCTGTATTATTTTTAGATACATATTCTATCTGTCAGTAAGAGGCTCTTATTCTTCTTAAGACATATTGGCTTCTTAAGAAAGCACAGGTTGTGCCAACATGATTGCTCTGATACCACTGTAATATCCCCAAAAGGGAACCAACAGAGATTCAAAACAATACTGCTTTATAAATAATGCAGTTCAGCCAAATTAAATCAGGAGGCCAATATGGAGGCTCAATAATGACATTTACATTAGAAAATTAGAGTTATATGGAAGCCCATGAGTTATAGAATAGAAAATAGAAGACTTTACATGAAGAAGTGCTCAGAAATGATATGTTGCAACCATATGATATGACTGAAAGAGCTTGACAACATTATTTTATTAGCTGAAAAGAGTTGTAGATTACACTTCAGATCTAGAGTAGATATTTTTACAAAAAATTATATCTCTATCAGATATATACACTATATAGTATCCTCTTCAAATACCCCTTGGGGTTTTCAGCAAAAAGAGAAGTACATGGAGTAGATATGAGATCTTATGCAGCAGATCTATAGGAGTATTCATAAATTCTGAAGTAAATAAAATAGTATTCAGATCAGATCTGAACATGACATGGAATAGATATGAAATCCATGGATCACCACAGTGAAGGGCAGAACCCCAACACTAGAGATCTCTCCTCCAAAAGTGTGCCAAAACACCCTGCAACTTCTCACTTGGAAATAACATAGTACTGGAAGATAAATTGCGTTGTAGGCTTTAGAACATAGGTGGCCTCAAGCCAAGATCTGAAAAATGTGCTTCAATCATCCAATACACTCTTTTCAAGGGGATATAAAGCTTTCCCACTGAAAAAAGGCACTAGAATGGCCTACATCTGAGTAGATCTAGCCTCCACTTGCTACAGCTTACAAAGACAACCAAACCCTCAACAGGATCTGCATTGTAGTTGGAAGAAGAATCTTGGCCTTCAACTTGATAGTGGACAAGAAATGCAAGACTCCTCCAACAGGCCTCTCAAGGAAAGAGATGGGATTACTAAACATGAAATCCTTGTGCTAAACAACACTATACTCTGCTAAACAACAAGGAGAATAAGAAATGTCTAAACAAACAAAATATTCAGAAAATGATTAGCATCAACCCTCTCATGTTGCCTTCCCCTTCCTTATATAAGATGAGAACTTGAAAAACCCTAAACCACCTCAAAGGAAATGTCCTCTTTCACATGAGTTATCCCCAACTAAGATTGCGATGTGCCTTAATGATGATCATCCCTCCATGACAGCGTTGTATATTTGGTCAAGGTTGACCCAGTCAAGACAATTAGCCTTTTCACATCTGAGGGAGCTCATAAAAATAGCCCAGATTTAGCTTTGTTCACATGTGGCATTGATTTATTCAATGTTTAGGAGTTTTTATGATCCTCCTTTACAATTTATTATTGAAACAGAAAACCAAAACAAAATTGAATATTCCCATTAGCTTAGGACTAATTGGGAATATTACAGGAGTACAAGAGGTGGAATATCTGGGTCATATTGTATCTCTCAAGGGTGTTAAGGTAGACCCTAACAAAATTAAAGCCATTAAGGAATGGAAAGTCCCCACAACCATAAAGAAATTTCGAGGATTTCTCGGGTTAACAAGGTATTATTGCAAGTTTTTTAAGAATTATGGGAGAATAGCAGCACCTCTAACAACATGATTGAAGAAAGATGCATTTTCATGGACTCCTGAAGCAACTAAGGCCTTTGAACATCTTAAAGAGTTAATGTGCCTAGCACCAATCTTAGCTACGACAGACTTCACAAAATCCTTTATTGTGGAATGTGATGCCTCAGGAAATGGAATTGGTGCCTTTTTAATGTAAGAAGGAAGACCCATTGCTTTTGAAAGTCATCCAATCAAAGGAAAGTATTTACAGAAAGCTATTTATGAGAAGGAAATGTTGGCAATACTACATGCACTAAAGAAATGGCGACCTTACCTAATGGGAAGACACTTCAAGGTAAAAACTGATCATGATAGTCTTAAACACTTTTTGGAACAAAGAATATATTTAGAAGAGCAACAAAAATGGGTCACAAAGATTTTAGGTTATGACTTTGAAATCATCTACAAAAAAATGGAAGCTAAATGTTGTTGCAGATGCACTATGAAGAAAGGATGAAGAGGTGGAAGCATTGCTTTGTGCCATTTCTATTATGCAACCAGATTGGATAACCAAAGTAAGGGATGAATGGAAGAAGGATGAAGAAGTGTGGACACTCATTCAAAAGTTGCAGGAAGATTCTAGTACATCCGAAACATTTAGTTGGAAAAATGATTCCTTATGGTACAAATATTGCTTATATATTTGCAAGAATTCGCAACTAAAACAAAATATTCTTTTGGAATTGCACACTTCTCCTTTAGGAGGACACTTAGGATTTTTAAAAACTTACCATAGGGTGAAGAAAGATTTTTTTTGGGATGGCCTTAAATCTTATATTCAAAATTTTGTGGCGGAACGTTTGGTTTTCCAACAAAATAAAGTTGAGACAATTAAGACCCTGGGTATTCTACAACCTTTATCCATTCCAAGTCAATGTTTGGAGGAGATTTCAATGGATTTTATCACAGGTTTACCTAATTTCGAAGGAAAGAATTTCATCATGGTGGTAGTTGATATAATTACAATTTATGCACACTTTTGTGCATTATCTCATCCATTTAAAGCAAGTAGAATTGCTACTGCATTTATGGAAACAATTCAAAAGCTACATGGAAACCCAAATATTATTGTAAGTGACAAAGATCCCATTTTTACTGGAAATTTTTTAACGGAATTATTTTCTTGTTTGGGTACTCAACTAGCTCACAACTCATCTTATCATCAAGGAAAATTTTAAGGATGGAAAATTATCTTGAAGTTTAAAAACATTGGCGAATCTCACTAGTCCCTAATATGCAAACTATAAAATTTTTATTGATGTATTTGTAAAATTATTGAAATTTATAATGATTTTATATATGCTATCTATATAATTTTGGTGATTATTAAGGTAAAATAAATTTATATTGTGAAATTTGGGTGAATCATTGTTATAAAAAATGGGAATTGGTGAATCTTGTTTTTGGAAAAATCATGGAAAAGTAGCCCACCTGCGAATATTAGCCCCTAAAATTTTCCATGCTTATCATCCTCAATATGATGGTCAAACTGAGATAGTGAATAAATGTTTGGAAGTATATCTTCGTTGTTTTGTATCTGCGAAGCAAACACAATGGGTCAAGTGGTTAACTCTCGCTGAATGGTGGTATAACACTTCCTTCCATACTGCAGCAAAAATGACCCCATTTATGGAAATTTATGGATATCATCCACCGTCCATCACATATTTTTTAAGAGAAAATTCTAAGGTTCAAGCAGTGGAATATTACATCCAGCATCAACAAGAACTTATCCAACTCGTAAAGGATAACCTAAATTTGGCACAAAATCGAATGAAACAGCAGGTAGATCAACATCGCAACGAGAGAAGTTTTGATGTAGGAGACTGGGTATTTTTACGGCCACAACCATACAAAAAAATGTCCCTCAATCAAGCTAAGAAGAATAATAAATTATCGCCAAAGTACTATGGCCCTTACAAGGTGTTGAAAAAAAATGGTACTATGGCATACAAATTAGAGCTTCCTACTTCTTCATGAGTGCATCCAGTTTTCCATGTTTCATGCTTAAATAAGGTTATAGGGGAAAAAATTCCAGTTAAAACAATATTGCCAGAATTTGATGAGGAAGGAAAAATCATATTGGAATCTGAAGCAGTCACAGAAACAAGAACTCGACAGCTGTTGGGCACCGAATTTGGCTATCTCTCTGCCCATTTTTGTCATCCTTCCTGACCCTTTTTGTTTAATTACCTACATTTTCCACGCTAAAATTATGAGGTAAACACCCTTAACTTGTCCAGTTGGAATATTTTAATTAATGAAGTAAAGTCACGGAGTTTTACCTAATTGTGACACTAAGATCTGTGTTTGACTGCAGATTGGAAAACATGAACCCTCACTCCAGCAGTTTGCAACGGAATTGGTAACGACCAGCTAAAGGGAGATCGTGCAGCTAGAATCACGAGTCCCCGGGCCTATTCTCGGCCCTTTCTCTATCCTGGATATCTGTTGTTCGTTCTGTTCCAACTAAAGTCAATTTCTGAATGTGCAGTTATCATGTTTCAAGGAAATCTGTTATTCCCTTGCACTGTGTATAAAATGGACATTGTTCCTGTAAATGGGGGTTCCCGAAAGGAGATTGTAATCACATTTTACAAATCAATAAAATGCTGTTTGTTTTGCTATTCTAAAGCATTTTGTGAGCAACACAGCCCTGATCAGAGAGCTGGGCCCGCTCTTCTGATTAGGTGTTGCGTCTGTGTATGTGTGTGGATTATTTCTTGTTATGGTTGCTGCTATTATTTCTTACTGTTAAGATTGTTTTGAATGTCCAGAATTTGATTTTACTTCACAGAATTGTTTTGAATCTTAACCATAAACCCTTGGTTGAACGGATTATGTGTTTTTTCCTGCATATACCTTGCATGTTTCCTTGAAATGATACGCTCTCGGGTTGATAAAATTAATGTCCGATTAGGGTGGATAAATCATCCATACCTAAACACCAACATTTTTGTGCTATTTCCGAGGAGGCTAACAAGGTGCAAATGAATATTCGAACCAACCATAGGGTAAATCTCTCCTCTTAGGGAGAGAACAAGCTTCCTAACTTTTCTTGAGGTCCTGAGCATAGGTTTTGATTTTGGTTTGTTTATTTCTGTTTTTTTTTATTTTAAATTTTGGGCCATTTTCTTGTTTTGGGGAGGGAGGAGTCTTTTTGACACCCTGCTTCAGATCTGGGAGTATTAGGTATTTTTGTGGGTTGTGTGGTTTTGGTTCTTGTCCCAGGGAGGGAGGAGTTTTTGACGCCTTGATTTGGGCCTGAAACCCTAGCTTTTTGTTTCACTATCTTTCTCTTTTGAATTCTTTTATCTTGGGGAAGGAATGGTCCTTTGACACCTTACTTCAAGATTGAAGCATTGTAGGTTCATACACAGACCTTCCATTACACCAGTTTTTGCATGAAAAAATAACCAAATAAGATGGGTGGAGCGAGAGCCCCAAAGAGGGGAAGACCAGATTTGGGAAGAAAAACTTACATTCAGCAGATCATAGAAAAGGCAGAGTCCGAAGCATCTTCCCGCACAGCTGCAAGGCAAGGGGCTAGGAGAGCGAAGTTTGAGGGATAGTCAGTGGATTAACCTGTGCAGGCCACAGTATCCCTAGGTGATTTGGTGCAAGAGGGTCCTCCAACAGTAGAAGAGACAGTCAGCAGTGGACCAGATTGAGAGAACCTTGTGCTGGTATTAGCAGAGGAAGAAATTGCAAGTAGAACATCGTTAGAGTCAGACTAATCTAATAAGGGAAAGGAAGCTGTAGTCGAGGGATTGAACTATCAGGATACAAGAAAAATAAACGAGGAGGTATTGGTATCGCCAAGAGACCGGGGAAGCGCCACTAAGGTAACTCGCGTTCCAATAGTTAGGAGTCCTCGGCCATCCTCTATAGAGCCTGTTGAAATCCCCAGCAATTATTGGAAGATATTTATGGCTCCCACAACCTCCACTATCGAATTTCCCATTGGGAATTTTGGATTTGGCGTGCCTACAAAGCCTATCCCATTAGCAGCACTACCAAACTTTCATGGGCTTGTTTCAGAGGATCCCGACACGTTTCTATTTGAGTTTGACATAGTGTGTCGGGGCTACAATTACATGACATATGCCCAGAAGTTAAATATTTTCCCTTCTACACTAAAAGGGATGGATTTTCGATGGTTTATGGGCCTTGGGGAAAAATCCATTTCCACATGGGATGATATGCAAACAGCTTTTCTGGAAAAATACCAGGATTACTGCAAATCCCGGAACGTTAAGGAGGAGCTTTTCAAGTTCACACATAAAGAAGATGAAAGTTTGGAAGATTGTCTGGAGAGGTTTAAATACCTCTTGCAGAGGTTAGGTCATTCCGATTTGGATAATGAAATCTTGAAGGTTATTCTCCTTCGATCCTTTAGAGAAGACTCAATGAATTATTGAATATTGTGGGAAAATGAGACATTTATAAGGAAACCTTTGAAGGTATTTGCAACTTGTGTGTCCAGTGCTCGAGGGGGATTGCAAGAAATAGATCAGGGCTTCGTTCAGCAAAAGGATCCAGCGGGGGTGTTACAAAAGCAGAAATTGGGAACGTGCTAGACAATCTAAGGATGGATATTCTCAGTACCCTGTCAACGCAAATGGATACTTTGCAAGTAAATCAGAAGCAGTTGGAACTAGATAGGACCATGGCAATATTTTGCCCGAAGTGCAAAAATAATCATCTGGAAAGGGAATGCCCATTAAATTCTGTAGAAAAATGTGACATCTGTGAGCTAAATCATGTAACGAGCTCATGCCATTCCTTGTCGGGCCTGAAAGCGGTGTTTCAAGGAGCAGGGAAGGACACGGAGCAATTGTACTTTATGGGCGCCAGGAAGCCATGGAAATTTTGACCACCGATGGGGAATCAAGGTATGTACCCAGATCCATCTCAGTATTTCAATATTTATAACATGAATCCTCAAACTATGCCTTGTCCCCCTATGTGGACGCAATACCAGCACCCACTATGGCAACAATGGAACCCTCAAGCCAGTATGAGCTCACCATGGGCTCCAACTTGGCGAGGACCCTCTTTAGGGCAGTTTCCTCAACAAATTCCATAGCAGCAACTCCAATGACCCTCCAATGTGCCTCCTGGTAATCAACCTGTTCATCCTCAGCTTCCAGTGCAGCCTAACCCTAACCCAAATAATAAAGGAGCTCATCAAGATGGCGTTCTTAACCTGCCTTTGTATAGTATCTCTACAACAGATCTGTATGAGATGAATTTGTGATCTGGCGAGACAATCAATGTCCAACCCCCTCTGGTTGTCATTAAACAACTTGATAATGAAGACAGAGAGGCACAGCCGGCCAATAAAGAACCAAAACAAACTGTTAAAAACTAGGTGCCTTCTGTAAAACAACCTCAAGCTGAACCACCTTACCGAGAGAGACTGATTATGAGTAAACCAAGCCCACAAGCTAAATTTGACTTATTAGGAGAATTGCAGAATTTATTTGTTAAAATTCTCTTGTTACAAGCTATGAAGGATGTGCCAATTTATGCAAATACTCTTAGGGAATATTGTTCAAAGAAACCTGCAAAGAAAACTAAGGACCCCCTCACTATACATGTTATGGGAAAATTATCAGAGTTCATGATGGGAAAATCAATATCAGTGAAATATGGAGATCTGGGGAACCCAATTTTGAAAGTACATATTAATGGAGTGGAGATTCCAAATGTGTTGGTGGACCTGGGTGCTGCCATAAATGTCATCACCACTGAAACCATGCATACATTAGGCCTTCAAAATTTGAAGCATACACCTACAATGTTGGAATTGGTGGATAGATCCACAGTCAAGCCTGTGGGGAAGTTGGAGGACGTGAAAATTTCAGTAAATGCATGGAATTACCCTATCGATTTCCTGGTATTGCATACACAATATTCAGTAGGTGGTCACCCTTTGATTCTAGGTAGGCCATGGCTGGCTACCGCAGACACTTATATTGGATGCCGATCAGGAAATATGGTCATCTCTAATGGCCATAACACCAAGAGCTTGGTGCTATACCCACCGGCAGAACCAGATGCACCTAAAAATTCAGTAGGTGGCGAGAAGGTTATTTCTATGGTTGAAGTCGAACAAGAGGAAGAAGTGAGACCGGTCCTTACTATCGAGCAGGCCCTTCGGTTGAAGATGGAATCAGAAGATGATGTGATCACTTCCTTCATGAATGATCCTTGTTCCATTTCAAAGTCAAACTAGTAGGTCTTAGAATCCATCCTAAGCTGTGAAACTCAAGAGGATATTGAAACAACAGAAGAATTGGAAGAAGATGCTGATGCACCTCATGAAAGTGTCCAAGTGGAGATAGAACCAGGGAAAACTATGAATATCAATCCAAGTCTGTCAGAATCCCAGAGGGAGCAATTGATAGATGTTCTTTAGAAGCATAAAGAAGCTTTCACCTGGGATTATTCAGACATGAAGGGGATCCCTGATAACTTATGCACCCATCACATATACATCAAGGAAGATTTTTGTCCTATAAGACAGCCTCAGAGAAGGATGAATCAGGCATTGAAGAACATTGTGAAAGAAGAGCTTCAAAAAATACTGGATGCGGGTTTTATCTACCCTATCTTAGAAAGCCAATGGGTCTCGCCATTGGTAATGGTTCCTAAGAAGAATGGAAAATGGAGAATCTGCGTGGACTATCAAGAGTTAAATAAAGCAACGTAGAAGGACCATTCTCCCCTGCCATTTATCGATCAAGTTTTAGACACATTGGCTGGCAAGAAATTTTTCTCATTTCTGGATGGGTTTAGTGGATATAACCAAATCCAGATTTCTCCTGAGGATCAGGACAAGAAAACCTTCACATGCCCCTAGGGAACATTTGCATACTGAGTCCTTCCTTTTGGCCTATGTAATGCCCTTGCAACATTCCAGAGGGAAATCTTGGGAATCTTCTCTGAATTGATATTTGATGGTGTTGAAATTTATATGGATGACTTCACTCCATATGGGGACTCATCCTTAGAGGGGCTGAATAATTTAGAAAAAGTTCTTGAAAGATGTGTACAAGCGCGTGTTTCCCTGAATACAGTAAAATGTCACATGATGATGGAACAAGGAATTGTTCTAGGACATTTCCTTTCGGCTAAAGGAATCAAGATGGACCCAACAAAAATAAAGGTAATTTTGAACTTTCCAACACCTAAAATGCCCACACAGGTACCTAGTTTCGTTGGTTGTGCTGGTTATTATAGGTGTTTCATAGAAAATTTTGCAAAATTATCACACCCATTATTTCAATTACTGACAAAAGTCTTAGAATTTGTGTGGTCAAAGGACTGTGATGTAGCCTTCGCAAAAATTAAAGAATTAATATATAGTACTCAGATTCTTAGAGGACCAGACTGGGCGTTACCTTTCCATATTCATACAAATGCTTCTCAAATAGCAATTGGTGCAGTATTGGGACAACAGGAGGATAAAATACCTTATGCAGTCTACTATGTTAGTAAAATTTTGGCCCCTGCTGAATTGAACTACACAATGACTGAGAAAGAGTTCTTTGTTGTCGTCTACACCATCAACAAGTTACGGCATTATATTACCGAGTATTCTACCTTTGTGCACACTGATCATGCAACCATCAAGTATTTAATGAACAAAACTGTTACCCCTGGTCGTGTTACAAGATGGTTGTTGCTACTACAGGAATTTGATATTACTATAGTAGATAAACCAGGGAAGGACAATGTGGTTTCAGATTTCTTATCTAGGATAGAACATGATGGTAAGAATACACCAGTTGAAGATAATTTACCAGATGAGCATATTTTTGCAGTTTCTGCTAACACTCTGTGGTATGCAGAAATTGCTAATTATCTTGATACAGGTGAGGTGCCTCGTCACTTATCCTATAAGGAGCAAAGGAAGATCATTCACAAGAGTGCCCGATATTCATGGATGGTAGGATATCTTTTCTATACAGGGATTGACCAACAGATTTGGCGTTGTGTGGTGAGAGATGATATTTATGAGATCCTAAAGGCCGCACATGATGGACCCTATGGAGGAGATTTTGCAAATAAACGGATAGGTCATAAAGTGCTACATATGGGATACTATTGGCCCTCCATCTTTCTTGATGCTCAGGATTATATTCGAAGGTGTGATAGATGTCAGAGGATGGGACAACTTGGGAAAGCAGATGAAATGCCTCTCCAACCCCAGATAGTCCTTGAACCATTTAAGAAATGGGCCATTGATTTTGTTGAACCCTTTAACCCACCTTCTCATCAGAAAGCCTACATCCTAGTTTGTACTAATTATGTAACCAAATGGGTGGAAGCTAGAGCAGTCACAAGAGCAATAGAGCAAGTAGTGTCAGACTTCCTTTTTGAAGAAATCTTTGCTTGGTACAGGATTCCAAGACAAATTCTATCAGATGGAGGATCAAAGTTCACATCTCATATGATAGAGAAATTGATGCAAAAATACGGGGTCAAACACAGAGTAACAACCCCTTATCATCCACAGGCAAATGGGAAATTAGAGAGTACAAAAAAGGTATTGGAAAATATCTTGACCAAGACAGTAGCAAGTCGTCATCGGGATTGGGCACAAAATTTTCCAGAAGATTTATGGGCCTATAGAACAACATGGTGGAATACAACGGGATTTTCTCCATTTGAATTAGCTTATGGGAAATCTCCCATGTTTCCGGTAGAATTTGAAATTAGCACACTCAGAATAGCTCTGGAAGTAGGTTTAGATTTATCAGAAGCACAAAAACACCAACTGGAACAACTGAGTGAGTTAGATGATATTCAATCAATAGTTGTCCAGAAAACTACTATTGTTCAACAACAGAGAATGAAATGGCATGAAAAATTCATCAAAACCAAGGTGTTTCATGAAGGGGATTGGGCGTTACTGTATGACTCTAGATTCAAGGATTTCAAAGGAAAACTTCGCACTCACTGGATGGGACCATATCAAGTGGATGTCGTGTTCGACAATGGAACAGTTAGATTAATCACAATTGATGAAAATCAGACCACATTTGTGGTGAATGGACACCGTCTAAAATTATATCATTGTCCAGCTTCTAAAGATGCATTTGTTAAAACCCTTTCATATTCAGCTGATCTAATGGCTATTGTAATAGAAGACACTCTCACTCTCCATTAAATCTAAAAAGTAAAAAAAAAAAAAAATGTGGTTATTACTTACTTGTTTGTGTTTTGCAGGAATAATAAAAGAATTATGGCCAGGAAGAAAGTAACATTAGGTGTGTTACTCCATCAGTGTTGTTACAGAAGTAATTTTTTTCATTGGTGCTGTTACTCTGCAACTGCTGTTACTCCGTAGCTGCTGATACTCTGAAGTTGTTGTTACATCGTCGATGTTGTTACTCCGAAGTTGCTGCTACATTGCCACTACTGTTACTCCGAAGTTGCTGCTACATTGTTGATGTTGTTACTCTGAAGTTGTTGTTACACCATCGATGTTGTTACTCTGAAGTTTCTGTTACACCATCGATGTTGTTGCTCCGAAGTTGCTGCTACACTACCGCTGATGTTACTCCATAGCTGCTGTTACTCCGTAGCTGCCATTACTCCGCAACTGCTGTTACTTCGCAACTGTTGTTACTCCGTAGCTGCCGTTACTCCACAACTGTTGTTATTCCACAACTGTTGTTACTCCACAAATTCCGTTACTCCGTAGCTGCTGTTACTCACTGTTGTCGTTACTCACTATTCACGACAGACATTTCTACTGTTACTCCACCTTAAGGTAAGTCTGCAGGTATGTCTCCATTGATTTTATGGATTTAATTAAATATTCCAAAAGGACGGTCAAACGTGCCGAGGACGGCCGTCATTTAAGTTGGGGGGAGGGTACTGTCATAATGGCTGACAACGTACTTAGTAAAGGTATTTATAACATACGACTCCCACCAAATCAAATTTAATGATATTAAGTACTCTGTAATTATATCGTTGAGTTGGCATGTGTACTCATACGCACAAAAGTCATATCAGTCACCTCTCAACATTCCGCACTAAATCCTAAGAATATCTAATAGTACTCCTGTAATCTGTCAATTAATTCCAAATGTACCAGTACTGTTCATCCATTATATTCGAAAGTGGCCATGACGTTATTACAGTTACCAACAGTTCAGAGCCCTGTCACTCTCCCTTGCCAGATAACTGTAGTCGTCGTGCCGCCTCCACCTCTGCAACAATGGGTGGCCAATCTATGCGCCATGAGCTCGATGATTCAACAAGAATCCGAAGCAACCAGAAGGTATGGGAGGTATTCGAAAATGTGGGATGGGACATTTAATTTGACAAGTTGAATGGCGGGGATGAAGAAATCACAATGGAATTTGCATTGAATTTGGAGGAAGGAGTTTCTTGGGTTTGCGGACTTGAAATTCCAGTCATAGAAGAAAATATTTTAGAGGTCAGTGGACTGCTACAGGGTGGAGAATGCTACTTTTCTAGAAGAACCCCTCTTCTGGAACTCCCCGAAGATTTTCTCCAAGCCGGAGAGAGCATTGCACAGGAGGGCCAAGGATACGGTAGAACTTCATTATCGCGGCCATGGGGAGAATTTGCAGAGGCTATGATTAAATATATAACATGTGAGGAAAGATATTCCACTTTTTTTAAATACCACCTATGCATATTGGCACACTTTCGGTTTCCCCAAGCGGAAGCCTTTTCAATGAACGTGCCCTATTTTCTTCTAAGAAGCTTGAATTTGATGGTGAACTCAGCTCGGGGGGCACGACAGGTGTTGGCGGTCATTTCCCACCATGGGCTGGTTCAGTTGTTAGTGATGAATGCTACTGACAAGATTCCGATTCCATGGGAATTGTTTCGAAACTCCATAGAGGAAGAAATAGAAGCTGCCATGGCTGCGATGGCAGAGGAACCAAAACCATGCAAGAGGATGAAGAAGAGGATGAAGCTATGCAGGGAGATGAAGAGGATGATTATATTTATCAGGAGGAACCTGAGGAAATGGAAATGGAGACCGAGGAGTGTGAAGAAGAGTCGGCTCTCCAAACGCAAGCTGAATCAATGGAAGCCGTAGAAATACCCACTGGCACTTCGGCTGAGGCTGCTCCATAAGAACCAGCCCAGTCCGCGGAGCGAGTTGAGAAGACAGACAGTGCGATTGGCACAGAGGCCACTTTACAGGGATCTCCTGTTAATATGGAACCTATGGAGGAAGAATTCGTGACCACTCTGACTAGAGATACCACTGGGGAAATGGCGGGAGAACTAAGGAGTGAGGCTGACGCTGCTCCATAAGAACTAGTGTCGACCTCAGGACTGAATGAAGAGAATTTTTTCCAGTTTCCTATCTTTTTGCCTAAGGGGGCGCGGGTAACCCGTTCCCCACAGCAAAGAGAGGAAGAGAGTTTTGCCATTCTTATGGCTTCAAATATGAAACAAAGGCTACAACCGGAAGAGACCACAGTAGGCACATCAACAGAAGGGCATCTTATCGCGACACCATTGTTTGTGGAGAATGTACCTGACAAGAGAACAACCATTGGTGAAGAGGAGGGACCAAGCGGAGTGGTCCCGATGAATGCACCAATGGAGCATGTAAGCATAAAAAGAGTAAAGTAAGAGGTAATAGAAGAAGAATAGGTAGAAGAGGTTGGACCAACTGTTGACCCGACAAAGGCAGTCCCGGGGGATTTGCCTCTAGCTATAGAGGCAGAAGGGATACAGGTTAAGCAAGAAGAGGTAGAGCTGCGCGGACCGCGAATACTTCCTATTAAATGGAGATACCAACAACAGTTTAAGGAAGTGATGTGGCTAATAATGGAAGTGAGATATTTGAGAAGAAAAGTGCATAGGATGCAGAAGAAAGTCAACAAATACAAGTGGCAGGCCAAGAGATCTAAATTTGCCAAGGTCGAAGTAGGAACTGAAATAGATCCAATTGAACAACTATTTGAAGCCAGAGAGTATGCCTTGATGACCGAACTACAGACGTGGAAGTCTACTGTGGTCCAGTATAAGAACAAGATCAAAAGAACTGAAGAAATATCCTCTGCAACCGTTTTCGTATATGTGGAACGTATAGATATTATGAAGTTAAATCATGCAAGGCAACAACTCAAGGTGGAGCAGCTGGAAAAACAAGTGGTTGAATTGAAAGGTGATAAGGAATAGATGTTCAAATTGGTGCAAGAGGTGATGGCATGACGTCCCCCTTCTTCTTGTTATTCTTTATTTTCTCATGAACTTTTTCTTTTATTTTTCATGGAGAGTATTAAGAACGAGGTCAGTTATGATATTGAATATGGTGTACAGTTCCTCCGGATCATGAGAAATCATGATGTGCCAACTCAACATTTGATGTGTGAGTTTTATCTACATGGGTATTTGTTACGGTTGGACAGAGACTTTAATCCAGTCCCATATGTAGGAGACATCCATCTGAGGGCCCTCACCTCTTATGCTTTCAATCAAATTCATTGGCAGAAGGCTTGTGATACTTTTGAGTCCAATCAAGTCACAAAGTCGTTTATAGTAAGAGGGGAACATGGGAGGTCAGACATAGTGTACAATAAGCACCATGCCTTTTTGAAATTTGAGGAGAAAAAAGAAAGAATGATAAGGACACAAAGGTGGTGCCTTGATCTTTGTATTAATTAATTAACTGTTTCTCAAAAATAGGCCCTCGACTGTTGTCAGAAGAGATGGATGCTGTCACCAATAGCTGTCCGGAATAGAGAACCTTTTGGTTTGCCTAATTTTGCGGGAGCACTTGCCAGGGTACCCAGATATGTGGCATGAGTCCAAACATGTGGGATTCGGTGGATGGGGCTTCGGTTCTAGTACCCTGTTATTTTGTTGCCTGCAAAAGTTTATACCCCTGCGTACAATGTTCCAGCAGACTAGTGGAAGGAAGTTCTCCTCTCAGACAGATTTAAAGTTCCTAGGATAGAGATGGCCTTAGAGTATAATCCTGCCAGGCTTCATGAAGCTCATAGTTTGCAGAACCCAGACTTGCGGAGGTGGCGGACTGCATGAGGGCATGCAGTAGGCTAGTTGGGGGGAGATGTTGGGCATCGAATCTAGCTATCTCTCTTCCAATTTTTGTCATCCTTCCTGACCCTTTTTGTTTAATTACCTACATTTTCCATGCTAAAATTATGAGGTAAACACCCTTGACTTGTTCAATTGGAATATTTTAATTAATGAAGTAAAGTCACAGAGTTTTACCTAATTGTGGCACTAAGATCTGTGTTTGACTACATATTGGAAAACAGGAACCCTCGCTCCAACAGTTTGCAACGGAATTGGTAATGACTAGTTAAAGGGAGATCGTGCAGCTGGAATCACGAGTCCCCGAGCCTATTCTCAGCCCCTTCTCTATCGTGGATATCTGTTGTTCGTGTCGTTCCAACTAAATTCCATTTCTGAATGTGCGATTATCATGTTTCAGGGAAATCTGTTATTCCCTTGCACTGTGTATAAAATGGACATTGTTCCTGTAAATGGGGGTTCCCGAAAGGAGATTGTAATCACATTTTACAGATCAATAAAATACTTTTGGTTTTTCTATTCTAAAGCGTTTCGTGAGCAACGCAGCCCTGATTAGAGAGCTGGGCCTTCTCTTCTAATCAGGTGCTATGTCTGTGTATGTGTGTGGATTATTTCTTGTTATGGTTGTTGCTATTATTTCTTACTGTTAAGATTGTTTTGAATGTACGACATTTGATTTTACTTCACGGAAATGTTTTGAATCTTAACCATAAACCCTTGGTTGAATGGATTATGTGTTTGTTCCTGCATATACCCTGCACGTTTCCTTGAAAGGATACGCTCCCGGGTTGATAAAATTAATGTCGGATTAGGGTGGATAAATCATCCCTACCTAAACACCAACAACAGCTACGAAATCGATCAATTTCAGAGTATCTCATCAAATGGAAGAACTCACCCACTAAAGATTCTACATGGGAGGATGAGAATTTTATACAAAAACATCTGAAGCTACTCAAGCATTGAGGACAACACTTTTTTGAAGGAGAGGGGCATGTTAGGTTCCTATATTACTAGTATAGTCCCTTATTGTTGTTAGTGTAACCCCCTTATTGTTATTGTTGTACCCATGTAACCCCAATATTGTTATTATTGTAACCTTACATTATTATTGTTAGGTAGGCTAGGATTATATTGTGACCCCATGGACTCCTATATATAGAAGGAGGTTTTTTCATTTGTATCGTCCAAGAATTGTTCATTTATGTAATGTATTGGAGGTTCCCCCTAGAAGTGGTTGATTTCTAAGGGTTCATCTCTCTTTTCTTCTATTTTTGGAGTTGGTTTCATAATAGTTTCTCTCTCTCAATGGTGTAGAAAACCAAAAATGTGTTGAACTCTATGGGAGCTCAAGACGCAAAAAAGTAATAAAAGTGATCAAAGTATGACAATGAAAAAGGATCAAAGTCTGAAAATTATAAAAGGATCAAAGGTAAATAATTAATGGAAATCCCTCCTATTTATAACAAAATATTGAGTTATCCTTGATAATGGTGCATAGTAAAATATTATTAACCAAGATCTAGATCTAAATGCTTGGCATATTTTATTATATTTTGTTGGAGGGAAAAGGAATTTAAATTGGTTAAATCCATTTATTTAGAAATAATAAACAAATAAATGATTTATTTATCATTTCAAGAATGGGGTTAAGGAATAATTTAACAAATAATGATTTATTTTTTTATTCCTAAGTGGATTATTCAAATTTAACAAGGAATATTAATGAAATAATGATTTAATTAATTATTCCTAGAGAATAATAAGATAAATTGATTTATCTAATTATTTCTCATTAATTAGGTTAAATATGACCAAGAATATTATTTAAAAAATGGTTTAATTAATTATTCCTGGAGGAAAACCAAGTAAATAAGGATTTATTTAATTATTCCTCGTGGGGTTTCCTGTTTGAACAAAAAATAACTTAATAAAATATGGTTTATTAAATTATTTCTTATAGTGAAAGCAATTTTACTATGGTAAAATTGGTCTTACGTGGTGTACTTCGATCCATATAATTTTAAATGGTTAGATGACCAAATATTGGTGTAACGGATTGCCCCCCAACGTGAAAGCATTAGGAGCTAATTGTATGATCAAAGTATGTTGTAAGAACACAATAACTAGACACTGAAGGGGAGTCATAGAGAGAGAGATACATAGACAGAGTGAAGCGAGAGAGGAAAATAACCTGAGGGGGTGAGACCTATAAATGAGATAAGTCTCCTTTAATGTTTGGGTACCTGTTCTCAGTGAGGAGGGGGAGGCATACCTATGCCCACTGAGATGAAAAAGTATAAATAATAATGGCATGCCCAGTAAAATGAGACTGAGCTATAAAGTACATGATATGATCACATAAAATGGGTCAGAAAAAAATATAATGGATCCCACATACATACTGCGCCTGGGACAACAGCCAGGACTGAATACAATAATATTTGAGTACATGAGATATAATAACAACAAAATAAGTCTTGATAAACAAGAAAGGGCTCTGAAAATATTAATGGAGCATCTAAGTGATACATGCATGCTATAGGCACTACAAGCGGCTAGGGCTGAACCCATCAAATTTGTGGACTTGCATCTAAGGCTGTAATATGAAATGAGGTCATCTGGGCATGTGGGGGGATACCTAAAGGGATACCCCTTCATGAGGTCTAAAACATCTCACACACACCCGAAAATCACTGGAACAATCTGCTAGATCACCGAACTATCAAGTATACGAATCTCGATCATGATGAAGTGGAGCAAATGAGAAACAACCAAGTCAAAGGGAAATAAGGAGTCCTTTTGCCTAATTCGAGGCACCGAACAATAATGGAAGCTAGAACCAAGTTACACCGCCCTCTATACCTGTCTTCTAGAATGAATGTGCTGATGTCGACAGAAGGAGGTCCACCGTAGGTGAGGAAATAATGGTCCTGAACTAAGGAACGAGGGATAATAGTAAAGTGACTAATGGACTGACACTAGGGATGATGATGGAATGGGGGATACTCAGTAGCAAACAGATGAATTCCCTTGTTAGAGCACAAAAAGCATGGATGACCTGACAACGATTAACTCAACTCCTGAGGGGATGGGGAACAGTGGGACTGGAGGCCAAAATGGGTTACAAGAGAGAGGGAAAAGGCATGAATGGATGGAATATTGTAACAGGAGGAAAAGAGACTCGGGACAGACTCCATGAATGTGATGATGACTCAATGGATGCTCTGATCAAGGGCGACTCGATGATGCTACTGCATAGAATAGGCCTAGTGGGGGCCATAAAAATGTGATCAAAAGATGGTTACTCATGAAGAAAATCGACACACACGTCAACATGTAGGAAGGCAAAGTCGTGCCCCAAGTACAAGTAGCGCAAGTGAAGAAATTAGATTTTGAGAGGTGATGAGGTGACCATTCTTGGAAAAAAGGCTTCCAGGTGAACTATCATATCACTAAAAAAAAAGGATGCCCATTTTAGAGCTCGATGAGAGCTTTCCAACAGTGCTAATGCTTCGTCAAAAAAATCTACAGTTTGGTCACAATTTGCAAAAGAAAAATTAGGGTTTCTCTTTTAATAGGGCGATTTCCCTCCAATTTGTTTCATTTTCTATGGGAGTTGTGGTGAACGTGGAGAGGAGGGGAAGGACTTAAATATTTCAGCGTTCGTAGTAGACAAACTGACCATTGGAATCGAGATTCACAACTTTTTGGAAGGTGGCCTTACTTGTCTTAAAGGTGGCTTTAATGCTTCTTGGAAGGATGGTCCATGGTTAAGAATCAAGGTAAGAAAGGAATACATGAATGAACTACTAAATATGGTATAGAATCCTTCCCTCCCACCAAATCAAACATGGGGACCAAGTGGTAAGTATGGTATCACATAAAGTAGAATATTTGAATATAGGGTATCAAACACCTACGATATATGGCTCGCCAGAGAGGTTGATAGGTCAAACTATCAAAGGAATGGGAGGATAATCGACCATACCTAGATTGGTGGGGTCTAGGCCGAGAATTTTATTAATAAAGTGAGAAGGTGGCCAGGGGTGCCATCATGCCCCTGAGCATGGGATACTGCCTCCAAGCATATGTGGTGGAGGGGAGTGATTGGTTATGCTAAGGTGGGAATGATGCCCCTAGATAGAGAATTTTGTGGAGCGCTATGGTTTTCCATGTGTTGAAATAATGGATTCAAGCATTTAATCACATAGGAACTAAACCCTCAAGACAATGGTGAGAATATAGAGGGGCATAGGTTCCCCCAAGCATGTGATGGACATGCCAAATGTATTTAGAATAGCGGATTCTAAACACATTTTGATGATGTGGTTCGCCATTTGTTTATGTTATGGTTATATTCTGTGGGAAGAATGGAGAGATATAGTTAGAGAAAGGGAATGGTGGATTACAAATCTCATTTGGAACTGCATATATAAAGTAAATGGACTAAATCTCGGGGTTTACATACATGGTGTCACTACCCCAAAGAGTGGATTTGGATATAATGAACTGGTGCTCACCTAGAAAACACAATGGTTGGTCAACAACATTGTCTAAGGGATTGGTTTGTTGATGTAAGATGAAGGAATGATTAAGTGGATCATCCCTAGAGTGATCTGAAGTGATATGGGACTCTAGAGGTTCTTATAAATGGGGAATAATAATGGTACTAGAGTTGACACTACCAGATACACTAGGAGCATTGTGGAGAATTACTTCTCCTGGACTCTCCAATATGGGTGCCCCCTTACCCAAACATTGTGTGTCAATGTAATGTCCCCAAGATGTATGTGGATCAAATTCATGGGTTCAATGCAAGGGGGGATATATCTAATCAATCTCACTATGGATGAAGTCTTTGGAATCCATAACATGTTGGTCATGGGTCTGTTGTGGAAGGAAATACGCACGATGGTGCATATCATCCCAAGGAAAATCAAGGGTGTTCATGTCTTCCATAATGTCTTCATCTGAATGGGATATGGGAGGACTGGAGGAAGGGAGACCACATGATGCAACGAAGCTATCTGGTGCATCATCATGAGAAATATGGTTCATATATGCATCGCTACAGAGGGTATAATAAGAGCTAGTAGATGAAACATTTAATGATGTTGAGCCCAGGGTGATCGCTGAAAGAGGTTCAGTTGAAAGAGAAGGGAATTCCCTAGAGGAGTTTTCCACCATGGATCTCATGGATGATGAAAAATAGAGGATAGTGGCTAAAGGGTCCATCATTTAAACATCGGGGGGAGGTATCATAATGTGTGAAATAATTTCCTTCTATTCTACGGAAGTAGAACTCACGATTATAGGAGTACAGGATCCACTACGTGTGACCTCTATTTGGAGAAAAACCTCAAGGGTGTCATGGAAATCATTGAGATGGTGACAAAGGTGAGAATAGTGGCCATAAAGATCACACAAAGAACAAGGGTGATTCATGCACAATGATTTGAGTTTCTTAGCCAAATTCGGTAAGGTAACATGGACCTCAGGGATATCAGATTTAGGAAACACCTCGTTGAACACAGGTTTGATACGAGGAAGCTCAGGAAAAGTTTTGGTAGCATGCCCAAAAACGTCATAGAAAGCGCACAGAGGTGACCGCTTCATAGGCTTAGGAGGAGCAGGAGTTGTTTGGGCAGCCTTATCCTTATGTCCCTTCTTTCTAGCTTCCCCCCCTCACTAGAGGCTTAGGTTCTTGTTGAGATGGCTGAGGCATTGAAGAAAATGGAGGGGTTATAGCAACCGATTGGACCCAGGTCAAAGGGGTATAAGGTTTGAGTTGACCAGGCAGAGTGTTGGCTAGAGTATCACTGTACCAGACTGGCATCCCCAGGGTCAAATTGGGAAAGCTCAATGTAGCTATAACAGGCACCGAAAAGACTCCAAAGGGGGGAGCTAGAAACAGTATCTGATCGAAAGGGTAATAGCCTAAAGGAATGGCTCCCAACTGGTTAAGTCTAGGGGGAATCGTTCTTGGTTGAAACATAGTGGAAGAGACACCAGCAAAGGGAGAATTTCCTTGAAAAGAAGGCCCTAAAGGCTCCATCGATGACCACTAGCAGGTTGCAGAGGTGTAGGTTGCTACTGGTTGAACCACCTCTTGTGGCTAGTTTTAGACGATTACATCATGCAAAAAATTGACAAGTTGAGGTCTGTGACAATAGGGGGGAGACCAAGGAATGCACCCAGTAAGGTGGAATATTTAAAGACTCCATGTGAAACACTGGTAAGAGGTGTGACTGATTTCTTATCGGCTACCGAAGATATGATAGACTCAGGGGAGGTCTGAGACTTTGGCTCGTAATATGCCAACTGATCGATAGTGAATATCTCTCCATTGTGAGGAAAGAACATCTTACGGTGAACTGCAGATGCGACAATAGACATCGCATAGGTATAGCTATGACCTAAGAGGATATTGTTATCCAAGGGGGCGTCACTAACTTCAATGTCAATACAAACAGTATTTTCCACAAATGTGCTAGGATAATTGCGGTACATGAAAAGGGGTTGAGAAGGGTGAGCGTCCCTAGCACGCAAGGTGATGGTGAATGGGGCTAAGTCAGGTAATTCATGTTTACTCCAAATAGAGGATGACATCACACAGGTGGATGTGCCCTCGTTAGTGATGCAACACGAGACATGGGCATTACGAATCTTGATTGGTATTTGGAAGACTACAAATGAAGGTAAGGGGGGATGTTCTGACTTGTCAACATCAAAGATGATCAAACGATCATCTGAAGGATCCAAAACACCCAGAGAAGATAATAGAGCTTTATGTTGTGAAGGGCATGACTGGAGGACTTCCAGCATTGACATGGTAGCAGGAGATTGTGGTAAGTCATCTACTATGCTGTAAGTGTCGGTCACTTTTGAAGAAGCAACATTTATGCGTAATGGCCCTTTGGGGATATTTGGAATAACCTTGGCCCGTGGCTAAGGAATCTGTAAGGGAGCATTGGGTGTCGAAATGGACATTGTGGAAACTTTGGTTTGGGACTCGGTTGCAGACGAAGAAGGTGGCTTGCCATATTGGCATGACTCGGTCTAAAGGTTGACATCAGTGGTATTAATCTATTTAGAATTCATCATGAGAATCTAGTTTTCAAGGGTACCAGACTGTGAATGTTGAGGGACGACCTGACCTTAAGGGGTTGGGCACCACATATCCTTGCAGAGGGAAGGGACTGGTGAAAACAACTAGTTGGACTGGCACAATATTTGGAGGAGCTGAAGTAGGGGCTTACTGTCCTCTAGATGTTGCATGCGCTTCCCACAATTGGCGCATCTGGGGTAAAAGGGTACAGTTGTGAGTATAATGGACATGGACACCACAACAACAACAAGGCTTGTTCATACCAAGATGCATTTTCTACTTGAGTTGATCAACCTATTGTTGGTTGTTAATGTTAGGATGGTTCCCTTGGGGTTTATTCGGTTGGTTACCTTGGCGCCCTTGATTACCTGTGATAATTGATTTTGATTGCCTTTCCTCTTTTTCTTGGAATTAGGAGTATTATTCACACTCTGTTGCACATACACCTGACCCTGAGGGAGAGGTGGTTGCTGCAGTGGAGGTTGAGAAGGCATGGAAGGCTGAGGTGTTGATGTTGGAGGGGCTGGAGCACCAGGTTGTGGGTAAGGATAAAAAGGAGTTTGAGCAACAATGGGGTAAACAGGTTGAGCAACAGCTGGCCCTGGCATCGATTGATGCAATGGGGCTATAATATTCCCAAATTTTCACCTCATATTTGGAATAGTAGAGTTCTTAATTTTCTTAATTAATTAAGTAAATAAAAGGGTGGAGGGACCCAAAATCCTCAATATGAATAAATATACACCTTTTGTGTGTGAATGTGGACTAATTAAGCCTAGATCTACATGATGAGGTAGTTGAGAAACTACTAATGTGAATGGGATTGGAGATGATGTCTCATTAATTGAGATATATCATGGAGGTTGATTCAGTCAACTAAGATCTTGAAGATGTCAAACAGAAGATCATGGAACATTCATGATAAAGTGATGGAGGATGTTGTCCAATCAAAGCACACATGATGGAGAGGGTATACATTGCACCTAGACATGATGGTTGATTTGTTCAAACAACGCAGTCAAACTTGGAGGATCTTGTCTACATGCACAACACAGTCTATATGAGGGCCAAGGCTTGGGAAGGTTCAAACATTATATAAAGAAGATGAAGGAAAGGATGAGGGCATGTTGGTTATTCTTGATGTAAGGATATTTTCAGATCTAGAATTGTCATGTGACATTTCATTTCTTTCTCGAGCTGTTTAGCAGAGATTGCAAGTGTTGTTTAGCACAAGTGGTTCCTGGTCGCAAATCCCACCTCTTTCTTAGAGAAGCTCTAGAAAGAGTATTGTACTTCATTATACATTAGGCATTGGTGCCACACCTCTTTTCCTACTTTCTGTAGAACATTCATATTCAGAAATTGCAGATTTCTGAAGATCAGTTGGAAGGTGGAAGTCGTCTTTAGTACTTCAGCTGGAGAACTGGTGAGGGTTTATTCCTATCACCTTGAGCTTATAGATCATCATTCCCAGAGCTTCATTTTGTTGTAAATTTTGTCATTGATGGCAAAGGAGGTAGCAGATGCAGAGACAGGAACAGTTACAAGGAGACAAATATAGACAATGGAGGCAGCAAAGAGGAAATGAATATAAAGGAGAAAGGCAGAGGCAGAGGAAGTAAATACGGAGACAGAACCATTATCACAGCAGTAGAAGCAGAGGCAAAGTGATAGAAGCGGCAGAGGCAGAGCCACAACTGTTATTGCAGAGAAACCGCTGTTATTCCAAGAATAATATATATATATATATATATATATATATATATATATATATATATATATATATATATATATATATATATAAATTCCGAGAATTTTCTTATACAGCCGGGCGTTACACATAATATAAATTAATTTCTGGACTTTATATTCAAATGCTCTGTATTAAGTTGAAGAACCCGACTTCTGGTTGATGTGGTGTTTTTAAATTGTACATACCTAGAGTGTAATGAGCTCTGCGAACCAGCGTGAATAGGCTCTGTGGGGATGAGCACTGTACACATAGCCACAAGGGTTATGAATGATGGAACTCTGCGTCAGAGTATAACAGAACCATAGTCGAATATATATATATATATATATATATATATAATTGAATGGAGCGGAGTTGAATCATAACAATACATCGAAAAGTGAACGATTTTTTAAAATAATAAAGACGGATGGAACCATGAGCGGGGAAGTGGAACCATGACCCGATGAACAGTAACGGTGGTTTAAAGTGAATGGTGGTATTCATCGCACCACTATTATACAGAAGGCGGTATTCCCGAATTGGCAACGATTCCATTGATTGATCAACGCATGTCCCTGGATGAACAGTAAAACCACCGTTTAATGTGCGCCTTCGGGCATTAACTTTCGTACCAGGACGTGGAGCGAAATTGACACGAGCCGTTGATCTGGAAGAGGGCCATCGGACGGTGATCATGCATCGGACTTGCCTGGAGTTTAACCAAGGTGTGCAGAGGATAACCTGAGTACGGAGTGCCATCGCGCATTATTGTTTGTGCATGTTGATCGAGCGATATACGTTGGATCGGGCAACGTAATACCAACCGTCGGATGGGCGCATGGGTTAACAAAGGTACAGTGTGCACTCGATTGGTCCTTTGGTTGTATTGTGGGCCCGGGGCGGAGTCATATATAATGAATTTGGTTTATTAATGTTATTCGACGTATTGTAATCTTAGTATAAGGCCTGGTGAGTTATATTAAAAAGATTTTAACCAAGGTTAATCGTATTGGCGGCATAATATAAAGTTCGAAAGTTATATATATAAGCTGGGAGCCAAAATTAAGTTCAAAAATTGTAATGATCGAAATATGAATGAATTCATATGTATGATTTTATAGCCATGGCGGAATGTTGAATTAATATCTCAATTCTCTGAATTGAGACATTAAAAATGACCAGACTTATTTGTTTGAGTTTGCCAGCGTAGAATAAGTGCAGAGTGAGATTTCCGGGTTGGAATATGATTGGAAATGAAGCTTGGGATGCATTTACACATAGTTAAGTGAAATATTGAAAAGTACTGGGAATATGGTTGATTTATTAACACTTCAGATTTAAGCATTGGAACTGCCAATGTAGAACAAAGAAGAGATTGTGAGATTGCTCGGACTTGGGAAATGATTGGGCATGAAAATTGAATGCAATTATGGAAAAAGAAAAAAAAAGAGGAGATCATGCAGAGATGAAAGTTCGGTGAACAGGAATAGGTACAGGAATGAGTTGGACAGGTGAATAAGCACAAAAAACAAGGAATATGCAGATGACAGTGAACAAAGTGTATGCATAACAGGTTCTTAACAGCAGCAGAAAAAGACAAATCCAGTAAAGCCAAAATCCAGAAAAGGAGCTGAGTGAAATTGAAATGTGTAATTAAAAATGTGAATGTAAATGTTGTAATTATTTTTATTGTTTGTGATGCAAAGGTAAGTATCCTAAGGAAAAGAAAAAATCCCACTGTAGCATGGAAATTTGTACATATTCTAGTAATTCTAAAAATGAGTTAGAAAAAGGAATAAGAAGACAGAAGCCAAAGAGTCATGACTGTTCACTCCAAATTCCTTGTGAAATACAAACATTCATGTGAGAATTTCTATATATAATCAATTTGATAAGCTAAAAAAAGAGAGGAGAGAGAGCAAATATAGAGAATGCAAAATATAGAAGAATAAAGCAGAGAAGATTAAGAGAAGAAGAGTAGAAAGAGAAGCTACAGAACAGAGCTGATATCTGAAGTAAATAAGCAAACATTCAGTTTGATAAATTGAGGAAGTTGGAGCTTCCTTATCAAGTTGCAGCTTGATAGCTGTCAGTTGTAGCTGACTAAGGTTGAAGCCTCCTGTAGGTTGGTGCTTGCAGAAAATTGAAGGGAGTTGGTGCTTCCCTGCAAGTTGTAGCTTGCAGAATTGAGGTTGGAGCCTCCTGTAGGTTGGTGCCTGCAGGAAAAACAGTGGTGAGAGGGAATTGGAGCTTGCCTTTGCATCACAACAATAATAAGATGTGGTTTTCTCCCTTTATGGGTTTCCACTTATTTATGGTGTCTCTGTGCATGATATTTATGTATTGATCTGATATGTATCATCTGCTTAATACCTACTTCTCTCATATTAAGTCTACTGCTATATTATACTAATACTTGCTGCTTTCATTCTAAGATTACTCACACATTAAATTTGATATGAATAAGTTTAATGAAAAGTTTTAAAAGATCAGGAATGTGTTAAACTGATTCACCCCCCCCTCTGAGTTTAACTAAAAGTTCAACAATTGGTATCAGAGCAGGTTCCTTTGTTCAAGTCTAACAACTGAAAGGAGATCCTAGGTTCCCAAGATGGCTAGTAAAGAAGGATGCTCAACCAATAAAGCCCCTTTCTTCACTAGTGAAAATTATGCTTTCTGGAAAATCAGAATGAGGACATACATAATGTCTCTATGAATAGAAGTCTGAGCTGCTGTGGAATTAGGATACGCCCCAAAAGAAACTAACACAGAAAAAGAAACAAAACAATATTTTGTGGCTAATGCAAAAACCATGAATGCCATCCTGAATGGATTATGTGAAGCAAAGTTTATCAAAGTAATGCACAAAGACTCTGCCAAAGAAATATGGGATACTCTTAAGAACATACATGAGGGAGACAAGAAAGTAAAGACTGCCAAACTTCAAGTCTATAGAGCCCAGTTTGAGAACTTAAAAATGAGTGATGATGAAGACATTGCCAGTTTCTTCCTAAAAGCTACAGAAATTATTAAAAATATGAAAGCTCTTGGAGAAAAAATGCCAGAAAGTATAATTGTGCAAAAGATTCTAAGATCTCTTCCATCCAGGTTTAATCCAAAGGTGTCTGCAATAGAAGAAACAGCTGATTGGGAGACCTTGACCATGAACCAGCTACTTGGAAATCTAACAGCCTATGAAATGAGGCTCCCAAAGAAAAAGCCAAGTACGAGGGAAGCAACCTTTAAAACAGAAAAGAAGAAAGAAGAAGAGGGAGAAATATGCTCTTGCTCAGATGAAGAAGAGGCAAATTTTGTCAAGAAATTGGATAGAGGCTCAGGTAAATACAAGGGTAAAATCCCCTTCAAATGCTTTAACTGTGGAATAGTGGGACACTATGCTGCTAAGTGTCCTCACAAGAAAATAAGGAATCATGCTCAAGAGTCAGAGAAAAATAAATCAAAGAACTGGCAGAAAGGAAAGAAGTTCAGCAGAAAATCCTTCTATGCTCAACAAAAAAGCAGTACATCTGAAGATTCAGATGAATCCTCAAGTGAAGAAGGAACCTCTGAATTCTTATTGATGGCCATAGAAGATCTTGAAGGTCTCCTGCTAGAAGATGAAGAAGAAGAAAGTGAAGTCGACCTTGAGGGGGAGCTAAGAAGTGCTCTAGAAGAGATTGATAGACTCAAACTGAAATGCAGAAAACAAAAGGACATTCTCCTCAAATATGTACGAGAAGAACAGAATTTAGAAGTCCTTAAGCAGCTAAAAATAGAGCTTGAAGAAGCCAAGAAGATAGAGGACATGTTACTTAAGCAAATCAAAGAAAAAACTCAAGAACAAGAAAAGTTAGAAGAAGAAGTAGTATGTCTCAGAAAGAAATTAGAAAATTCTCAAAGGAAAGTGGTTATAAACTCTTCCCAAACAACAAGCTCTATTAAGTTGAATGAAATTTTGGTTGTTCAAAGATCCCCTATGATAAAGACTGGAATAGGCTACGAAGGAGAATCAAGTAAAGGAAAAGAAAAGGTTGACAGAGAGATTATTTTTGTAAAAGCAAAGAAGAATGATGAAGTAGCTCAAACAATTCCTACAAAAGAAGAAATCTGCAATAAGGAAGACAGAGATCAGAAGAAACCACTAGTAGAAAAGAATGTAATAAATACTAAGACCCCTGAATATGTAAAATTTGGAAACCATCAAAGAAGATTCTTCCCTCCAATGAAGAATGCCACCTGTTATGTCTGCCACAAGTTGGGACACATTGCTGCATATTTTCATGCAAGAAGGAGTAATTCAAACTAGAAAAAGATGCAAACATTGAAGAGACTGCCTCAAGCAAACAAATGGAAGAGACAACCTTACATCAGGTATGCAAATAGCTTCTATGGTTACTGCTTTTATTGTAAGGAATTTGGTCATAGAATCATTGAGTGTAGAAAGTATGGACAAAGATTGATGTTTAACACCTCAAGGAGGTTTATGATTCAAAGAAATTTTTTTCATACTCATAACTCTACAAAAATTATGATCAAATGTTGTGTATGCAATCAAGTTGGACATATACCTTCTAAATGTCCTCTAAGAAAATGTAGTCCATCATCCCACAAAAGATACCAAACAAAAGGGTGCTTCCAGTGGATAAAGAAGGAGAATAAATGTGACCTGGCCCTAACTGCTCAAGACTTGAAAAGCCAGTGGTACCTGGACAGTGGCTGCTCAAAACATATGACTGGAGAAAAAAGCAAGTTTATAACTCTTGATGAAAAGAAATCTGGCAATGTTACTTTTGGCAATGATAAATCAGGTAAGATCAAGGGAAAAGGCTCAGTCAGCATAGATAATGGAAGAGGAAAGGCCCAAGATGTACTATTTGTAGATGGGCTGAAAGAAAATTTACTGAGTGTTAGTCAAATGTGTGACAAAGGTTATGAAGTTTTCTTTAGAGCACAAGATTGTGAAGTCAGATCAAGCACAACAGGAAAGACTCTGCTCAAAGGTGTTCGAACAAAGAGTAATGTTTACATATTAAAAGAGGAGGATGAAGCCTGCCATATTAGCAAACTTGAGGAGTCATGGTTATGGCATAGGAGATTGGGACATCTCAACTTCGACCATATCATCAGACTGAGCAAGAAGAAAGTTGTCAGAGATATGCCAGAAATAAAAATACCTTCAAATACCATATGAAAATCTTGTCAATTGGGGAAACAGACTCGCACATCCTTTAGATCTAAAGATGAGCTATCAACAAGAAGACCACTCCATCTTGTGCACATGGACCTGTGTGGACCTGCTAGAACTAAGACACCAAGTGGAGAATCCTACTTCATGCTGATAATAGATGATTTCTCTAGAATGACATGGGTTGCTTTTCTCAAGAACAAATCAGAAGCACTAGAAAAGTTTAAGACATTCAAAGCATTAGCAGAAAATCAAACTGGATGCAAGCTAAAATGTATCAGATCAGATAGATGAGGAGAATTCACAGATTATGACTTTGCAGACCTATGTAATGAACATGGAATAAAGCAACAATTTACCATTGCAGGGACACCTCAGCAGAATGGAGTAGCAGAGAGACAAAACAGGTATGTACAACAAATGGCCAAAGCTATGATGCAAGAGAGTAACATTACTCAAACCTTTTGGGCAGAAGTTGTACACACAGTAGTACATATTCTAAACAAAGCTCATTTAAGACCTAACAGTGACAAGACACCTTATGAGCTATGGCATGGTAAACCTGCATCAATCAAGCACTTTAGAGTCTTTGGCAGCAAGTGCTACATAAAGAATAATGATGAAAATCTGGGGAATTTTGATGCAAGAGAAGATGAAGGAATACTCTTAGGATATGCATCCAAGAGTAAAGGATACAGATGCTACAACAAGACTCTTAGAAAAATTGTAGAAAGTATTGATGTAAGATTTGATGAAGAACTTCCAAACAAGACAAGAGATATAGACTGCAGCAGCCATCCTAAAAATCATGAAGAAGAGGACCAAGATGATGAAGAAACAAACAAACATCAGAAAATGTTGAACTGAACTCAAAAACCCCCTCAAGATACACTCAAAAGAACCATCTAGAAGATCAAATCATAGGAGACAAGAGTGTAGGAGTGCAAACAAGAAGGCAACTAACTGAACAGATAGAAGAAGTATACATAGCCATGTTATCACAAATAGAACCAAATAAGTTTGAAGAAGCCAGCAAGGAAAAGCATTGGGTAAAATCAATGAATGAAGAATTGGACCAAATTGAGAAGAACAATACCTAGGAACTAGTTCCTAGACCTGCTGAGAAGAATGTCATAGGCTCAAAATGGGTATTCAAAAATAAAATGAATGAGGAAGGTCAAGTAATCAGGAATAAAGCCAGACTTGTCTGCAAAGGATACTCACAAATTGAAGGACTTGATTACGATGAAACATTTTCCCCTGTAGCCAGAATGGAAGCTATCAGAATTTTCCTGGCATTTGCATGCTATCAAAAATTCAAGGTATATCAAATGGATGTAAATTCTGTTTTTCTTAATGGAGATCTAGAAGAAGAAGTGTACATGGAACAACCAGAAGACTTCTCATTGACAGACAAAGAAGACTATGTATGCAGACTGAAGAAGGCCCTATATGGACTGAAACAGGCTCCTCGTGCTTGGTACTCAAGACTGGATAAATATTTGCAAAAACAAGGTTTTAAGAGAGGTGGAGTAGACAACAATCTATACATAAAATCCCATGAAAAGGAACTCCTGATTGTTGTAGTGTATGTCGATGACATTATGTTTGGAAGCAACAAATATGAACTGGAAAAAGGGTTTGCTAATGAGATGAAAATAGAGTTTGAAATTTCTATGATTGGAGAGCTCAGTTTCTACTTGGGACTACAAATTCAACAAAAGAACATAGGCACTTTCATCTCTCAAGAAAAATACTTAAAAGAAATGCTGAAAAAATTCAAAATGGAGGACTGCAAACCTGTGACAACACCCATGATCACGGGATGCAAGCTGTGTGCTGAGGATGGGACTGCAGATGTAGATCAAAAACTCTATAGATCCATGATAGGAAGCCTGCTGTATTTGACAGCATCAAGACCATACATCATGCTAGCAGTAGGACTAGTGGCTAGATATCAAGCAGCGCCTAAACAAAATCACCTTCTTGCAGTCAAAAGAATATTCAGATATCTACAAGGAACAACACAATATGGACTTTGGTATCCTAAAGGCAAAAGCTTCACCTTGACAGCATACACAGATGCAGATTGGGCCAGCTGTGTGGATGACAGGAAGAGTACAAGTGGAGGTGCATTCTATCTAGGAGAAATTCTGGTGGCATGGTTAAGCAAGAAACAAACATCTATCTCCCTATCTACAGCAGAAGCAGAATATATTGCAGCAGCAACATGTTGTACACAAGTGATGTGGATGAAACAAACTCTACAAGACATGAAGGTAAGCATTGATGAACCTATCTCAATTAAATGTGATAATAAAAGTGCTATAAGTATATCTAAAAATCCTGTGCTTCACTCAAAAACTAAGCATATCCCAATCAAGTATCATTTTCTCTGCGAACAAGTGGCTCAGAAGATAATAAAACTGGAATATGTACCAACAAAAGAACAGACAGCTGATATATTTACCAAACCTCTTGCTGGAGAACCATTCCAATATTTGAGGGATAAACTAGGGGTAGTATCTGTAGATGCTACTCTCTGATATAAAGAGAAAGCACAATTTCAGGGGGAGAACAAAAACGAAAATACCATTCCAGGGGGAGGACAGCCAGCAAGGAAAGCATGAATCAGGTCCTCATGATCAAATGATTAAGGCAAAAGAACATCAAGTTATTATCCAAAATTATCTGCATTATTCAAGCATCAAAAGGACAATTACGGAGCAAAAGGATCAGTATTGTGTTCTGAAACATTATATTAATAATCTGAAACATAAAAGACGAGTAGTGATTATACATCTCTGACTAGATAAAGCTGATACAATGTATTCTATGAAGTATCATTATTCTCACTTTTAGCTCTATACAAGTGAAATAACTGTATCAATTTACAGTGTATATTCAAATTCGATAATCCTCAAAGTGTTCTCTCAACAAGTCTTATACATCACTATGGAGCAGCATGGTACAAAGTCAGCATAGGAGGGCCTAAACATAACTCAGAGAGAGGAAATGAAAAAAGCAACCCTTTGCCATTGATGTCAAAGGGGGAGGAAGAGAAAACAACAGGAGGAAGAGCAGGCAAACAGGAAGAGAAAACAACAGGAGGAAGAGCAGGCAAACAGGAAGAGCAAACAATAGGAGAAAGAGTAGGCAAACAGAGAAAATGTATTGCCATCAATGCCAAAGGGGGAGACTGTTGGAAATGTTGTCATTGATGGAAAAGGAGGTAGCAGATGCAGAGATAAGGAGACAAAGACAAACAATGGAGGCGGCAAAGAGGAAATTAATATAAAGGAGAAAGGCAGAGGCAGAGGAAGCAAATACGAAGACAGAGCCGTTATCACAACATTAGAAGCAGAGGCAGAGCCACAGCTATTATTGCAGAGAAACTGCTGTTATTCCAAGAATTTGTAAATATATATATATATATATATAAATTCCGAGAATTTTTTATACAGCCGGGCATTACACATAATATAAATTAATTTCCGGACATTATATTCAAATGCTCTGTATTTAGTTGAAGAACTCAACTTCTGGTCGATGTGGTGTTTTTAAATTGTACATACCTAGAGTGTAATGAGCTCTGCGAATCAGCATGAATAGGCTCTGTGGGGATGAGCATTGTACACATAGCCACAAGGGTTATGAATGGTGGAACTCTGCGTCAGAGTATAACAGAACCATAGTCGAAATATATATATATATATATATATATATATATATATATATATATAATTGAATGGAGCGGAGTTGAATCATAATAATACATTGAAAAGTGAGCGATTTTTTTAAATAATAAAGACGGATGGAACCATGAGCGGGGAAGTGGAACCATGACCTGGTGAACAGTAATAGTGGTTTGGAGCGAACGGTGGATTTCATCGCACCACTATTATATGGAAGGCGGTATTCCTGAATTGGCAGCGATTCCATTGATTGATCGACACGTGTCCCTGGATGAACAGTAAAACCACCTTTTAACATGTGCCTTGGCGCATAAACTTTCGTACCAGGATGCGGAGCGAAATTGACACGAGGCCGTTGATCCGGAAGAGGGCCATCGACGGTGATCGTGCGTCGGACTTTCCCCGGAGTTTAACCAAGGTGTGTGGAGGATAACTCGAGTACGGAAGCGCCATCGCGCATTATTGTTTGCGCATGTTGATCGAGCGATATACGTTGGATCGGGCAACGTAATATCAACCGTCGGATGGGCGCGTGGGTTAACAAAGGTACGGTGTGCACTCGATTGGTCCTTTGGTTGTATTGTGGGCCCGGGGCAGAGTCATATATAATGAATTTGGTTTATTAATGCTATTCGACGTATTGTAATCTTAGTATAAGGCTCGGTGAGTTATATTAAAAAGAGTTTAACCAAGGTTAATCGTATTGGTGGAATAATATAAAGTTCAAAAGTTATATATATAAGCTGGGAGCCAAAATTAAGTTCGAAAATTGTAATGATCGAAATATGAATGAATTCATATGTATGATTTTATAGCCATGGCGGAATGTTGAATTAATATCTCAATTCTCTAAATTGAGACATTAAAAATGACCAAACTTATTTGTTTGAGTTTGCCAGCGTAGAATAAGTGCAGAGTGAGATTGCCGGGCTGGAATATGATTGGAAATGAAGCTTGGGATGCATTTACACACAGTTAAGTGAAATATTGAAAAGTACTGGGAATATGGTTGATTTATTAACACTTCAGATTTAAGCATTGGAACTACCAGTGTAGAACAAAGTAGAGATTGTGAGATTGCTCGGACTTGGGAAATGATTGGGCATGAAACTTGAATGCAATTATGGAAAAAGAAAAAAAAAGAGAGCATGAAGAGATGAAAGTTCGGTGAACAGGAATAGGTACAAGAATGAGTTGGACAGGTGAATAAGCACAGAAAACAGGGAATATGCAGATGACAGTGAACAAATTGTATGCAGAACAGGTTCTTAACAGCAGCAGAAAAAGACAAATCCAGTAAAGCCAAAATCCAGAAAAGGAGCTGAGTGAAATTGAAATTTGTAATTAAAAATGTGAATGTAAATGTTGTAATTATTATTATTATTTGTGATGCAAAGGCAAGTATCCTAAGGAAAAGAAAAAATCCCACTGTAGCATGGAAATTTGTACATATTGTAGTAATTCTAAAAATGAGTTGGAAAAAGGAATAAGAAGACAGAAGCCAAAGAGTCATGACTGTTCACTCCAAATTCCTTGTGAAATACAAACAATCATGTGATAATTTCTATATATAATCAATTTGATAAGCTCAAGAGAAAGAGAGAGAGAAAATATAGAGAATGCAGAATATAGAATAATAAAGCAGAGAAGACTAAGAGAAGAAGAGCAGAAAGAGAAGCTACAGAGCAGAGCTGATATCTGAAGTAAATCAGCAAACATTCAGTTTGATAAATTGAGGAAGTTGGAGCTTCCCTATCAAGTTGCAGCTTGATAGCTGTCAGTTGTAGCTGACTAAGGTTGAAGCCTCCTGTAGGTTGGTGCCTGCAGAAAATTGAAGGGAGTTGGTGCTTCCCTGCAAGTTGTAGCTTGCAGAATTGAGGTTGGAGCCTCCTGTAGGTTGGTGCCTGTAGAAAAACAGTGGTGAGAGGGAGTTGGAGCTTGCCTTTGCATCACAACAATAATAAGATGTGGTTTTCTCCCTTTATGGGTTTCCACTTATGTCTGGTGTCTCTGTGCATGATATTTATGTATTGATCTGATATGTATCATCTGCTTAATACCTACTTCTCTCATATTAATTCTACTGCTATATTATACTAATACTTGCTACTTTCATTCTAATATTACTCACACATTAAATTTGATATGAATAAGTTTAATGAAAAGTTTTAAAAGATCAGGAATGTGTTAAAATGATTCACCCCCCCCCCCCCCCTCTCAGTTTAACTAAAGGTTCAACACATTTCAGATCTGGCATTAGGCCAAAATTTATTTACCTCCTAGCAACATTATTTCCTTTAGGAATTACGTTGTCCAATTTGCAGATCCAAAAGGAGGAAGGAAGTTACTAGTATTTCAGCTAGTAATCCTGTGAGGGATCATCCCCTCACATTGCCATCAGTCTTACCATCAGCTTGGAGTTTACTGCAACATTTTTCAGTAGGCAGAAGGCCTGTCTTTCCCTCACAGTGCAGTTTCTATTGGCAGTTGTGTTGTAGCAGGTGCATTCATCATTGGAGGATTGAGAAGATAGATCTAGAGCTTGTAGATCTGAGGAAGGGATCAACCCTTCAATATTAAATATGATCTTGAAACATATTTCAGCCATATATTAGACAAATCTAGCTTCAAATATATATTTCCCAGCAGATCAAGGATCAAATCCTAGGGAGGTGATTTTCCAAAGTTTTAGATCTGGAAAATCCTTTCTGGGTTATCTTGGGAATCCATCACATTGTCCAGATCTTGAATCTTGGCATCATCTGAGCTCCAGATTTTAGTAGATCTACATTTTCCTTTTCAACCTATAGTTATATGTTCATATTCTACTGAAGGGACAACATATTATTTTCTTTATTGCCTCTCCAGTTACGTTGTACCAACTATGGCATGTTTTCTGGGTGATTCTAGGCCATCTCTTTCACTAGATATACTCATATTTTGTACATTGTGTAGCTGATTCTTCTCCAATATAATAATATGGCTCGGCTTCTTTGTAAATTCTGATGTTGTCTTAAGATTTATTGTTTATCTTGCTGCAGTTCTTATATTGTGTTTAAGTATTACTGCATTCTCCCTTTTGGGATATTAGAGTGGTATCAGAGCATGATCTTTGGCTTAGCTTGTGGACACTTCATCTTTTACATCAAAATAAGAAGCAGATAGATGAGATCTATCATGGAGGATGAAAATTATGCCACTCCTTTCTTTAGATCCATGTAATATCTCTCCAAGGAGGTCAATCCAATGAAGAAGGAAGGGCAGAAAGAAGATACAAGAAGAAGATGTGATGAGAAAGGTCCATGCACTTCCTATCAACAAAGAAGAAAACCGGAGAATCCTAGATCTCCTCATAGATCCACTATGCCCACTTTCTTTGGAGAAGGTGAAAGGTGTATAAATGAAGAAAGGAATGAACCTGAGACTCATGAGACTCTCATTCTATATCTTGAAGAGTAAAAAGCACAATCTAGAGCATTCAAGGAGAAGCTAACTCTCCAACAGTTCTTCAAAATCAAAGAAGAAAGAAGATTATATAGCAGCAATAGAAGAAAGAGGCTTAATAGATTCTGTTTTCCTACATTTGATGGATCTTCCTCAAGCACTATTAAGGCTTGGAGGAGAGAGTTAGATGCATTTTTCAGGCTACATCTTGTAGATGAAGGAGAGGTTGTTCAAATTGTAGCACTTCATCTTTTAGATGAAGCAAATGATTGGTGGTTTGGTCACATGGAGCATGAAAATGTGACTAAATATTCAAATTTATTTCACTAGTTGAGGAAGGAATTTGATGTGAGAAAACCATATATGAGCCACAAAGTGACATTTCCTAAGGAGGAGGATTCCAATCTTTTCACTCTGGACAAGAAGTCACTACATTCACCACCAGCTATAGAAGTACTTGCATCCGAAGAAGAGACCCTTGCATCTTTTCAAGATAGTCTTGAGCTCTTAACATATAGAGTCCCATGCATGATTCAGGAGATGCATGAGGGAAAATAGGGAGACTCTAGCGCTGGTACACTTAGAGAAGAGAAACCATCACTCTTACCAGCAGTTGGAGGCATTATTGTCTCGGTTGGAGGAGCTCTTGTGTTCTGTCAAGAGGTTCCCACATATCAGTTGATCCAGGGTATGCACACACATTCATCACCTATTGTTTTAGTAGATCTTATTGAAACTTATGGGGACATGCCATCCGGGCCAATGCATGACCAAGGGTTAGATCCAAATGCTGATTTGAAGTAACAAAATATCACAGCGCAGAGGACCCTTGATCTAATCAAGGATGAGATGAAAAGCTATCCCAGTTTGTCATGGATGGACTACATTCAACCTCTTGAGTTGAAGTGTAGGATTTTAGAAGAAGGGATGAGCATGATCCTATGTACAATGGCTGGTTATGAGATCAATATTGTACCTTGCTTTAGGAAAATATGTGTATTACCTTGCAGATCTATAGTGTTATCACCTAGTAGTAGTGAGAGTGATGAGGCCCCATTATTCTTGGAGAATTCTGAAGGTAGCTTCACTCATGAAGCAATGGAGGAAAAGATGATGAATGGTAGACATCTAGATATGAGAAACCTTTTCTCCTTTCTTGATGACACTTTCTCAATGAGCATCTCACAGCTCAAAGAGATACTTCTACCTACAGTAGATCCAAAACCTCATTATTCTTGGAAGGCCATGGATGAAAATAAGGTCTCATTAAGAGATCTCATTGGAGGTTCACTTCAACATTTCATGAAGTGCAAAGTTCTTCATCAGTTTGGGGAAGATGGTATTTTATAAAGGGAGGATACCATGATTATGCAGCACATCACTCATCTACCATATTGGGGTGAGTGGATGAGGATGATAAGCAAGGGGTTGCATGACCACTTGCAGATGTATGACATGGGCCAACAAGCTTGGTTACGTTGGTTTCCCTTGGGAGGTTCTTGTCACTTCCCAAAGGCTCCTATTTCTTTGATCCATGCCTTGAGGAACACTTATGAAATGAAAAAGGAGGCATGACTGTGTTGGCTGCTCTTGGGTGAGTATGGTTACCACCCAATAGCTCATATTTTTTTTATTCATTCCTTGTGTATCAATGATAGAATGCAGCAAAAGAAGGCATGTTAATTTTGGTCTCACTTGAGATAGAATGGCCACCACATGACATCTCCTATGTCTATGTGTTTGGTATTGGGTAAATCTTGGCATGATGCTCTCATGATGTGCATAGATGATGTTTCTTTGTATTGGGATGATGTGACATTCCATATGCCCATTAGTATGTTTTTGCTTCATGATGCACATGAGGAGGAGAGAAAGCAACAAGATCTCTTGTTTCCTTGGTTGCTTTTGAGGGAGTTTGGCTTGTCCATCTTACATGGAGGAGATGGAGGATGGCAGCAAAGGGCCTTAATCCGGTGGTTTCTATTAGGAGAATATGCTTTGACATGTTTTTATACCCATATAACTCCTTCCCTTCTTATTTTTCATAATGTTGGAATGATGCTTGGATCCAACAAGGCCAACAAGGCTAAGAAAGAGAGCATATCAATGCTCAATCAAATTCATAAAACATGGGATGAAGAGATGTATAGTGAAATGGAGCTTTTCCTTTGTGGAAAGAGATACTTTATTTTATGTATCTCATGTATTAATGATGAAGTTGGCACTCATATGGTTGTCACTTTGTACTTCATGATGGAAGGAGGACATCTAACCATACAGTTAGAGGTCATTCTATATGTTTTTTAGAGACAAATTTGGAACCAAACATTCATAACACAGTGCAACAAATGGAGGAAGACTTCCTTATGTAGATGCCATTTGGAGGGTAATAGATGGATTTGCATCTACCATTTGAGTTTCTTGAGGACAAGCAACATTTTGCCGGGGAGGACTGTAATATTCCCAAATTTTCACCTGATATTTGGAATATTAGAGTTCTTAATTTTCTTAATAAATTAAGTAAATAAAAGGGTGGAGGGACCCACAATCCTCAATATGAATAAATATCCACTTTTTGTGTGTGAATGTGGACTAATTAAGCCTAGATCTACATGATGAGGTAGTTGAGCAACTATTAATGTGAATGGGATTGGAGATGTTGTCCCATTAATTGAGATAGATCACGGAGGTTGATTCAGTCAACTAAGATCTTGAAGATGTCAAACAGAAGATCATGGAACATTCATGATAAAGTGATGGAGGATTTTGTGCAATCAAAGCACACATGATGGAAAGGGTGTACATTGCACCTAGACATGATGGTTTATTTGGTCAAACATCGCAGTCAAACTTGGAGGATCTTGTCCACATGACAACACAGTCTAGACGAGGGCCAAGGCTTGGGAAGGCTTAAACATTATATAAAGAAGATGAAGGCAATTATGAGGGCATGCTGGTTATTCTTAATGTAAGGATCTTTTCAGATCTGGAATTGTCATGTGACATTCCATTTCTTTCTCGGGCTGTTTACAAAGATTGAAAGTGTTGTTTAGCACAGGGTGAACCTGGTCGGGAATCCCACCTCTTTCTTAGATTATCTCTAGAAAGAGTATTGTACTTCATTCTACATCAGGCATTGGTGCCACATCTCTTTTCCTACTCTATGCATAACATTCATATTCAGAAATTGTAGATTTCTGAAGATCAGTTGGAAGGTGGAATTTGTCTTCAATACTTCAGCTGGAGAACTAGTGAGGGTTTATTCCTATCACCTTGGGCTTATAGATATGCATTCCCAGAGCTTCATTTCAGATCTGGCATCAGGCCAAAATTTATTGACCTCCTAGCAGCAGTATTTCCTTCAGGAATTACGTTGTCCAATTTTCAGATCGAAAAGGAGGAAGGAAGTTACTAGCATTTCAACTAGTAATCCTATGAGGGATCATCCCCTCACATTGCCATCAGTCTTACCATCAGCCTGGAGTTTATTGCAGCATTTTTCAGTAGGCAACATGCCTCTCTTTCCCTCACAACACAGTTTCTATTAGTAGTTGTGTTGCAGCAGCTGCATTCATCATTGGAGGATTGAGAAGATAGATCTAGAGCTTCTAGCTTGTAGATCTGAAGAAGGGATCAACCCTTCAAGCTTAGATATGATCTTGCAACATATTTCAGCCATCTATTCGATAGATCTAGCTTCAAATCTGTATTTCCGACCAGATCAAGGATTAAATCCTAGGGAGGTGATTTTCCAAAGTTGTAGATCTAGAAAATCCTTTCCGGGTTATCTTGGGAATCCATCACATTGGCCAAATATTTAATCTTGGCATCATCTGAGCTCCAGATTTGAGTATATATGCATTTTAATTTTCATATCTGTAGCTATATGTTTATATTCTGCTGAAGGGACAACGCATTATTTACTTCAGTGCCTCTCCAGTTACGCTGTTCCTATTGTGGCATGTTTTCCGGGTGATTCTAGGCTATCTCTTTGGCTAGATCTACTCATATTTTGTACATTGTGTAACTGGTTCTTCTCCAATATAATAAGATGGCTTAGCTTCTTTGTAAATTATGATTTTGTCTTAAGATTTATTTTTTATCTTGATGCAGTTATTATATTGTGTTTAATTATTGTTGCATTCTCCCTTTTGGGATATTATAGGGGCAAAGGCGTAAGGTGTGATTTATCCTAGATACATGCTTCCGGGAGGGGGAAAGGTGCTAGAGGAGTTGGCCCCTCCCTAAGGGAAACCATAACCCATGGGAGGATGAGTGTACAAATGTGAAAGTGATCCAATGATACCATCGGTGGCGTGAGATGCCCTTGGTGCATTGGCACCACCATGTCTAGGAAGATCTGGTAAAATGGTATAAACATAACCAGATTGGGCATAAATCAAGTCATATTTCAATGTGATTTGGAGAGCTTATTCCTCTTTCTAAGGAAGTTGAGATGCAACATATTTACCAATAGAAGGAAAAATAATTTTGAGAAACCAATCTAGCTAGACACAGTCGTTGAATGTAAGAGCTCAACATAAACTCCTCCTTCTATTCCATTCTTGGAAATGGTCAGAAAGGCGGGTGGCAAAAGTTTGACGAAATGCAATCAACAAATCAATATTGGTATCATATTAGAGAGGTAGCTGTAATTAGGATAGAAACACTTTAGAAAGAGTTTCAAAAGTGGAATGTGAGGCATAGGCCTTATCCACATACCACTTTCTAGCTTCTCGAGTGAGGGTACATTGTAATAGCCGAAGACAGATGGAGTCATCAGTGATAGAATTGGATGAACACCACATGTGAAGGGAATGGAAATGATTAGTAGGGTCCTCTCCACTATTTCCTTTAAACTTAGGGATGTTTGAAGGAAGCTTAGTTGGCATAACTGGCCAATCTGGATTATGGAGTATAGGGTCGTTAATTAATTTGATAGAATTGGGAAGGCTTAAACCTGCCATAAAAGGTAGAAAAGGAGTGGTTGGAATGGTTATGGTAGTGGTTCCACTAGTATAAGATCCAGAATTAGGGCCCAAGGTACCACCAACTTGAGGACCAACACCTTCATTGGTGCCTAACATGGTGATGGAATGAGGTGGAGGAGAACCGGTTTGGGATCGAAGGGAGGGCCCGATAGACCAAAATCAGAGTCGGTATGGGGACTCGACGGAGGACTAAATTAGAATCTATGCTTTGGAGTAAGTCTTCCTAACATAAACTAAGGATGAAGGCCTAGGAGTCTCTGGGATAAGTTCCTTGGGGGCACAATTATGGAAAGACACAGATACCCAATAAGATGGAAGAGTAATAAAGAAAGGCTCAAAGGGGCAGATAAATTAACTATGATGTTTATATCTTGGCTTGGTGGTGTAAACCAAGTGCTCTTCACTTTAGGTGTGCATGTGTACAAGCCATGTGTTAATTTTAATTAAGCCCAGGAGGTTGTATAAAGAAAAATAAAAAATGTTGAATAACTGAAAATAAAACAGAAATGACTATAAAATAAACAATTAAAGACGCATAAATTCAACCCAAATGAAGGGTTCCCAAACAATTGTTATAAGAGGTGGGAGAAATCAACTCTAAACACATAATATGGCCAAAATATCTAAGGTCTAAGGAACATGGATCTAATGACTTAGATCTGCTGGAAAAGAAGCAGAAAACAACAAGAAACCAGAGGGAAAACTGTTGCAAAAAAGGAGGCGAAATGTAAAAATCCTAAGGGAAACAAGGTGGAACCTAAGGAAGAGACCAAACAAAACTATATAGGGGGTTTTTGATGGAATAATAATCGATTTAAAAGGATCTGAAAGAAGAATAGATCATATCCTAAACAATGGCTGAAAGTGCTGCAAAATCTCAAACTACCTACTCAGCTAATCTCCTCCTAAAATGGTGGAAGAGTACTGAAACCCTAAGGGGCTTGGTCCTACTTCAAGGAGACAAAATGAGCATATCTAGGCCTAAGACGAGCTAATTCAAAGGTCATACAACCCTTAATAGTGCTTGTAGAAAACCCTAATAGACAAAAAAAATCCCGCAAAAAGTTGTCACTCGCAGGTACTAACCTGTTAGTTGTTGAAATTGGAGTTTATGGCCCCACATGTGCAACCTGAGCTTGAACTCACAGGTTATGGGCTAAAAAGTATGAGCTGCAGTTCTGGGATCCTTGGCCATCAGTTACAGAAAAAAATGTCGTGTCTGACATGGCTGATACCTGTTACTTGTGGAAAACATCCAGAAACACTCGAAAGTTAGAATTTTTACTCTTTTAGGGCATAAAAGGTAAAAAACAACATTAAGAGACTAAAAATAGCTAAATAAAAACCCCAGTTACTAAAGTAGTTGGTCATGCAGGAATCTAAATAAAACCTAGTGGAGTCACTAATTGTTAGAATGAATTCTTAACGCAAGTGTATGAAAAGAGATCACTTTAGCTGCACATGACAAATAACCATAACAAAAAATATTACTGCTTAAATTTGTTAGATCTGCAATATATAGTAGAGACAAATGCAACAAAAACCCAGATCTATACAGCAGTAAAAGTAGCTAAACAGTAAAATGAAATAAGAGTTTCTCCAAATATCCAATGGACAAGACAAGATATATAAATAACAATATATGTATTAACACCTGGGAAGGGAACAGAGAATGATGTTAGCAGTCCCCCTCAATGGGATGGGTTCTTGGCTGTCCTCAACTCTTCAGATCTAGAAGTTTCTCTCTCTCAATGGTGTAGAAAACCCAAAATGTGTTGAAATCTATGGGAGCTCAAGAAGCAAAAAAGTAATAAAAGCGATCAAAGTATGAAAATGAAAAATGATCAAAGTTCGACCATGATAAAATGATCAAAGGTAAATAATGAATGGAAAACCCTCCTATTTGTAAAAAAAATATTAAGTTATCCTTGATAATGGTGGATAATAAAATATTATTAACCAAGATCTAGATCTAACTGCTTGGAATATTTTATTATATTTTGTTGGAGGGAAAAGTAATTTAAATTGGTTAAATCCCTTTATTTAGAAATAATAAACAAATAAAGGATTTATTTATCATTTCAAGAATGGGGTTAAGGAATAATTTAACAAATAATGATTTGTTTTATTATTCCTAAGTGATTTAGTCAAATTTAACAAGGAATATTAATTATATAATGATTTAATTAATTATTCCTAGAGAATAATAAGATAAATAATGATTTATCTAATTATTTCTCATTAATTGGGTTAATATGACCAAGAATATTATTTAAAAAATGGTTTAATTAATTATTCCTAGAGGAAAACCAAATAAATAAGGATTTATTTAATACCTCATGGGGTTTCATGTTTGAACTAGAAATAAATTAATAAAATGTGGTTTACTAAATTATTTCTTATAGTAAAAGCAATTTTAATATGGTAAAATTGGTCTTACATGGTGTACTTTGATCCATCTAATTGTAAATGGTTAGATGACCAAAAATTAGTGTAACACCAATATTCATACAATTGTTTATCCAAAAGGAATTAGGGGAGAAAAGAGCTAATTAGGTCACTGCATTCCAAGAATATGACCTAGAGATAAAACCTGCTAAAATACTAAGAGGTCAAGGTTTTTGCAGATTGACTAATAGAGCCCAGGATACATCAGTTGATGAAGATTTAGGTACAAATGTCCAAATATCAAAGGTATGTCCCATAGACACCAAATCTCAATATGTTGATTTAATATTTTATTTTAAAAATGGTTATTCTCCATCTGAACTCAATTATAAGAGAAAAATATCCCTAACACTGAAATATAATCAGTACCAACTCATAAATGATGTTTTATTTAGAAAGAATTATGATTATGTTCTTTTAAGATGCTTGGAAAAAACTGAAGCAGAAAAGGTATTGCAAGAGATACATGATGGACCAAGTCATGGACACTACAGTGGAGATAGAAATTCTTGTAATTTAATGCATTTTGGTTATTATTGGCCAAATTTATTTAAGGACACTCATTCTTGTGTCAAAAGATGTAAAATTTTCCAAACTGCTACAGGGAGACAAAAGAAACTAGCCCTGCCTTTGCAACTAGTCAACATTTAACAACCCTTTGAGCATTGGGGCTTGGAAATCATAGGTGAGATCATTTCTCGCTCATCCAAACAACATAAATAAATCTTGACTGCTACCGATTACTTTACAAAATGGGTGGAAGCAATACCTTTAAAGGTGTAAAATTCAAAAAGTATTATCAGATTTAATCATCAATTCATTATCACCAGGTTTGTCCTTCCTCATTCCCTTAATTTTGAAAATGCCTCTTATTTTTCTGGAAACACCATAAATGAATTTTATCTCAAAAGAGGATTCAAGCTAAAATATTCTACAAAATACTACCCACAGGGTAATGGTCTAGCAGATTCTACCAATAAAAACCTCAATAAGGTCATCAAATGAACAATTGACCAAAATCAAAGAAATTTGCACAAAGCTTTAATGTTTCTGTTATGGGTTGATAGAATCATTCATAAGACCTCTATAGGTACTTCTAATTTTCATTTATTTTATGGGAATAATTTATCATGCCTCCTAATTTAGCCCTTACCTCACTATCCCTAGTGCAATTTATTGAAGAAAAACCATCTTCTGCTTTACAATTAAGAATGTCCCAAATCCTTAAGTTATAATAAGAGAGAGACAAAGTCAAACATTTCCATGCTCATCATCAACAATTGGTCAAGTCTTCATTTGATGCAAGTTTAGTTAATAACAATTTTTTTGAAATTAGAGATTTAGTTATGAAATGGGATAAGGCCCATGAAGAAAAAGGCAAACACAATAATTCCAAAAGTTGTGGCTTGGCCCACTTTAGATCATTGAGAAAAGAGGTCCATCAACCTTTATTTTTCAAGATATATAGGGAAAGAGGGATGCTCTTCTTGTTAATGAACTAATTCTCAAAAAAAACTTTTCCTAAAGAACACTTGTTTTGTTTTAAATATGTGGATAATAATATGTACATAACAGTGTCTTTAGCTCTAGTTGTTAGGTAATACACTTTTGACTTAACATTGGTTCTGTTGTGGTCTCTCATCATTATTAAAGCTTGACTGATTAAGGAAGAAGTATGGAAAAGATAATTATATTATTGACATTTAGTATTGCACTTATCATAGATCTCTTAAAACTTACATATCCATTAATTTGTAAAACCTCATAACTTGAAACTTTAAAAATATCTATTTTCCCTATGATTGGTCATGAAAGGTTTTCTTTAAAAAGTGAAGACTATTTAGAAACTTTAGCATCTTTTGACTCCAATTGTCATCCATAACTCTTAAGGAGTAAATTTACCTCCCCATCCAGTAATTGTACATTCTTAGAGTGTAATTCAAAAATATGTATAAAAATTAGAAGATAAGAGGTCTCATTGTGAGCCTACTTACCATGATCATGGGAAACTAATGATGTTGAAATTATCATAACTCGCCACCAAACTAGGATAATGGCTTGTAGTTTTATAACTATAAGACAAGAGGTGTCATCACAAGTCGGCTTGTTCAATCTCATTATAACTTGTGAATGGAATTGTCATCATCTGGTCACCAAGCTAGGATAGTGGCTTTTAATTAACTCTAAAAGAAAACTTAAAAGAAAATTCAATTCCTCTAATAATATTACTATAAGTGGGTGGGATGCTAGTTCATTTTTGGTTAAATGGTAACCATGTCGAGGCTATGGACACCTGATAGAAGCAGTGACTCTACCAGTGACAAATTATTCTATTTTAATACGCTAAGTTTCAATAGTCTTCTACTTTATCTTTACAATAGATTAATAACTAACACAGAAAATTAATATTTTTGTCTATAAAAAGTCTCAAGAATTTTACAGAGTAATGAGTTATTTTATTTGGAGTTATCCTTATCAACCTAAATTTCAAAATACTTTTATCCTTCTAATTTTTCTTTGAGAATTTTAAAATTTCATCTATTATTACAGAGATAATTGCTTCACCTAGTGTATCTCCAATTGTTGTAGTACTCAATAAGCCCCCATTATAGTTAATAATAGAACTAATAAATAATGGGGACCCTTTTGGAAATTGATAAAATCCCTTAGTTTTAAAATAAAATAAGACAATTTAAGCTTTGAGTCACCAAAAATATGACTAAATGAGAGAATTCCCTTATCAGAACTTTCATATTGGAGTGTATGCTCACAATTTATTATTCATAAATAAGCTACCTTTAGGATTTTAATCAAAATTCTTTATATAAATACTTTATCAGAAATATTTAAAAGGATTCTACCAGATCTCATAAAGAAATCTCTGATACGATACCTTTGATTAAATTTTCAATAATTTTTAAAGCCTAAATAATAAAGCGCTTCTTTCTGAATATAATAACCAAAGGCTCAACCCCATAGAAATTTCACGTGGCATTTCAAATTTTTCATATCGAGAATTTTCATACGAACACCATGTAGAAACCTTTGATATTCTAACGATCTCTGATACTTCCTACCGCCCATTCCTTTGATACTCTGATAGATTCATTCCTACGATTTCTAATATTCCCTATTGTCATTTCTTTGATAAACCTCCCCTTTCCATATCGGAACTTCCATATTGCAATTACCATATCAAAGCTTCTTATCAAAAGTCACTCATTTAAAACCCCGATATAAAATCTCTGATACGAAACCTCCAATATCGCATGTTTCAAAGATGTAACCATATGAATTCTCTGATAAAATCCTATGATATGATGACATGTAAAAAGGCCCATGTGAACTCGTATTTCATCATTTAATGGCCAAATTCATCGAATTGATGAGTTCGAAGTTCTAAATTATTTGGTTATTATAGCTTGATTTCACTAGATTTTTCTCATAAAGGCACGAATTGATATGAAATGGGTAATTTTTTCTAAGGAATTCTACAATAAATAAAATTTTATGCTTATCCTCGCATTTCCTCTTCGTAGGCTAGTCTCGATAAACAAAACTCGCCAGAAATGTCTAAGGAAGCTAAAGCTAAGAAGAAATTTGTAGGTCAGCAACAGTCGATTCCTCTTCCACCTGAGACTACTTAAATGCTTATGTTATCTTCAGATACGACATGTACTCCAAATTTCAGGGAATCATCTTGGGAAGTTATGTATAAACTCTTTGAAGATTAAAAACAAAGGGTTGTGGAGAGAAAATCTACAACCGACGTTTCTACTTCAACATTTGAGTCTACATGGAATTACAGCCCGACCAAAGATTTTGCCTTATACAGACATGGTTAAATGGGTCATTGATAATTTGAGTATTTAAGACTGATTTTTTCTAACCCCAAAGCAGACAGTCATTAGGTAATTTACCAAAGAAGATTTAAAGAAAATGTATAAGTTGTTGTCACACCAGAAGAAATATGACAAAGAATTTGTGTAGAAATTCATGAGTGAAAATGAGGATCAGTCAGAACCCATCAAACAATGTAGAAGAGATCCCAACAAACATAAGCATGAGGAAAAGGGTATGTATTCCATGCTTCTCTTGTTGGACCATTATGTTATATATCTACCATGATGTGTAGAATATATAGATACCCTAATACCCAGAAATTATCAATCTGATGGTTACCATTAATTGATGTTTCTTCAGATGGATACATTATGGATTAGGGAACTATATTCTCTGATAGTATAGTAATCCAAATCCTAAGTTATAGTAAAAAGCGTATTTTTTCTCAGAATATTGTTCCCCCATTCTACATGAGTTCCTATATGATGGATGAAGTATGTTTTACCTTTGATTTTACATCTATGTGATGGAAATGGACCATTGAAGACCCTACACCCATACAAGTCTATCATGACATACTCTGGGAATCTAAATTACAGCCTCATTTATACAAAATTTTCGATGGATTTATGCTTCATATCCATCAAAATGTATTTTTAAGAAGGCCCCTATACTTTCCCCTCAAGCTAACAATGATTTATTACCAATATGGAAATGGTTTAGAGAGGAATCCTTTACTTATATCTGGATCTTTGGAATTCGTTCCAAACCTCATGTGTTGCCCCTTTATTTTCCCGATAAGCTCTTAGCCCGATAAATAACTTACCAAATTTTTGGGAATGGCCTTTCAAAGGTTTTTAAAGATGCTAAAAAGACGATCTGGCCTACCTTTCCTATTTCATGTGGTGTTTATGCCCTTGAAAATTTCAAGCATGTTGGTCTTGAAATTAGGGAAATTAAAAGTTTAAATTTCCCATTTGTGCCTGATAGACAATATGATCCTAATGATATTTCCAATCATTTCACAACACAGGAAAAGATCAGACTGTTTATGCATGATCCAGACAAGTATGATGATTTATTTGAAGCATCTTACACCTATACAAAGGTCAATAAATTAGCAGAAACACAACTTATTCCTGATGAATTGGTTGGGTTTAATTAATATAGGAATAAAATTATATCTCATTTGCCATTGGATTTTTTTTAATTCCTCAACAAAATAAAGAACATGATAAAGCCATATTTGCTTCAACAAAAGATATTGATACATCTCTAGCCAAAGAGACAACTTCTTCATCCACTGCATAGACTTAAGAGACTCAAATGGGCAACAAACTTGGTAATATATGGGAAGAATTAAACCAATACATACAAACAACAGAGCCCCAATATTTGAAGACTCGATTGGAGGAAAATATTACATGTGTCCCTGAAGATAAAGGGAAGACCTCGCTCACTACTGAGGCTTTCGATAAAAATTTGAATATTGATAATTTAGAAATTATCCCACTATTTTTAACCACTAAGCTCATTTATAAAATAAAATAAATCCCTCCTCTTGATGTGTTTTATAATCCTAAGCATAGATTTGTGGTCAACACAGAGAGAAAAAGAAGGAAATTTGAACAAACCTCGGACTTAGTCCCTAGTAATGCCTCTTTTGAAGTAGTTTGGAAAGATCCTCAAGCATATCCTACAAAAGATCTCAGCAGGCTCTCCCAGTTTGCAGGAGCATATGTCACTACTATTATTGACAAATATTTTGAAGTACATCAACTCCTAAAAGAGAAATATGAAAAATTCATGCAGCTAGAACAAGGCCTGGAAAATGGATATAAAATTATTGAACAACAGTGGCAAGCACAACTTGCAATACTTGAGAAGAATTTCAATGAATTAAAACTTCAATATGAAGTTTATCTGAAAAGAAAGGACACAGAAATCTAGGAAATTCCACAGAATATTGAAAAATTAAAAGAAAAATCTGAGATAAGTAAATTTAATAAAGAGGTAGGAGAACTAAACACTCTCCTTGCTTAGCAACAAGTCAGTTTCTCCAAAAAATTGGCCACTATTAATGACTTATGCAAATCAAGTGATTCATTAGTGAACCAATTTTCCGAGTTGAGGACATACTATGCAGACGTCAAGGATAAGATTTTTGATTACATATTATGGCAAGATAGTGTTGTAGTTAGATCAGTCGATCTCAAGAGAATTGAAGAATCACAAAAGGAGATCATTTTCAATAAAGGGAAATTAAACTAAAGCATGCAGAAATGGAAATTGTGAGTGCCAGAAACATTTCCATCAATCTCACTGAATCTATCAGTGACAATATACTACAAGAAAACTTGATCCAAGAAATCTTTGAAGGTATTTTTCCAGATGTTAAATTTTTAACCAAATCATGGAAATATTTTTTGAAAAACAAGGCTGAAAGCATCAAGAATTTGTCAAAGTTTTACCTAGAATTTCATTGTCACTACTTGGTTAAACCTCACAGTTAGTGGCTAATTCTTAAGTGTCTCTCCAACATGACTACTCTTCTACCTCCATCACTCAGTCATGCAATATTCATGGGAAATATGCACAGCCAACCTCACCATCCACCTGAATTACAACCAATGAAAAATATATGTGAACTTCGATAGCAAATGGGAGAACATCATCTCATTCATAGTAACGTTATTACAACTGAAATCTATTATTGTCATTTACTTTATTTTAAGGATGGTTTGTTGAAACCACTCCAGTATTTTATGATACTTTATTATATTAGTATTTTCATTAGAAACTATAAATCCCCTTCATGGATATGAAGACTATACTTTGAATTTGTTGCAAGAGAGCTTTTGGTTTGCACTATTGTAGCTTCAAGCCATCTTAATAGAAAGCATAATCACCATTATTTTTTTCATGGCCAAAGTCAAAATATATCAGGTACTATTATCTATGTATTATTTATTTGTTTATGAGTTGAATGGTTATTTTAATTATGCTTATTCATATATGTCCTTGCAAGCAATCATGAATTTATCACTATTGATATGTGTGGTTGTAATCGTACAAGTATATGCATGAACAATGAAATATTATATGAACAAAGAACTTCACTAACTAATTTAATTAACTATTTGATTAAATTAGTTAACATTATATGTTTGAACTTGTAAATTATTTGATGATCTATATTTTCATGTTATATATGATATCTTTCTAAAGTCACATATACAGAAAAATATTTCCTGGGTTAGATAGCTTAAGTTTACTTATTCGTTATCAATTAGTTCTATTCACATAATTAGCCTTACACTTATATATATCTCATCCCCATTTCATAACTTTATTAAGGGAAATTGGTCCCACAATCCCAGTCGAAGCCACCATTCCAAATGGAAAAGGTGTTGCTTTAATTTCCCGAATGGGTGGTTTTCCCAGATGTTGAGGCAAAGAATCCTGAGCCTACAACATTTTTGGAACTAGAAGGAGGGCCTGAAGACGATGAATGGCAATAAGGTTTAATCCCAAATAAAAATTCCATCAAAAGAATTAATCCACCTTAAAATCCCCTCCAACTTCAATATCCCATTAAAAATATCCCACTCCTAGATCTAAAGTTGTTGAAACAACCACAAAATATCCTATCACACTTCCTAAGTTAGTCGGTAAAACTTCCAAAACATCTCCTCAAGAGTCACCTGAAGTTCAAACCTTGATCTGAGCATTGGAAGGAATTTCTATTTCAAAAGAAAGGTTTATTTATTTTGAAGTCTCTGAAGGAAGTGTATCATCATCCTTTCAATTTTCTCATGTATTGACCCGATCTCAAAGTGAAAAACTTGATATAACTCCTTTTGAGTTCCCATTACCCACTCATCGAAGAAAATTCCATACCTTATAAACTCAAAATTCCACTAGTGAGACTATAACATCTTCCCCACCTCACACTCCTCTATTCGATCCATAAAATACTTCTCTACCTTCTTCCTGTTATCCAATAAATCCTTCCATCCAAATTCCTTTGACACAATCAACTGGTGCTATCATCACCAATAACACTACAAGGGCAACTTCTTCATCCACACAATCATATTTAGCCTCTAGATCATATGCATCTTCCTCTATTCTTATAAACCCCATAATGGAAAAGAGACATTGGACTAACCCAAGGGCAGTCCAAATGGAACCACCACTCCATCCTCTACCTAAACATCTAGATATATGGTTACCAAAGTATACTCCTGATAATGGACTGCATGTGGAGGAACACCTTCATAATTTCATGTTGGCCATCAACCTTAATGGAGTCGTAGAAGAGGATTGTGTAGTCAGAATTTTCCCTTATACTTTTGAAGGATTTGCAGGGTCATGGTATTTTTCATTAACATCGAGTTCAATTAATGATTGGAATACATTTGAATAACATTTTTTGACAAAATTTAGAGATTATTGCACAACAGCTACTTTAATCAATGATCTATCTAATATCAAAGCTAATCCAAATGAGAAGATCAAAGATTTTAAATATAGATTCAATAAATTGTTAAATAAAATTCCTGATACTTCTAAACCTGGTGATGATGTGCATATCGAATGGCATATCTCTACTCTTCCTTCTAATACTGCAATATTTGTAAACATAGCGAATAAGACAGTTTTTCTAGAGAATATGAAAGAATATTAATCTGTGGAGAAGAGAATTCTCGCTTTGGAAAATAAGAATTCTCTCAAAGAAAGGAAAACCAATAAGGTCACTTTCAAAGATGAATCCAAAAATAAAGCTCCCAAATATCCTTTCGATTTGGAAGGATTAAAAAGGGTCCTCAAAACAATGTCTAATGAAATGGTAGAGTTAAAAAAAGAGTCGTTGAATCTTCAAAAATTATTTTCTGTTCTTTTAAAAAGACTCAGCCATCATAATCTCAGCCCCCTTCCATTATATCAAATAAATAATCTGATAAAGATGAAGAAGAAGAAGAATCAACCTTATTCGTTGAAGAAACACAAGATGAAGAATTAGCTGAAGCACATCGATTATGGGATTTCATATTAACCACTTCAGAGAATGAAGAGGAAGAAGAATCCCTGCTAGTAAAAACTAGAAGGGAATTTTCGATGATCCTTCATCAAATTAAAAATATAAGTACCCTACTCCTCCAACTAAAGAAAAACATACATTTAAAAATGCAGCTTTTATACCTTCTGACAATGTTCCAACTTCTTCCAAAACTTCCTCTTCATCTAAAAATTTGGTTATCTCTGATACCATAGAGTATAACATTGTGGAAGACATGAAAAAGGTCAAATCTAACATTTATTTGTATGAGGTTATCAAGTTAAAGCAACAACATAAATTCTTACTCAAAGAATTGAGTGTATTTCTTGCATCCCCTTTACCCAATGTTGTTACTCCAAAAGCCTCAAAAGGGAAAGGAAAGCCTCCAAATGATATTTCATATAAGGTCTATTCATCCGATGCTATTATAGATCAAATTATTGTACACCTCCTTTTCTTTTAACCTTTTAAATTTTCAATAAGAATGTTCACAATTGTTTAGTGGATTATGGTGCATCATCTAATATTACCCCCTATGCAGTTTGTCTCAAATTGAATATCTTGCCTCCAAATTTTTTTGTTTAAATTTTCCAATTAGATTGAAAAAAGGTCAAAGTATCAAGAGAAATGAAATTTGTTTTGATAATATTAGCTTCTAACTCAAAGGTTTTTCAAATAATAGATATATCTGTTGCTGACATTCCTGAATTTTATGGTCTTATTCTAAGCAGAGATTGGTCCAAAAAATTACATGGTTAGTTTGCAACTGATTGGTCTCACATGTGGTTTCCTTACAATGGTAAGCCTAATCAAATATGAGTAGACAGAGAGAAGCATATGAAATATTTAGTGACTGATATAGATGAGGAAAATGAACGAGTATTTTTTGAAGGTAATATTCTTGGGAATTATGTTTTGGAATATTTCTTTTGAAATTTTACAACATATAATTCTCCCTTTTTAGTTGATTTTGTTTCCTCCCAAATTGAATTTTTGTCTCAAACAGATTCATCTAAATGTATTAATATTATATATACATATGTACTTAAGCATGATAATTTGTTTTGGACTCTTTATTTTGATGGGTCAAAATCTAATGATGGTGCAGGAGCTGGTTGCATCTTAATAAACCTTGATGGATAAAATACTATGGTTGCATGTAGATTGGAATTTGAATGTACTAACAACATTGTTTAATATGAAGCATTAGTACATGGATTGTAGAAAGGCATTAGCCTTTATGTGAAATACCTCAAAGTCTTAGTGACTTTATAATTTTTATGAAACATGTAAGAAACACTATTCATTATGTTTCAATTCATCTCAAGCATTACCAATCCTTGAATCAAAATATTACCTCTCATTCCATTGCATTTAACATAGTCCCTAGCCCAAGGTTACAAAGTGCCAGTGTTGATCTCTTGGATAATTTTGCTTCTAAGCTTATCCTACCTGAATATTTCAGCCTTGAAAGATTTTGAATTGACTTAAAAAAATTTCCCTCCATTCCTGACAACATAACCAATTGGTGTGTGTTAAGTGATGATAATGATATCCTACGATTTATAATGTCCAAAGGATCTTACTCTAACCAAATCATCGATGAGGATGAGCCTGATAAGAAACTAAATAAACCTACTATGGAAAATTCTTTACCTAATAATGTAGTTAAACTGGAAGATTTGTACGATTTGAAAGATGGGTTCAAAAGGGTTACCAATTGAAAACTTCAAAGTTCAAATTTGAGATTTGAATTGGTTAACTTAATGACTGATATTAAACCTCAGAATATAAATTTAGGCCTCAAACACACATATGATGAAAGGTATGCTTTCATTCATCAGCTATGAATATATAAGGATGCATTTTCTTTGAATTATGATGATCTCAAAACCTATGACACATCCATAATTTAGCATACCATTTCCATGCTACCAAATGCAAAACCCATTAAGCAAAAGCTTAGGAATATTCATCCTAACTTGGAAAATCATATCAGGAATGAGTTAAAAAAAATTCTTAATTACAAAATCATTTTTCCAGTAAGAGATTCTAAGTGGGTTTCAAACATTGTACCTGTTATAAAAAAGAATGGAGATATCCACATTTGTATAGATTTTATAAATTTGAATAAGGCATGCGATAAGGATAAATTTCCTCTTCCTCCAATGGAACAAATTCTATAATCTGTTGTTGGCTCTGAGCTAATGTCTTTTCTAGATGTATTTTTAGGTTATAATCAAATCCTTGTACATCCAGAAGACAGGCTTAGGACCACATTCAGAACTAAATGGGGAATGTATGCATATCAAAAAATGCCTTTAGACTGATAAATGCAGGGGCTACTTTCTAGAGAGCTATGGACATTGCTTTTAGAGGTTTTATTAACAAAAAAATTGTAGTATACTTAGATGCTATTACAATTTATTCCAAGAAAAGAAATAATTATTTTCATGACTTGAAGCAAATGTTTGAAAGATGTAAAAGATATGGAATATCCTTAAATCCTAAAAGGTCATTTTTTTTCTCTTAGCGAAGGATGAATTTTATGTTTTATTTTTTCCAAATAGGGAATCTACATATATCGAGAGAGAATTAAGGTTATTTTTAAAATCCCCTTACCACACAGTAAGAAATCAATGTAATCCTTCCTTGGGAAAATCATTTTGTTAAAAGGTTTTTCCCAAAATTTTCACAAATTGGCTTACCCGTGCAGACCATGATTGAGAAGAATTCAATTTTAAAATGGGGAAAAGTTTAAAAGGAAGCATTTGAATCAATAAAAAAAAAAAGCATATATGCTCCTTCCTTATCAACCCATAATTTTTATAAAAAAAACTTCTATACACTTTGGTTTGAACGATCCTATGAAACAATGTTGACACAACCCAATGAACAAAAAGTTGAAGCTCTTATTTATTTCCTTAGTTATAACTTACAGGGAGCTGAGTTAAATTAATCAGAGGTGGAAAAGAAAGCATATTCAGTTTTCAATTCGATTAAGCATTTCAGACCTTTCCTCTTAAAAACTCATACAAAAGTAAGTGTCCCCTTCCCAGCATTCAGAAAATTGCTTATCTAAAAGGAATTAGTTGATAAAAGAGCTAATTGGGTCACTTCATTGCAAGAACATTGCTTAGATATAAAACCTGTTAAAATAGTAAGGGGTCAAGGTTTTTGCAGATTGATATCTAGAGCCCAAGATACATCGGTTGATGAAGATTCGGGTACTAATGTCCAAATATCAAAGGTATGTCCCATCAACACCGAATCTCAGTATGTTGATTTAATTTTTTATTTAAAAATCGTTATGCTCCATTTGAACTCAATCATAAGATAAAAAGAGTCGTAAGACTAAAATCTAATCAGTACCAACTCATCAATGATTTTTTATTTATAAATAATTATGATTATGTTATATTAATATGTTTGGAAAAACCTGAATCAGAAAAAGTTTTGCAGGAGGTACACAATGGACCAGTCGGTGGAAAATACAATGGAGACACCACTCCTCATAAGATCTTGTATGATGGTTATTATTAGCCAAATTTATTTAAGGACACTCATGCTTATGTTAGAAAATGGAAATTTTTCCAAACTGCTACATAGAGACAAAAGAAACTAGCCCTGCATTTGCAACAGGTCAATGTTGAACAACCCTTTCAGGAATGGGGCTTGGAAATCATAGCTGAGATCGTTCCTCACTCATCCAAACAGAACAAATACATCTTGAATGCTACCAATTAATTAGCCTTAATATTAATTAATTGACTATGGATTAGAATATATAATTAAGTATAATTACTCAAATCAAAATTTTAAAATTAAATTTTAGTCTAATAATTATTAGTTAACTAATAAATATAATATTCATAAGCAAACATTTACTTGATTTTTAAAATACAAGGAGGAGGCACGCGGGTTAGAGTCTACGCAAGTTGGCCATTAAAAAATTGTGGTGTCATCCAAGTCACACTTGGAGGCATCCCCAAAAAACCTTAAATACATCAGCTAATCAAAGTGAGTTTTTTGGGGGAGAATTTTGTTTGGAAGAGAATACCTACGATGTGTGAGAAAAACATATAGATAGGACTGCACCAATCAAAAACTTCTTCTTCATCGGTATCTTTGATCGGATATTGCCAAGCCTGAGTTTGGATGTAATGTGATTGAACGTAGAGGTGCTTGATGAGATTAATAAACCACGGTGCTTATTGGGACTAATAAGCCACAGTGTTTTCTACGACTAATAAACCATTTTTCTTTTCCTCGGCTGAGAAACCACCTACAAGACCATTAGTGGAACTAATAAACTTAAGTTTTGGTTGATACACCATTGTGCTTATATTTGGCTAATAAACCACATGCAAGTGAAAATTCTCCTAAAGCTCAGGGAACTCAATCTCTCAGGCTTTGGACCTAACACAGGGGTGGCAAGTTACAAATTAGAGTCTCATGACGCCTATTCTCCAGTTTCCAATAGAAAATTTCTCTTATCAGATAAGTAGTCATGTATTTTTTTTTAAAATTTGAATGTTAAATACTCTTTTGAATACTTGTAAATGGATCATGCATGTACATAGATTTTGTATGCCTTTGCTTATGGTTCCGAATCAAATTTATGTATTTTGAATTTTGTTTATTTGGGAAGTGTCTCTCGGAAAAACCTTGCCCTAAGTAATGAAATATGTAATTAATAGAAAAAATATAATTGGAGTGATTTATCCTTTAATAATAAACTAAATGGCTAGATTAAATTTCAAACCACCTATGGGCGGCGTCTCACTTACCATACTTATGTATTTTTACCTAGTGAAAATATGCTCAGACTTGCTCCCCCTTCCATGTCTGAACGTAGTTATAAATTGATATAGCTACATATATTCTCTTACTCATATGTATTTTTGGTTAGATAGTCATGATTTTGATAGCTTATATATATAATTGATGGGTTGTGCCCTTTTATTTTACTTTGAGACTCAAGTTATGGTTGGAGGTGGGCATAAATTTATGTATGTTAAATTGTTGATATTTTTTTCCATGTTTTGCTTACTATTTTCCCCTTTTATTTTAAATCATAAACAAAAGTACAAGTGAAGGTTGAGAATGGCTTAAAGATGCATTTATTTTTTCTTACATTCACCTTCAAAATTGGGTTGTAGTTTTATCATGTGAAATTGTGAAACTCCAAAATATATATGTGTGTGTGTGTGTGTGTGTGGCTGCAAAAATTTAAAAAGGTGGAAACAATATTTAAATTCACACAACCTTGGATTAGTTATAGTTGATTATATGTGTAATGTTCCAAAATGAAAAAAAATAGTACTATGCAAGAAAAGAACAAATTTACACCATAGAAATTTTTAAACGATACAGTAAACGCCCAGAACAATTATACATATGGAAGAAAATGAGACATTTTATTATATAAATGGGAAAGAGTACAAATATATGGAAGAAATTCACCTAGGCTTGCCTTTTTGGAAAGCGAAGAAAAACCCAGGTGAAACAATTATAACCTAGAAGTTTCCTAACCGATGCTCTGCATTGTCCCAATAGTTCTGCACTAGCTGCTACAAAGAAATTTTTGAAACCCCCACCTCTGGTGCTCATAAAATTCTTCAAAAGTACTCCTAGGCTCCTCAAACCAGCCTAATCAAAACCCAGAAATGGTTTGGCCAAATATTGACCCACCAAAATTGACCCCCAAAGGCCTGCTCTCCAATGACTGTTGAAGCATGTAATATGCTAAAAAACCAGAAAAAAATACTCCAGATTACTCCTAAAATGTAGCAAACAACTCCACCAACATTTCCCTTATTTCTCTCGACAAGAAAAAACCCCAATGGCTACGACACTATCTCATACGTGTGCCCATCTTCTCTCCTCTATGTTGGTCGTAGTGACAGTAAATTAGATCCTGAATATAGCTACCACTTCTAGCCTTCAAACCCAACCAATAAACTGCAAAAATATTGATCCTCCTTCTCCTAAATTATCCCAGTAGTAGTCCTCTGAAATAGTGTTTCAATAGCCACACAAAAACCACTACTGCATCCTCCATAAATACCCATTGTTGGGGAAAACTGAATGCAAATGTTGGAAATATCTCTATGAAACTCCCTCGGATGACAATGGTTGAACCTCAATAGGGTGTCACTCGAAGTCCCCCAAAGAAAGGGTGAGTTCTCCTCTTGTAAAACTCATGCTAAACAAGAAGTGACCCAACTAAACAGCTCGAGCAATAGAGACAAAATAGATAAACCAAGAATTCCAAATGAAGTGAGATTCCTTCCTTTTATAACTTTCATGGAACCTTTCTTCCCACCTTTTCTTCCTTCATGGGCCCCTCACCAAGCCAATAATTTTACACCCATGCATTTTGAAATAGTTACTTAGGGAGTGTTTATTTCATTTGTGGGCGATCCCCACATGTCACCAACAAAACAGCATTAAATAAAATTAGCTTGCTTCTAACTCTTAAGTCTTCTAATAAAAATAAAATGGGCCCTGACTTCAGAAAAATTAGCCCCCAAAATGTAGAGATAAATCTTGTTCCAAAATAATTTAGTAAGGGGAATTACATTCCTCCCCTTCCAAATGTTTCTTGTCCCCAAGCAACTTCAGTGTTGGCTGCTCAAGTATGTGTTCACCCTCCTAGGTGGCATCCTCATCCGAAAAGATATTCCAATGCACCAAGTATTCAATGATCATTCTGCTCTTGAGCTTCCTCTCCTAGTATCCAATATGGCCTCTGGTTCCAAAACCAGATGCCCCTCATCATCAAGTGGAGGCAACTCCATAACTGTTGTAACCTGTTGTCCCAAAACCCTCTTGAGACATGAAACATGAAAAATATTATGGATCTTGCTCCCTGGTGGAAGCTCCAACTCATAATATACCTCTCCAACCCTCCTGATCACCTTGTATGGTCATTAAAATTGCGGTTTTAGCTTCTCTTCCCCCTTCTGCTTGAAGGTGGACTATCAGTATGGCTGCAATCATAGGAACACCAAGTTCCCCTCCTCAAAATTCCTCTAAACTTGTTGCATGTTAGCATATAATTTTTTTTGGTTCTGAGATGTTAAAAAATTATCCTTAAGAGCCTTAAGGATGTCTTGGCTCTCTTGGATCCAATATTTGGTCTTTGGGGCCCGACTGTCTCCAAAAACAGTGTCAGCAAAAGAAAAAGCATCATAACCATATAGAGCATGGAAAGGAATCATACCGATGGACATATGAAGTGTGGTGTTATAGAAGTACTCTCACAAGTGAAGCCAATGAATAATTGCCTTATGCTTCCTGGTCACATAGTTCCTAAGATACACCTCTAGCCACTTTTTTACCCTCTCTATCTAGTCTTCAGTCTGTAGATGGTAACTAGTGCTTAGGGTGAGATTTGTGCCCACTAGCCTTAAAATATCCTTCCAAAATCCCCCATAAATCGGTTGTCTCTATCACTGACTAGTCTTAGAGAATCTGTGCAGGTGGAATACCTCCCTAAAAAACAACTCTGCTACTTGAGAAGTTTAATACCGTGTCAGAATGGAAAATAAATGTGCATACTCGGTCAAACGCTCAACCACCACATAAATACAATCCTTCCCATGTACTATGGGAAGTCCTGTGTTAAACACCATAGAGATACTCTCCCATTTCCCCTCTGGAATGGGAAGAGGTTTTAATAATCCTTTGTATGAGTCAAATCCCCCCTATTCCTCTAACATGCCTCACACTCCTATACATATCTCAACATGTCCTGCTTGAGGCCCTTCCATGTGAAGCACTCTATGTATGTATTCCTAGACACCTGATGCCCTGACAATGGAGAATCGTGAGCTGCATGAAGTATTTTCTCTCTCAATTGTGAGCCCGAAACAAGAAATATGTGCCCCTTGTAGTAGATAACCTCATCCATCACCTTATAGCACTCATATGCATGAATTCCCTCCATAATCTCACATGCTCGCCAATCCTTGGAGTACTCAACTAACAAATGTGCCTTCTAGTAATAGCAAATTCTTATGAGCCTAAAGCTCTGCAGGTCTCCTTGATAGTGCATCAACAACCACATTTTTCTTCACCCGAACATACTCAATATCAAAATCATAGGCATGCACCTTGCTGACCCACCTTCGCTTCCTATCATTGAGGCCATGCTACCCTATGAAGTGGAGAAGACTATCATGATATGTCTTATCCCTAAATTAGTTACATGCTACCCTATGAAGTGGAGAAGACTATCATGATATGTCTTATCCCTAAATTAGTTACCCATAAAATATTGCTGAAACTTGGCCAATGCATGAATTATGGCCAAAATCTCCTTTTCGTATATGGAATATGGACTCTCATGAGGTAAGAGCTTTGGGCTCTTAAAAGCAATGGGGTGCCCATCTTGGGACAAGACTGCCCCAATCCCCTCACCCGATGCATCACACTCTAGTGTGAAATTCTGCATGAAATCTAGGAGTGCCAATACTGGGAGACTACTAATCACCTCATTGAGGTGAAAAAAGTTCTTGAGCTCCATATTTCCATGCAAAACCCCCCTTCTTGGTCATATCTATGAGGGGTTTTGTCAGCTGCGAGAAGTCCTTAACAAACTTCCTGTGATAAGTGCAAATGCCCAAGAACTCTCTCGACGTTGTCACATATCTAGCTATCGGCCAATCCCAAATGGCGCTAATATTTTCCTCATGCACCTTAACCCCATATATTCCAATAATGTGTCCCAAGTAAAGCATCTTTGTTAGCCCAAATTCATACTTGGACAACCTGGCGTAGAACTGTTACTCCTCTAAAATTTGCAACATCATCTCTAAGTGTTGCATGTGCTCCTCCCACATCATATTGTAGATCAGATGTCATCAAAGAAAAAAAACATGAATCTCCTCAATTTCCCCCTGAAAACATGGTTCATGCATGACTAGAAAGTGGCAAGGGCATTGGTCAACCCAAAAGGCATGACTAGGAACTCGAAATTCTCATAATGACACGTGAAGGTTGTCTTCAGAATGTCTTGATCCCTCAACCAGATTTGATGATACCTTAAACAAAAATTTATCTTAGAGAAGAGCTTATATCCTCTAAGCTCATCAATACACTGTATGGGATACCGATTCTTCAACGTACTATTTTTGAGTGCCCTATAATCAATGCACATACACATAGTCTCATCCTTCTTCTTCACCAACACAAATGAAGAAGCGAAGGGGCTTGAAATAAGCCTAATGTGGCCCAACGCCAACAAATCCCTAATGGCCCGCTCAATCTCATCCTTATAGGCTTTGGGATGCCTATAGGGGGTGGTGATGACTACATGTACACCAAGTTCCAACTCTAAGGTATGATCGAATCCCCTATCTAGTGGTTTTCCAGGTGGTATATCTCCAAATATTGCTGCATATCTATCCAACACAACCTATATGTATGGAGGTGGTTCCTTGGTCTGTCCCCCATCCTCTAAAATCCTCAACTCCACAACCCATTTTATGTCCCCATGCCTCAATCCTCCCTCCATCTAGTGAGATGAAATTTTCTGTGGGGGATATGAGTGCATACCCTGAAGAACTACTAGCTTATCATCCAGTCCGATAAACTCCATCACAAGCTGCCTCCAGTCGGTGGCAACTCGGCCAAGGTAATAAAAAAATTGGAAACCCATCACCACATTGGTGTCTGGTACGCCCACCATGAAGAAATGATATATCATTTAATATTTCCCCATAGTCACTTTCAAAGCGGGATCATATCGATTGCATTACATAATCATGTCCCCCATTACTAGCACTGAGAACCCATTAAACTCTGTAGTGATGATGTCTCTCCTCTGGACCATCTGAGCATCAATAAAATTGTGGATGGCCCTAATATCAACTAATATTGAGACATGATGCCCCTACACAATGAATTTGATCCTCATGGTCAAAAATTTGGGTACTCCACACAAATATGCAAGCACTCCCCCTAATTATGTAAATATGCTCATCCTGGTGGAGGTGGTGGTGGTGGTAGCCTCTTTTATGCCCCCTTGTAGTCTCCTCCATTGAACTCCAACTCCACCTCATCCTCTTGATCACTTTCTAAGAATACCTCGATATAGTGGGCCTTTCCCATTGTGTATTGATGGCCCAGTGCCCACATATCCCGACATGTAAAACACAACTTCCTCCTCCCAAGGTATCTCCTAGTCTCGTCATCCAACTGTCCTCTCCCTCAAGATTCTCTCTACACTGGCGGTAGCCTAGTATCACCCCCTTTCTAAGGGTAGGGAGTGCATGATGGAAAAGGTGTTCGGGTCTTGGGGATAGCTCCCTACAAATGCCTCATAAAATTCACAGCCTCCAGTAGAATGGGGGGTATGCGTGACTTCACCAGTCCACGCACTGGATCCATCAACCCCTCTACAAATGTGTACACCCTCCAAGCATCCAAAAAATCAGGCACCATGATGAAATGCAGGAAATCCAAAATATAATGCTCTAGGTAACTTGTTATCCTGAGTTGTGACAACTCCCTGAAGTGACTCTCCAGATCCCTCCGATAAAAATGATCCACTTCTCTTCACATGAAATCCTCATCGGTAGTCACGTTGGCATGCCCCAAAGTAGACAAGCCATGAAACCACCAGTCGTTTTCCTCTCCCTCCAAATGAAAAGTGTCCATTTTAATGGCCTCCAACTCTTTCATCTTGTTGAGTTGGAAATGTGTGTCTAACTTCTCCACCCAAGCATGAGTTGTGCACTTGGTAATGCCATCATAAGTGGGGAATAACATCATCCTAATGGTACCCTGCAACTCAAAGCTTTGTGTTCCCTGGCCTCCATATATCCTTCCCCTCTCATTCTGCTTGAGCTGGCAATAACTTCTAAAAGTTAGTGTTGTTTTTAAATCCTCTCCCATGGACTTTCAAACTCTGAAATAATCTCCCTCATCAGCTCCTACTTGTTCCTCCGGTGCTAAGGGTATGAAAGAAGGCAGTGTAGCTCTGGTTGGCCCACTAGAGGATGGTGGTTGTGTAGTAGGTGAAGGGTGGTCATACTGCTGCGAGGCTCTAGAAGTCTCTCCAAATAAAAAATCCCAGTGAGTGCTCTGCTCCCAGTTCTACATATTGATCTCACTTAACATCTCCCTTTTCCCCTTTTCCAAATCACTTAGGGCTTTCAAGAGACTGTCATACCATCTCTTCCTTTCCCTTTGGCTCTCCCATATCTTCTACTATCACCTCTTTTCCATGGTCCTCAATGTCTGGAGTGATCTCTAGCTCCCTCTATTTTCTCTGATACCTTTGCCTTCTGTAAGTAATATTTTTTTTATCCTCCTCTATCATAAGAGAGTCCTCCCACGATTGAGCCAATATCTAAGATTGTATACCATTGTAATGTTCCAAAATGGGAAAAATAGTGTTATGCAATAAAGTAACAAATTTGCACCATAGAAATTTTTAAACGATGCAGTAAACACCCAGAACAATTAGACATGTGGAAGCAACTGAGCCATTATATTATATAAATAGGAAAAATTATAAATATGTGTAATAAATGAACTTGGTCTTTCCTTTTTGGCAAGCAGAGCAAAACCCAGGTGAAACAATAATAACCCAGAAGTTTCCCAATGGATGCTCTGCATTGTCCCAGTTGTTTTGCACTAGAAGCTGCAAAGAAATGGCTGCAAACCCCACCTTTGGTACTCCGAAAATTCTACAAAATTACTCCTAGGATCCTTAAGCTAGCTCAAACAAAACCTAGAAATGGTTTTTCCAAATATTGAACCTCCAAAATCGACCCTCAAAGGACACACACTCTCCAGTGACTGTTGAAGCACGTAGTCTTCTCAAAAACCAACAAAAATACTCCACAACATTCCTAAAATGTAGCAAAAAACTCCACGAACACTTCCCTTATTTCTCCTGGCAAGCAACAACCTTAATGGCTGAGACAATATTCCCATGTGTGCCCAGCTTGTATCCTCTACGCTAGCCCCAGTGACTGAAAAATAGTTCATGAATATAGTTGCCACTTCCAACCTTCAAACTCACCAAATAGCCTACAAATATACTATACCTTCTTCTCCTAAATTCTCCGTGCAATAGACCTCTGGAATAGCGTTTCAATGGCCACAAAAGAAACACTATTGTGTCCTCCAGAAATATACATTGATGGGGAAACTGAATGCAAATGCTAGAAATATCTCTATGAAACTCCCTCAAATGAAAATGGTTGAAACTCACTAGAGTGGCACTCAAATTCAACCGAATAAAGTGTGAGTTCTCTGCTTTGAAACTCGTGCTAAACATCAAGTGACCCAGTTAAAAAACTCGAGCAATAGAGACAAAATTGATAAGCCAAGAATTCCAAATGAAGTTGTAGAAATTACACCAATGGATTCAATCCGATCATGAAATGTACTAAAACAAGATACTGAATCCTTCTACAATATTTTCGAAATATAAAACATGATCACTCAATGACATGCAAGTAAGATAAAGAAGTAAATCAATCGCACAACACAAAATTTTCCCGGGGAAATAAAATTCTCAAAACCCCTCCATATTTATTATATAATAAACGAAGGAATCATGAAACAATACAATGCATGTGTGCTCACCACAACCTCATACACTCTACCAATTGTCTCACACTGATCTAGGAAAAAGTGGAAAAGGACATAGCCAATTTCCTAACCACCTTTAGCCTGCCTTGCTCATGCAATCCATAGGCTAAATAATTCCTATTAAATAGGAATTCAAACCTTCCTTGACTGCGCAATCCATCATGGGCTCCCTATGGCTTTATAACTGCACCTGGGAAAGTCGCTAAAAATAAAACTGATAGTTTAATTTCCTTTAACCTTTGTCTCAACTGGGTCATCATTATATTTGACATGCATGCAACTATTAATAGTGAATCATTAGTTACTTGGTAGATGAATACTTGTGAATTAAATCTATTTTAATTCACTTGATCTTCCACTAGCTCATCAATCAATTAGAACTAGTTAAATTGATTTTCACTCAATTAATTTGAGTTAACTGATTTCCCTCACACCACACTAGTGCTACAACTCCAACTGGACCCTGTAACCCTCAACTCGAAATTATTGAGCTAACTAAGTCTATCACACTTATTTAACTATTACATGTTGTTATGAGATAAGATTACAATTTATTTCCAATTTATTTAAAAATTGATTTCCCGCATTCTCACTAATGTGTCACTGAATTCCTCACTCATGTGTGACTTGGAATCCCACGCTAGTATGTGGTTCATTTTCTTGTTGAATTTCAACACTCCCTCTCAAAAATAAAGGGTTCTACCCTAATCATGCCTCTGTGGTATTCGAATTTTCCCTTCGCAAGTGCCTTCGTTAATATATTTTCATCTTGATCTTCCATGGGAATGTACTGCAACAACATTATGTGCCTCTGAACACGATCTATGAGATGGTGGTACTAGATGTCAATATTCTTGGACTTGTCATGAAATACTAGATTAATCAAGATTTTTATGTAACTCTGGTTATCATAATGTGTCTTCCACCCAATCTGCGATGAGAGTGTAAGGATAGATCTAATCGATGAGTACCATGCAACGGGTGAAAAATGATCCTCATAGTCAATCCCCTCTACCTGTGATAATCGTCGGGCCACAAATTTAGCCTTGTATTTCTCCACACTCCCATCTATTTCTTGCTTCACCTTATATATCAACCTAGATCCAACCCTTGACTTCCCCATTGGTCTTGGGACCAGCTCACATGCACTGTTTCTGATAATGGAGGCATACTCCTCAACCATGGCATCAACCCATTTTGGCTTCTTCATTGCTTCCTCAAAAGAGGATGGTTTTTTCACAATACACTTGCTCATAAGAGCCATGTATCCCATGTAGTTGTCTGGGGACCTTCTCTGCCTGCGTTGTGATGTAGATGTACCTACATGCTCTGTCGCATCTAGCATAAATCTGTCAGCCTCTCTTTTGTGCTTCCTAACATTTCTGGTGGATGGCTCTACATGAGTGGTTTATGCCACTCCATGATCCTCTGCTTGTGCTTGCTCCACATCCTAAGTTTCATCCTTTGGAACTAAGAGTTCCTCATCTGCATGCAATTCAAGCTCCCTCTCAAGGGACAATCCCATGGCTTTCTGCTCATCAAATTTAACATCTCTCCTAGCAACTGCCATCCTGTTAACCAAAAAATACACCCAATATTTTTAGGGAGTATCATTTTACCCCAAAAATATCCCAACCTTTGTTGTTGGTTCTAGCTTCTTCCTGGCATATTTGGTCACATAGAAATAGACAGATAAGCCAAAAATTTTAAAAGATGAAACATTTGGTTTCTTTCCTGAAAAATCCTCCTCTAGTGTACTCATTCCAAGTATCTGATGAGGACTACGGTTTTGCACAAATACCATTGTGTTTCATGCCTCTTCCCATAGATGCAACGGTAGGCCTTGATCATGTAACATAGCTCATTCTTCTCCCACGTGTTATGTTCCTTATTTATGGAACTTCATTCTATTGTGGGTTATGAGGTGCAATCAATTCTCTCCAAATTCCTTCTTTGGCATAGAATTTCTTGGATTCATTAGAGATATGCTCACCACCATTGTCGCTTCTTAGAGCCTTCACTTTCTTCCCTGTATCTTTCTCTACTAGTGCTTTGAACTCACAAAACTTGGAGAACGTCTGATCTTTCTTTTGCAAAAATAAGATCCAACACTTTCTAGAAAAATCATCAACAAAAATCACACAATACTTGTGCTTTTCTTTGGAAGATGTATATAATGGTGCACACACATCTAAGTGAACTCTCTTAAGGATTGTCGCTACTCTGTTCTCCTTCTCATGAAAAGTGGTTTTAGTATACTTCCCCATGGCACATCCCTTGCATGTGTCTATCTACGCAAGAGTACCCTTTGGAAGGCCTATAGAAATATGTTGCATGATCATCAAAACATTTTGGTGTAGATGGCCCAATCTTATGAGCCATAACTCACCTATATCTTGGCTCACCACCTTCCCTTCTTTATTGTTCAATTATATACAGCCATCTACATCAAGTTTGTAGAGGTTCTTCACACGAACCCAAATCTTCTTTACCTGTCCTATGGATATGTGACGAAGGAACGCCTTTCCTTCACTAAAAACCATATCATATCCAAGATCCTCCAACATAGAAACTGAAAATAAATTCTTTTCAAGCCTGTTACATGCATGAAATATTTTAATATGAAATTTTTACCTTAATATCTCTGGAAAGTAACTGTACCAATCCTGGTAACGCTATACCTCTCGTCATCACCCATCTTGATGTGCATCTGAAGATCCTTCTCCTCCAAGCTACTAAATATTTCTTTGTTTCCCTTCATGTGGAAAGATGCTCCACTATCCAAGTACCACATAGATCCCATCACATTTGACACCATGCATGCGATGAGAGATAATTCCAACTCAAAATGTGAGGCCAAAGCTTCACCCGCTACAACTCCAAGAGCCTTCTTGTTTTTATTCTTCTTTTGTGGACAATGTGTGCCATAGTGTCCATGATCATGACAGTGAAAACATTTCACCTTTGACATGTCACGCTTCTTGCATTATTTTCCAGTCTGAGATTTGGAATGGGATTTCTTCCCCTTCCGCTTCTTTTCCTTACCAGCCAAGGCACAATTTTCCTCATCATCAGCCTTAGATGAGGATCCATCCCTGGTATTCCATCGAAATTCTTCTTGTACCAAATTTGACCATAGTCGCTCCCAATCTGGTAACTTCTCCCTCCCATTCATAGATTCCTAGTAACTATGCCAGCTCTTGGGAAGGCCTAGAAGTGTTAGGCTCACCAATTCATCATCAGGTACAGTAATCCCAACACTTCCAAGCTCATCTCAACATTGAGTGAACTTGGTCAAGTATTGATGGATTGTGTCACCCTTCTCCATTTTGATTTTTCTGAGGTTGTCCTTGAGTGCCAATTTTATGTGGTCACTGCTGCTTTGAAACAAATATGTCAAGGCCTTCTACATAACATATGGAGTTTCATTTCCATGGAGACTTGAGATAATATGATCTCTAACTCCCTCTAACAAGATCCTCCTCGCCTTTGCTACCTTCCTCTTCCATGCATCAAGAAGTCGGGCATCTGTTGTTGCGGGCTTGGGAATATCACTATCTATGAATTCCTTCAACCCCTTGTCCTCCAACACTGCCTCCATCCTATCCTTCCATGCAATATAATTTGAACTACCCTCGAGTAGATATTCGGGTCTCAAGCCATTGAAATACATCTTGATCCACTTATAGCTCCAAATAAAGTATCTGCAAATTTGAATATTGTTCAACACAAACTCAATTTCTACATCTTGATCTGATTATAGCTCCAAAGAAATTATTTGAAAATTTGAATATTGTTCAACAAAAACTCAATTTCTTCGCCACTATTTTGATTCTTGGCACTATGATACCATGTAGAAATTACACCAATGGATTCAATCTGATCATGTAATGTACTAAAACAAGATAATGAATCCTTCTACAATATTTGTAGAATATAAAACACAATCACTCAATCACATGCAAGTAAGAGAAAGAAGTAAATCAATCGCACAACACAAGATTTTCCTGGGGAAATAAACTTCTCAAAACGCCTCCATATTTATTGTATAATCAACCAAGGAATCATGAAACAATACAATGCATGCATGCTCACCACAACCTCATACACTCTACTAACTTTCTCACACTGATCTAGGAAAAATTGGACAAACACATAGCCAATTTATTTCCCTCCTTCAGCCTTCCTTGCTCACGCAATCCCTAGGAAAAATAATTCCTATTAAATAGGAATTCCAACCTTCCTTGTCTGTGTAATCCATCATGGGCTTACTTTCCTTTATCCTTTGTCTCAACTGGGTTGTCATCATAATTGACATGCATGCAACTATTAATAGTGAATCATCAGTTACTTAGTATATCACTACTTGTGAATTAAATCTATTTTAAATCACTTAATATTCCACTAGCTCATCAATCAGTTAGAAATAGTTAAACTGATTTTTAATTAATTAATTTGAGTTAACTGATTGCACTCAAACTACACTAGTGCTACAATTGCAACTAGACCCTGTAAATAATAGAATCACTCTACATGCCTATCATTTGACCCTCAACTCGAAATTCTTGAGCTAACTAAGTCTATCAAAATTGGTTAAATATTACAAGTTTTGATGAGATAAGGTTACAATTTATTTTCCAATTTATTTAAAAATTGGTTGCACACATTCTCACTAATGTCTCACTGAATTCCTCACTAATGTGTGACCTAGAATCCCACACTAGTACATGGTGAATTTTCTTGTTGAACTTCAACAGAAGTGAGCTTCCTTCCTTTTATAACTTTCATGGAGCCTTTCTTCCCGCATTTTCTTCCTTCATGTGTCCCTCACCAAGCCAACACTTCCCCACTTATGCATTTTGAACTAGTTTCTTATGGAGTGTATATTTCATTTGTGGGTTGTCCCCACATGTCAACTAAAAAAAACATAAAATAAAATTAACTTGCTTCTACTTCATAATTCTTCTAATAAAAATCAAATGGGGCCCAACTTCACCAAAATTGGCCCCCAAAATGTAGAAATAAATATTGTTCCAAAATAATTTAGGAAGGGACATTACAATATGTGCATATAAACACCATCAACGTTGTATAATGAAATCAATCTAGGCTATATTTTCTCTTTTGTGAAATTAGTATGATTTAAATTGGTGATGCATAGTTAAAATTAGCCTAGGCTATATTTTATTTTATTTGTGAAAATTGTATGATTTAAATTGATGACGAATAATTAGAATTAGCCCACGCTATAATTTCTTTCATTTGTAAAATTAATATGATTTAAACCGACAATGCTTAATTAAAATCAGCATAGGTTAGCTTTTTGAGTCACTATCACTATGTGCCGAGGTAAATAGGATTTTTAAGCCGATTCATTCCATATTTGAAGTACTTATAAACCAATTAATTTGAATTATCCTTCATATATTTGGATGTATTTACAATTTATGTATGAGAAAGAATGATCTAGCATGCAATAATGGCTACAAAGGGTGATAGTGTAAAGAGTGAAGGCATGTATATGAATATGAGTTTTGAACCCAAAGAGGTTAACTTACTATCTATGGTGACAAGGTAACAACTTTTTACTAATGTCCAAATTTATTATTTTACAAAATAATATCAACACTAATAGTGATTAACCAATTAATTAAATCAATATAAATTAATTAATTAGCCCAGGTCATGACTTGTTCCCAAGGAGGCTCAACTTGTACATTTTGGTGTACTTTGACTCAATAAAAATTCCAAAATTCTTTTTCTCACAAATCTCCAAATGTGATGTGACTAGTCAAGTACAATTTCTTTGACACAAAAATAATTTCTTTTTTTACTCTTTTGGACTCTTATAAGTATGAATAACATTGAAATTCTGTTTAAATGTTGAAATTATGTTTCCATCCACTTGTATTCTTAGCTCCTATACAGGTTTTCTCATACCCCTGGTGTGGCACCCGCTCTGGCCCAACAATACAATTCATGTGTAGGTTGATTATCTTCAAGATAAAATGGTGAAAGTTTAACCAGTGAAAAAAAAATCAAAGGAAAAAGAAAAGCCGGACAAAGGAAGTCAAAAGTGGGCCCAAGAAGGAGGGGAAGAAATTCAGGAAAATAAATTATGGAAAATATCTTCCAGGCCTACGCGGTAGGCACACCTGCTAAAGTGAAATCACTTATTTTAAGATGGGAACGAGAACTTAAAATAAAGGAAGAGGAAGACATCTCATAGGAAGATATGGATTTTTTAACTGACCCAGGCACTACCAGAGGAAAAATGTCTTTATTCAAACAGTCCATTCATACATACTGGACTATGAAATTTTTATTGGCTAAGGCCATTATCAATATTCAAGAAGTAGGTGGTGACCCAAAAGTGACATCTATTTTATCTTTAATACACAGGGACATCCAGGAAATAAATCTTCTACAACATCACCATAATTTCCACCTGGGCCGAATGGAACACCAGTTGTAGGGGATGAACCAAGTCGGCATGCCTGGGACCAGTGTTAAAGACCTGTCGGTGCCTATCAAATCATCTGATGATTAAGTTCTTATTACTTTTTATTTTTTGATATGCATATTATGGATAGCATTTACTTTCTGCTTAAGTATTTATATGTAATAGATAATATACCAGTGTAGGCAAGTAGGGCCAGGTTTAAACTTTATCAATTTTGGTTGGATTTTAACTCTTTGAGGTGGCCAACAGGCCTAGTTTCCCGTGGGAAGGTTGAGGCTATCTAGCATATATTATGATTGTAACCTGATTTTATTTTTTAACTAATAGAAAATTGGGAGGAACTACCAAACTTACAAAAAAAAAGTATGAATAACATGCTTTGACCAAAAATAAATAATAATAATAAATATGCCAATGATAAAAATTACATTTTATTATATTATGCAGACTGGCACTAGTTACATTTTCAACACTCCCTCTTAACTAGGGAGGTATTTATAAAGACTCAACGGGAAAATCTCAAGTTGAAATATTCATATAATAAAGGATCTGGATTGATAAGCACCAATGATGATTCTTCATCATCATAACCAACATTGTCATAATAGCAAGGCCTTAACTAACAAGCTCTATCTCTCCACTAGATCAGAGCACAATGTTGGGAGGCATAAATTTAGACATTGCCGCCTCTCTAGGCACATGTCTGATCTAAATGTTCATGAGGTATGTCCTCACAGGACTATTTCCATACCAGGAAACATTGGTCCTCAAGACTATTCTTATCTTATATTAATGTAGAAAGTACAACACCCTAAATAATGTTGGTCCCAAATTCTTATCCAATCCACCATTCTCCTTACCAGTGCCTTTACTAAGGCTTATGGCTATTGGTCTTGGCCTAGTACATGACACATGGAGAATACGATGTCCACACTCACTCCCTCTCAAACAGGGAGAAGTAACCACAAGCCTAAGCTTGTCTCAAAAAAGGAACAATATTTATTCATCGGCTACCTTCTCTTCCATAGAGATCTGTTGTACCTTCTTGGCTCCTATTTGCAACACTTTATAATGAGCTTCGACCTTCCTGTCTTTTTGACAATATTCATATTGAATCCAACATGTCAAAAAATAGTTCATTTAATACCTTATGGAATTAGACTTCTTATAAGCCTTCACATATTCTTCCTTCACATTGTAATAGAGTTTAACTTCATGTTCTTTCTCATATCATCTTCTAATCATCAGTAGTATCAGCATGAATATTGTCAACCCAATCAATGTTTTCCTAAACCAATATGTGCTCCCTCTTTTCAACTGAGGTAGATGAAATTCTTCCCTTGTGTGTTTCCATCTAAACGATTTCTTTGATGCATACTTCAAAGTTATTTCTCCTTCTTAATATTCATGCTTTGCCACATTATTTTAGTTCTTCTGTATACTAATCAAGCTTAGATAAATCTTGTCTTGACCTGCAACCTTTATTAGAATACTATGAAAGAAAAAAAAGGAAAAGTACAAAGGTAATAGAAATAGTAGTAATCAAGGAGGCATAGAGTACTTATCCATTTGAAGAAGGTTATCTCCCTCTTAATCGTGGACCTTGTTCCTTGTCATTCTCAAGAACTAGGTTTTCTTTTTACAATGGAAACGATTAGTTAGGGTTTTTTTTTCCTAGGGTTTTCTAACTGAAATATTTGGTAGGATTTAAAAAATATAATATCTTCAAAGTATTTAAGATATGCCATTTTTAGGAAATGAAAAATTATACAAGCATGCTAGAGTTAGTTACAAAATCCTAGTGATGTTCTTTACATGATTTATATACATGAGATTTCATTCCTTGATCATAAAACCTAGTGTACATATATAAGGAGATACTAGAAATTGTAACATGGCAATGATCTTCACATAGGAATTTTTATGATGCATTAACATTACATGCACTTTAATTTATAATGATTTCAAATGAAGAAAGTTCCATACTTTTCAATATTTACCTTATTTATCCTTGCAGAGATCAGATCCTATGAATTTTCTTTAACTATCATGTACCAAATTTCTCCAACAAAGGTAATTCAATACCTCAACCAACGAACCATATAAATTTATTTGAGTTACTTAAATTTGTCTTGGATCCTTTCAAAATCCATAGATAGGTCATCTTCATTGATGTAAATCATCCTTATTTTATGTATTGGAAGGGAATATTGGTAATATAGTTACTTCTCATACTTGTGCCACAAGGAAGAGCTTCATATGTCATCAAATGTCTTATTACAATCTTCAGAATGGTTGGTTATGTAGCTAGTCACACCTTTATGTATAAAATTTTTTCCTCATACATTGTTGTAATAGAGATGATCCTATATCTATGGTCCCTTCATAATATTTTTGGTTTAGAAAGATGATCTTTCAGATGGCCAAAAATCTCACAATTATGTCTTTTATTTGAAACAATATCAACTTGTATTATTAGATCATTGTCACGAATTCAACTTGTATCCTTGGTTTTTCAGTCCAACACATATGTCATGGAGAAAATGTTCGCATATATTCTTAGAATACATCATCATAATAACTTGCATAGGTTGTCGTAGAAACAAGTAAGATATAGCCTCAATGAATTCACATATATTTTTTCTAGGATTGTGGTCCTTCTCATAATGAGGTATAAAATTGTTTTGTATAGGTATTCTGGTTTGGCATTTAAAATCCCGTGCTTCTCCACTAAGTCTCGTCTTCTAGTAATGATTTTGGTCTCCTTTCATAGACTAGTTCATTTAACTTCAAATCACAATGCACACTTTTATTATTCGTCCCTTATATATATAACTTCGGAACTTGTATATAACCATAGTGTTGTCAAGATAAATCCCCTCTGTGGATAGAGGCGGTCTCTCTAGCCATAGAGTGGTTTTAGCAACACAAATTATTTATAACAGAAGCTTTCTTAACTAATGCTTACAATGAAAAGAGGAAAGATACATAAATACCTTTTTCTAATCACTATCCTTGGATCTGTTGATGGTGACCTCGATCCATGATCCTTGTAGGCCCACTTCCTGTTACTGATGGTGTGCGAATACCTGTGGATGATCGGGAGACAACAACAAATGTGATACAATATATAATAAATGTAAACACTAGCTATCTAGAAAATCAAGGAGTACCAGAATATTTGCATAATAATGTAGACAAATATAAAAAGAAAACATCAAATGTTATTATTGATAAATTACAAAAGGAGAGCTTACAACCAGGCCTTGATGTTTGAGGCATCCTTAGGTGAAAATATGAGTCCTTCACCTAGCTCAAAAGCATTCCTTCTCCCATGCACTTAGGATTAATCACAATTCTAGCATGCAAAGGGATGAGAGTTTAGATGAGTCTGACAATGACCAACTAGGCTCTAAACTTGGGGGAATGAGGCATGTGAATTTATAGCAAGGAGAAAGAGGTTGGGAGCCCATGAAAGGAGGAAGGCCCGCTTTCTAAGGGATTATCCACCATGGATTATATCAAGGCTATAAAATGAGAGAGCTCGACCTTATCATCTCTGTTCAACAACCAACTCGTTTCCCTTGAGCTTCTAGAGGTCGAAGATTCTCCTCCATTTGAGGAAGCACTGCCAGAAAGGGGATCAACGCGGTTTTCCAAGAAATTAGGGTGCTAACAGCGCTAGGCTAGGACTGGAAAAGTGACATTAGCATGGTCATGGCACTAGGAAGAGCGTTAACCCAGGAAAATAGGAATTTGACCAAGTTTCTTCAGTAATCTTTCAAGGAATTCTTCTTTGGATCTTCAAGGGGATACATTATCATATTTCTTGATGATGGAAACATTACACAGGATTAGTCATGGGCAATTTCAGGATTAGGGATGGGAAAATGATCATGGTGACAAATTATTGTGTAACATATGCCCACTAAATCATGAAGGAAGAACAGGGAGTGATGGCTAAAATGATTTATGAACCAAGGAAAAGAACGCATACCACCTTCAGAGAACCTGCCAAATCAAACATTTACAATACATGACATCTCTGGTATAAATATGCCTAATCACATAATGTTTCACTAAGCATCAAATGACACATGATCCCATGGTATGGTTACAGCCATTCATCTAAAAGAGATCATAGAAATGGATCTGGGTATGTACGCAACCATCCGTATAGATAGGATCATGTATACAATCATGAATACTCAATAACTCCTCGCAACCTGGACCAAAAATCAAATGTGACCCAGGGTCTTTGTCGTGATCTCAATCAACCCAATGTAAAAATATAGCCATGTGAATAAATGTGTTATTGTCGAACATGGTAGAAGCCACCTGATTACCGGCCAACGATTAGAACCGTTAATAGGCACGAGAGAGACCACCAATAATGATGATGGACATCAACGTACAACAACACAATCTACAAGTGTGAATGGATGTATTGAAGTTGAACACTTGCAGAATAATTTGATCATAGGCCAATGATATGAACATGTTGTTGAACATGAAGAACTTGTCATTGAGGCATGCAATCTCTAAGGTACTGAAAGAAGTTTCTAATTACATTCCCGGATAATGAGTTGAAGTTGACAGGAAGTGATTCGTCGAAGGAGGGTGATGATGATTCCCACATCATCAAAATGAAACAACAAATATCTTAATATGATATGAGTGATTTGGGGTTGTAACAGAGGAGGTCAGACAAGCAGAGGATGTTTTACAAAAAGGAATTCTCTTGAACATATTGGCGACACAACTCCGAAGTGAGGCAGCATTTGACTCAAATAGGATCAGAGGTCATGTTGACAAAATTTGGTAATCAAATGAGAGGCAAAAAATTTCCCAAACCCATGGAGGAAAAGTGACTAATGTAGGATGTCACCATACCAACACGAACTGCAGATAAGTGTCATGTTCAAGAGCGACAAGCTGCCCAAAATACACATAGGATGTTTGCTTTAAATTTTCCCCCATTATTTCTAATGAGTACCTCTTTATTTTTTATAGCCAACGTGAATATGATAGCATATGTTGAGCATGTACGTTCATTCTTCGAATGAATCCATCCTAGTAAGTTTAATGAGTCTGAGGAAGGAGGAACTAGGTCTCGTCATGGTGACAATTATTTCGTCATTTAATATTTAACGAGTCCAATGAAAGGGTAACTCAATAACTTTTCACGTTTAAGGAGTTTGAAAAGAAACAAAAGAAACTCCATCATGTCCCTTTTCATAAATCATCTCTCGAATCCAAAAGGTAGGAAACAATATTTGAGATAACCTCTTGACCATGTTTGATCAAGGTATTCCTTTTTTGTAAATAGTAAATCTCAAGCCAAAAAATGGGTAAACGTATACTGAGATCGCGTTTCATTCACTTTAACTAGTTCAAAATGACAAGTACTCAGCAATATTTTCATGTTTTGAGAGTCAGAAAAGAACTTAAATTTGACTCGTCCTAGAGGGATGAGTGGTATAAAGGGCAGCAACTGGTTCTAGTGATGATGGAACTACTCAAAAAATGCAAAGGTCAAGAGGTTGGCTAACAATATCACTCATCATAGTAGTTCTCTGGAAAGGGTAAAACAACCAAGTGAGAACATATGATCAGCCAAGAAAATGGTGACGATGGAATGAGAAAACAAGGTTCATCTAATAGAAGAGGCAGATAAAAGGGAAATCGTGAGAGGTAGAATGAGGATGGTCTAATTTTTACGCAAGCTTGAAAACATGGGAAACTATGCTTGGAATTGGTTTCATTTTTACACAAGATTGAAATGGAGACAAATTATGCTTGGAATTGGTCTCATTTTTACACAATATTGAAACAGAGACAAAATATGCTTGGAATAAGTTTGCATGCTCCCATCATAATGACGTAATTCAAGGTACATGCTCCCTAAACTTCATCTCATTCACTTAAGTAGACTATTGATTACTAACAGGTGGATGGAATGAAGGTTCAATTACGAGATCAAGTGAAAGAAAAGACCATAATTTTACGAGATCTAACCAAAGACTCAAATTGAAAGGGGATTTGTTTCATTTTTTAACAAGGTTGAAACAGTAAAAGAACTGTCCTCATGGCACCTTTTTTCATTTTTTAATGAGCTCGACACAAGAAAAGAACTCTGCTCCAGAGATCTTGATTGATTTTTTAAGGAGCTTGACACAAGAACAAGAACTTTGCTCCGAAGAGCTTGTTTCGTTTTTTAAGGAGCTTGACACAAGAAAAGAAACTATGCTCCAAAGAGCTTGTTTCATTTTTTAAGGAGCTTGACACAAGAAAAGGAACTTTTCTCTGAAGGTCTTGTTTCATATTTTAAGGATCGTGACACAAGAAAAGGAACTTTTCTCCAAATAGCTTGTTTAATTTTTTTAAGGAGCTTGACACAAGAAAAGGAACTTTACTTCGAAGAGTTTGTTTCATTTTTTAAGGAGCTTGACACAAGAAAAGAAAATCTTCTCTGAAGACCTTGTTCACAGACCATAAGAGGTGTCATGGCTTCCAATATGTTCTCATTAGATGGGAGAAAAACACTCTAGAAATCAAGATCCAATTCCCCTAGTACATTACACACTTTATCACTGACCAGATCATTAGTGGACTTGGGCATGGAATAGGTGGCCACATATTTAACCTATGGCGGGGAAGATACCACTGACATGTAAGGACCGTTAAGGGAGGATGATTGATTGGGATCCATATTAGGACTAATGAACAACAACTAATCAATGGTAACAATTCTTCCTCCATGTGGGAAACATATCACACGAAAGAGTGAAGTTAAAAAAGCTCCCATGACATAAGTATAGTCACGGACAAGGAGTAAGTTAAAATTCAAAGGGCCTTGGACAACCATCATGTCTATATAGACAATATTTCCTCCCAAAGTAATAGGCAACTTTGGAAGGATCCCTAATGGTTGACTAGTTCCTTTATTAAAAGATAATAGATTTTGGGTAATATGTACAATTTGTGGAGAGCCGAAAGCTTTCCAAGTAGTTGATGACAGAATACTAACAGATGCACCTTCTTCTATCATGGTGCTAGGTATGGCCACATTATAGGCTATACTGTGATCTCAAAGGGCACGTAATAAGGAAGACAATATCCTGTCAGTCGACTCCAATCAAAGGAAGCGACCAGACTACTTGGATGGGGTGTAGTGGGAATGGGATAGCTTCCCCCTTGTGTTATAGGAACGGGAGGATCACAATCATGTACCATGGGAATATGAGGATTTCCCTCCAATTCATGGGAATATGAAGAAATAAAAATAACTTGAGTGCTATGAGGCTCACTCTCTATAGGAAAGGTCTGATCAACTGAAGGTGAAATCAAGTCAACCATTTTCTCAACCAATGGTTGGTTGGGAATGGACTCATGAGATTCACTTTCAGAGAGAGTGGGATTGACCAAATATGACTTCTGATCGATCATTTGATCAACTAGTGGAGGATCAAATGAAATCTATCGGTAGCCAGTAGGAAGGCAGGGATGAGAAGTTGTAAGGTTATCCAATTCTTTGGAGGCTTCATCCATATAAAGACAAAGGTGAATGGGATGATTCCCTTCACATAACCTATAGGGAAATATGACTTTACCCTTTTTCACATGGACCTTAATATCACTAGGTGAGGTTTTATCACCAACATGATCTCCAGAGGCTGATGACAAAGGTTGATGTGAGATATTGGACCACACTTATAATATCTTGGGAATACCATGAAAATATATAAGAAGGTGGTCACCCTTACATATATTTCAAGGTAATTTGACTTTACGGGATGGATTGGAAGGTTTTTCAACATCTGTTGCATTAGTAGAAATGGTTTCTTGGTTTCTCCCTTGCTTATTTTTCTTCTTATTCATCGTCTTCTTCTTCTTCTTCTTAGCTTCCTGGTTACTATAATTCTGACTTTTACCAGGCGAAGATGAAGAACGGGGTGAAGAAACAGGTGAAGAATACGAGGGGTCAACCTTAGGATCAACATGAGGTTGACATTGTTCAGGTGGAGGCGAACTTGGTTGAGAAGCAGCTTGGACATTTGGAACCATGGTGGTTGAAAATAACAAAACTGGTTAACCAATGGTTAATCTCAGGAGGGACAATGTTGCCATATAGGGAGTACCAAAATTTACAAAATAAGGAAAAGGACTAGGATTCCCATCTAAGGGGATTCCTTGATTGGTAAACTCAGGAACTGTTGCTATTAGCCTCAACCTAAGATATGCTAGTAAGTTGTGCATGGGTAAGATGTTATTTCGTGGGCAGTAAATTTTAGAAATTAAACACAAAATAAATAAAAAAGGGGTAAGATAGGAAAAACAGTTTACCAAGTATCCGTGAACTGCAGAATACCTCATGGTGAACCAAGAAGCATGGGCAGGAAATCTATCTAAATTTTTTTTTCGATGTATCACATTTACAAGGCAGCCGACTCGGTTACCTATGGCAGGCTCGCAACCTAATGGTGTCTCCCAAAATATATGCAATGGTACATGGAATTCCAGTCTGTAGTAGTGCAGCATAATGTGTAACTGTTCGATGAGATCACTCCAAATATACTTATCATACATAAATATACTTCCATACGTGGGACATTATATCACCCCTGGGCTATAATGCAGACCGTTAGAGACAAATCCTACGTTTAACGATTCTGGAACACGTCTCTAACCTAGACCTCTAGATGTTTGTGTTAATTTCAAATTCTCCTTATGTTAATTGAGGTTCATTTTAAGTTGATATTGATTAAAGTTTCAATTTCAAGGCTCAAAATGATGTCACCTGAATACATATAATGAAATTAGCATGAGAAAAGGATCCTTTAAATTCAATGAATGCTATCTAGTTTAGGGACAAGTTTCAAAAAGTGATGCAACAAAAAATAATGTAGCAAACGAATATTTTCCTAATCCATATCACTTCCACTATCCAAATTCAAGTCAAAACATTCAAAGATTCAATTTAATCTATGCAAATTTTCTTTTTCTTTTTTTTTTCAGAAAACTATGCAACTATAATCTATGCACAATTTCCCTTTTTCCAAAAACTATGCAACTGTAATCTATGCACAATTTCCCTTTTTCTGAAAACTATGCAACTATAATCGATGACACAGTAATTTGTCACCATGCTCATTTTTCCGTCCCTGATCTTGAAATGCCCCGTGACGAATCCTGTGCAATGTTTCCATCATCAAGAAATATGATAACATATCCCCTTGAAAATCTAAAGAAGACTTCATTGAAATATTATTAAAGAAACTTGGTCAAATTACTAGTTTCCTGGGTCAACGCTCTTCCTGGTGCCATGACCGCAATGATGTCCCTTACCTAGTTCTATCCTAGCATTGTTAGCGCCCCAATTTCTTGGAAAACCATGCTAATCTCCTTTCTTGCGGTGCTTCCTCAAATGGAGAAGAAGCTTAGACCTCTAGAAGGTCAAGGGTGGAAATTTGGTTGTTGAACAGAGATTATAAGGTCAAGCCCTCTCATTTTAGAGCCTTGATATCATCCATGGGGGATCATCCCTTAGAAAGTGGGCCTTTCTCCTCCTTTCATGGGCTCCCAACCTCCTTCTCATTGCTATAAATTCACATCCCTCATTCCCCCAAGTTTATAGCTTGGTTTATCATTGTCAGACTCATATGAACTCTCATCCCTTTGCAATCTAGAATCATGATTAAGCCTAAGTGCATGGGAGAAGGAATGATTTCAAGCTAGGTGAAGGACTCAGATTTTCACCTAAGGACACCTCCAACATCAAGGCCTAGTTGTAAGCTCTCCTTTTGTAATTTATCAATAATAACATCTGATGTTCGATTTCTATATTTGTCTACATGATTATGAAAATATTCTGGTACTCCTTGATATTCTAGATAGCTAGTGTTTACATTTATTATATATTGTATCACATTTTTTGTTGTCTCTTAATCATCCACAGGTACTCATGCACCATCAATAGCAGGCAGCATGCCTACAAGGATCATGGATCGAGGTCACCATCAATGGATCCAAGGATAACGATTGGAAAAAGTTTTTTATGTCTCTTTCCTCTTTGCATTGTAAGCATTAGTTAAGAAAGCTTAAGTTAGAAAGAATATCGTGTTGCTAGACCCACTCTAGGGCTAGAGAGATTGCCTTTGTACATATAGGGGATTTATCTTTACAACAGAACTGGCAAATTCACTGTGGAGCTTTAGCCTTTTAAGTCCTCCTTCCTTGAACTGATCTTGGATCAGCTTCACCGATTTTTGAAATTTAAATTTGCTTAGGCCTTTGTCAGCTTGTGTAAGGATTGCTTGTCACTTCATTGCGTCAGGTCTGGTGTGTGTGTGAGACTCGTTTTATTTTTTCCCTATTTTAGCGACCAACACCCTTTCTATCCTCACAGTAGCAATAGAAACGTTGTTATATATAGTAAATTCGTGTTGATTGGCCTTTCAACATCCTTCTTCTTAACACAAAAGCGCTGATCTCAACCTTGGGAAATTTTGATTTTCTAGTGCGTCTTGCCTCTTGAAGGATTCTGTGAGATCTCAGTGATCTCCTTGTTGTGTGTTTGACTTACCTATATTCTCTAAGCAAGTTTGTTTCATCTCTATGAGTTGTTGTAAGCTTGGGAACTTTTTTCCATTTCAAACACTCTTTGTTGCATTTTTCGTGTCTTGTTTTGAAGAGAGTCAATGTATGCTTTGGTCATCTCTGCATTTCTAACTGTTTCCCTTCGGTTTAGTGTCAAGCACAAGATTACAGTTTGTTTGGCGCATAATTCTAGAAGAGTGTGTTGTCTAAATTCAAAATAAATTGGAAGTGATTTTATTTTGTGTTTTTTATTTAGATTATCTTTGTTGTTTTAAGAAGAGTGAAAATCATTTCATTTGTGGATTCTTTAAAGTGATTTTTGTTTGGTTCGGTTGAAAGAAAAGTAAATGGATTTTTCATTTCTTCTTTCATTCATTTGTTTTGCTTTCGATTACATTTCAAAGTGAAAAACAAAAAACAAAAAATTCTATCATCTTAGTGAAAGGAAAGGCATTTTCATTTTCAATAAGTTGCATTTGTTGGTAAACTGAATTCAATTGGAAAAGCATTGCATTTTTGTAACTCTGAATTGTTTGCAGGCATTATTGTTGTTGCATTGAGTGAATTCCTTCTTGTCTCTATTCCTTAAATAGTTTAGTATTCATTGAAATTGAAAGCTTATTTCTTGCATTTAGTCTGCACAATAAGGATTTAGGTGACATTCGTTTTGAGCCTTGAAATTGAAACGTTAATCAAGATGAACTTAAAATTAACCCAATTTACCTTATGGAGCATTCGAATTAATGATAATATTTAGTGGTCTAGCCTAGAGGCATGCTCCAGCATCATTAAATGTAGGAGTTGTTGTTAACGATCTGTGTTACAACCTAGGGGTGATATCTCGTCCCACGTATGGAAGTATATTGATGTATGATAAGTATATTTGGGGCGCTCTCATTGAACGGTTACGCATTAGACAACACTACTATGGATGGGAATCCCATATACCGTCGCGTATATTTTTGGGGACTCCACTAGGTTGCAAGCCTGCCATAAGTAACCAAGTCAAACACCTTGTAGACGTGATACACCGAACAAAACATTCGGGGATATTGGCTATCATACGTTAAGTCATTGGTCATTTCTCTCCCATTTGATCACCAAGGTGTATATTGGAGTTCACATATACTTAGTAAACCTTTATGCCTAGTACACACTTTTTTATTTATTTTTTGTTGATTCTAAAAGTAATTGCCCATGAAAACATCTCACCCGTGCAGTTCTCCAGCTTTTATCACTTGGTAAGTTGTGATTTTGTTCACCTCTGTCATTTTTTATCTTATTCTTGAAGGTCATCATGGTTGAATCGTCGAATTCGCCCATTCCCTCCTCTAATGGATCTCATGAAAATCCTCCTGAGGTCCCTCATTTTCCTGTTGTCACTCCTAGAGACAACCTTGAGTTGTCCAAAGACCAGTGCCTAGGACATCTTAACTGCAAGGAGCATTTGACTCAATTGAAAAGAGTTGACATGACATGGCTCTCATGCTATAATCACTTGGGTGAAAAATATTTTGTGAAAGTGGAACCAAGACTCTCAAAACTCAAACACAATAAGAGTAATACTGTGTTAACAGAGTGTAAAATTTGATATGTGAACGTATCAGACAATTTTAAGACAGAACACTGAAAAGGGGGCTGAATTCTAGAATAATTCACAGAGGTTAATAAAAGGAGGGTGATGTTTGTGTAAGAAAGTGTAATGGACATTAATTGTAATGGAAGCTCGATCTAGAAAAAAATATTCACATATACTGGGCGTATGCAATAATAAGAATCCATACATGAGAACGATTTTACAGAGAGAGCTCCATTGCTGCTAATATCAGAAGAACATTGGTAGAAGTAAAGAGTGAAATAGAATATCCTGCCTGAGCCATATTTAAAGTACTAGAAATGAGTAAATATGAGTATCAAAAATGATAAATTCACATTTAAACATATGAGAACTTGCATTCCAGAACACATATATGAGAAGTATGGAAATGGATGAAATGAACATTTGTATTATAAAACATAAGGAAGAGATACAAATTGTGAAGCACTCTGATCAGAATCCCCAATATCGACCAAACTCCTTATCACTGAATCCCAATGGGATCTTCAACATTAATATCAAAGTTCATACAAAAAATACACACAGAGTTATTTTATAGTTAGTTCTTTTGAAAATCTGGAACCCCATATCAGTGCCTGCTTACTGCTTTTATAGAGTTTTTCAATGAACATATGCGGAAATATATTTTTGGGAAAATACCTTTTCAGCGTGCTATTATGAAGTTTTAAGTCCTGATCAAAACATCAAAATTTATGATGAGAATAAAACACTTCCCATCATTTACAATCCGGGCTCATGGCCATTTCTAAGAAAATATCATAACTGTCTAACATAAAATAAAATTTCCAAGAGTGAAATATGAATCTCACTCGGATATTGAAAGTAAAAATAAAATAAAAAATAGGAGGCCACACAGGCCGAATCATGAGTTGACACTTTTAGTGGTGGGAAAGAGTTGAGGCAGTGGCTGAAGAAGGTGATACAATAGTTGCAAAAGAGCTGGCTAACAAAATAGCATGACTTGTACACCTCTGCCAGGTGTCGGTTGCAGGCTCAGGAATTTTGGTGAAAGCTTCTACCTTAATGTAAACTTCAATAAGTTCGTCATAATTCACCTGAGTAGGAATCTTATATTTCACTTGATGAAGAAGCGAGAACTCTTTGCCGAGGACCGAGACTATAGTTTCTTCTTTAAGTCGAGTAGACTTTTCGGAAGGTATGTCAGTCTGGCTCATTTCTTCCTTCATTCGACATTCATATACTGGTAGTGGTTGTAGGATTGCATTGGAAGGCTCCCAGCATGATGGGAGCCCAGCAAGTGTTATCTCTATCCAATCTGTCTCGAACTGCTCTAAGCTGGCCACCACCTTTTCCAAACTGTTCAAAGCCATTCTGCACGTGAACTCTTTCTCTATCACCTTTTGACATTCACAAGCTTCTTTGAATCTACTCCTGATACCTCGCTTGACCAAATCTTCTAGACTTAGCTCATTTAAAATAGAAATATATTTATTTTCATTTTGGACCCTATTGGAGGCATCAGTACCTCCTTCATGAAGTGTTCTTCTGAAAAGGCGTACAACAACCCTATTTTCCTCAATGATATTCGAGAATGACCAACGCTTCTTCACTTCCATTATAATTTTAGTCCAAATCAAATGCCGAGCATCTAAGAGTGTGATATTTCCCTTTATTCGATTGATGAGATCCCGAATAGTTTTCTCTTGCTGTGTATTCTCCTGTTTTCCCTCCTCTATCTCTTTTTGCATAGCAACAACCTTTTTGGAGTTCTCTGCGAGGAGGGCCTCGAGCTCGCTGATTCTCTGACGTGCCATTGAGACTTGCTTTTCCGCCGCTTGACGTTCAGCGAGTGTCGTGGTCAGCTACTTTGAGAGTGAGCTAGTCCCTTCCGCAGCTGGTGTAGTGCACACATGAGTATCCCAGCATATCTATAGTTCATCCATTCTTCCCTGTAAAGCAGCCATCTCCACTGAAATTTTAGCTTTCTCTTCCCTTTCCTTTGCAAGGGAGACTGCCAGGCTTGCCTTATCCTTCTCTGCTTGGACTAACTCAGTAGTTTGTATGTGATGAGTGCCGGGTATGTTCACTTTGTGCTTCAGGGCTGCAACCTACCTTTGCAATTCGGAGATGAGATGGCCTTGAGGGTCTGCTTTACCCTTCTCCTTCTCTTTTACCACTTCTTGGAGACTGTGTAGATCATTCGAGAGTGCACGAGAGTTGATCTTCTCCTTTCTGAGATTTTAAAGAACTTGGTTATGCTTGGTTTGTAACTTTCTCAGAGTGAGGGAGAGCTTTACTACCTCATCCTTTAACATATCACCAAAACACTGGAACAAATTACACTTGTCGATTGGCGGGACTTGTGACATGTTTATTTCTATTTCCAGGGCTCTATAACTTGTGGTACTAGCCTCTAGGTTTAAGATTGCTTCAATCATAGCTAGTATTAATTGTTCTTTGTCCAAGTCAATTGCAGATGAAAACCTGGTATGGTACTTATAGACATATCCTTCTAATTCAGACAATTGTTTTTCCCTGATTGTTCTGTTCCTTACCCTTCTTTCACTCTCCCATCTAGAGCTGCTAGCCAAGATAGCTTTCGAGAATTCTGAGAAGTCAGAAGAAACCGTGCCATCTCATATCACTACAAAGTTCGCTTTGCCCTTGTCTGGTTGACCATAAAGTGTCTCACTTTGCAGCAGCTGTTCATCTTCCATGCCTTCTGCTTCGTTGGTCCCAGTTCTTTACCTTTTGGAAGGAGGGGAACCTTCTCCTGACACACCAACCTCCTCTACTTGTTTCTAATCTGCTTCTCTCATTGAAGCAGTATCTACCTTTTCCCCTGTTGCAAATGAATCGGTCTCCATCTGTGAAAGCAAAGGCCAGGTTTAAATATTAGTTCGCCACTCGATGAAAGGCCTTGTTTCATGAGCATAAGGGGTTGATTTAATATTATTCCTTTTGTTTGAAATGATGCCTTTCAGATCATAGGGCCGAGCTTTCCCTTGCCTTAAATCCATGCCTTGAAGCAGGTTTTCCACTATGGGAAGGGCGTGCCTCGAGTTAATAATGAAAGGGCCGATGGTTGTAGGAAGCTTGAGAATGAAACCCTTTTTCGCAGGGAGGAAATGGAGCTGGTTAGCCTTTAAAATTTTCTGGAGGTATTCCAAAGCGTAAATCCACCAGGCGGGAAAAAATGGAAATTGGTAGGGAGAAACTTCGGCTCCATAAACCCTGATTTCAGTATAGTGATAGAAAAGATACCAGTCTCCAGTGCTTTCGGCCTCACTGCACTGCAACCATTTCTTTTGCTTAGGAAAAATCCTAGGTGGAGGAGAATCATGGATAATAGTATAAGCTATGGGCATGAAATCATTCAAGAAATTTGAGTAACCCACCCCATTTTCCAACTGATTTGTTGCGGGATTCTATTCAAAAACTAGTCTTGGCTGAGAGTTTATCCTATAGACTTTTTCTAAACCCAAACCCTCAAACCTATCGGCTTGTTGGAAGAGGAAAAGATAAAAGACCATGGAACAGAAACAAAAATGACCCATATCTCAGAGATCCTGGAACTGAGTTCAAATGGCAAAGGCCAAAAAACCAGGGATATATAAGACGACACCGGGTTGCGACATTAACTACAAAAAAGCTATGCATTCTTTTGAGACTCGCTCGAACCCTTCTATACCTAGTAGCCCTACAATAAGAGCAAGGGTAGGCTAAAGGTCCTCCTTGAATAAACTTAGGGGCACTGAATCTGCAGAGGGGAAAGTTGTGAGATGAGAGTCAGTAATGGCAGCGATGAAGTCACTCTGTTGCCTCCATGGCAGTTTTGAAAACTACTGAGATAGTGTCATTTCATTGAAGCTGACGTAATTCGAACTGGTAGGATAACAGAGACATTTTCTGATGACTTTGGGGGATATGATGAATATTTTTTTCCCCTGAGAAGACAGGAACATGCCCTAGCATTCATCATAAGCATCCCAGAGCCAACAAATGAATTCAACCACTAGGTAGATAGGGGGAGTAATATGATGATACAATCCAGACAAAACGACTCGAAACCTATCTCTATTTTCCACATGCTTCCTAAACAGCTCAGGCTTGATGCTACTAATGAAAAATGGGTATTTTGGGTCTTGGATGTCAGCTTGCGAATCTGTGAAAGGTTCGGGTCTAGGGGCAGCCCTGGATTCACGGGCTTGGGGAGTTTCAGGCTCTGATTTCTTGACCGTGACTTTACCCATGACCATTATAAAAATTTAAAAGTGAAAGGAAACTAGATTGTATAAAAGGGATGGAATACCTACGAAATAGGGATAATTCTCAGGAAAAAAATGCAGGGAAATTGAAAACGACTCAGCAAACCTGGTACTAGGCACTCACGCTTTCGCTTATACAGTAACCATAAATAGAGAGTATTTTACCACAGTAAATCGCGAAGCAAGTTTATACAATTTGAAAACAACTCAGAAATAAAGGTTAGGGTGATGCAAGTAGGGCTGACGTCCTAAGTGTTGGGGTTCCCATGTTTTGGCCAGGTTGACAGAGACCAAAAGATGAGACAACATAGAACCACTTTCAGACCTTAGGATCTAGCCCTCCTAGGTCCAGAGAGGGATCTCTCTATGATTATCAAAGGATATATGTCTTTGAAGTTCTCAATTATGATTTTAGGCTAGTTATAGGCTCAAGGTTGTTTGTTTGATTTTTTGAGTTTGGTTGTTGAGAATCAGAAAGGAAGGTTTCATCATAAGATAAGGATGGGTAAAGAAGGAAGCTAGGCAAATATAGATAACTCAGGGAACATCAAGGCCATTGGGCAATGGATTCAAGAAAGGATTTACTTATGTTCAATGTGTAAGCTTCAGTTGGGCTAGTCATCTAGAGCATTTGGATCTCGAAGACTGTTCGGTGGGATGGAACACTAAGGAATGAGAATGAAGGGTAGAAAACCATCTGATTTCGTCTATAGATCAGGCCAGAGGTCATTTAACTCCAGGCCTGCTTGGACAAAACCGTAGGCAACACAAAGGGTCTTGAAAAGGTTTGTATTGAGGGGCAGGTTATGCAGAGGCAGCGACAGGCTTTACACCTCCCAATGTTCCTAACCTCTTTCAATTAAATCTTAACAAAGACATCTGAACACTGATTCTATCAACTTGCACATCAGAGAGCAGGCAATAATCATCCACTACACTGGTTTAGTCAATTAAAAAAAATATTCAGATACACATATGAGCAGAAAACATTAAAGACTGAGAGAGCTGGGACATAAGGTACCTAACAAGGGTAAATCTTATGTCATGCATTCAGATGTCAGTCAGAAGAACATGAAATGAAATGGAAATAAACACAGAGATAAGGGAAACATCACCAACTGCTGTAGATCAGGATCCAATGAAAACTGCTTATCGTGTTAAACACAATACCAATCAGGTACATCACTGCCCAAAGCTTTTACATTCAACCTGAATACATCATATTTCTCAGCCTATCATACAATCTGTTACACAGGAAACTTGGCTCGGGACAAAAATGCTTGCACTTCACTGATAAGGTAACAACAACCCTTACAATGATATCCCTCTGTGCTTTATAGCAGAAGAGACACAGAGGACCGACTGAGGAGGTAGGTGAATCTTTAAAGGTTATATTTAAGTGCAACAATGAATGCGGGGCCGAGGCCCATTCTGCTTGATATACAGTATATCTAATCATGGTCGCCTTCCTCGTGAAAGAAAAATCTGCTCCTGGTATGATTTGACCTTCGGGCCGCAGTACCTCAGGTGATTTGAACAAAATGAAAGAACATACTGGGAGGTCGGCCTTATGGATGCTAGATTGCTTTGAATTATAGCTGGGACGGGAAACTCCTTCAAGGACACGACGCATAATAAATACTGTATGGGAGACCTGTCCCTTACAGAAAATCATTCTGCTGATAAGAAAACCTCGATACTGCCCCTTATTGATGTTCAGGGTCCCCAGAATCGATCCTCGGGATCTTCAAAATGATGTTTTGCCTCCTTAAACCTCTGTTTCAGGCTCAAGATCTTTGTTGACGCGCATTAATCCCTTTGCTCTGCACTGAAAATCCTTGCTGCTTCATGACTGTCTCTATCGGGTTAGCTCGAGCTTTTAATGGCGAGGGCAAGACTTTTGGTGTTTGAACTCTGCTTTCCTTTAATGAAGTCCTGACAGCCCCATTCCTTGACTTTCCGGATGGTACTGGTTCATTGGATTTGATCCTGACTGCGCCACTTACCATTAAGGCAGTACATTGAACAAAGGTGGTCCTTTTCCTCTAGAAACTCTGCAACACGGCAAGTTTGTGAAGAAACGGTGGACGGAGCAATGGACGCAGGGTGAATATGCAACGCAGACCGCGGGATCATGGTCTGGGGATGAAGATCGACGGTGGAGATTGAGCGGTGAAACAACATGTGGAACGGGCAAATACATGCAAAACACATGAAACCCGATGGAGGTGAAATGCAAGAGTGGGACCCAGCGGCGGTGGAGGGCGACTAGATCGGAACCGTCGGGTCCGAAGGGGGACCAACGGCCAGGATCCAATCGGCACCATCCCAATCGGAGGGGATGCAACATGAGACACACACAAACTTTCGATTGTGATCAGGGAAGATGAGCGATGACCGTTGGATCTGGGAGAAACGGACGGCGGGGATGAAATCGGGAGGGTTTCAATCGGGGGAATCGGAAGACAAGGTTGCGATCGATCGGAGGGCACAAACATGTGACACACACAAACCTTCGATTGCGATCGAGCGGGGGGGTCGATCGAGCGCTGGCCGTCGATCTGGGTAGATCAATGGTGCAGGACGCACCGCGGGACTTAACGAAATAAAACAATCGCATCGGGTTTTTTGAGTGTTACAAAGGAAATGCACCCGCCGGTTGTTTCGATTACGATTGGCCCCCAAGGCTTAAGCGCTTGGTCTTGGGGTGATGGGCATATGTGGGGAAGTGGTTTAAGGGGCTTAATGGGAAAGGGGCTAGGGCCTGTTATAAAGGTCGGAAATATGGGTTTTTTGGCCCGTTTTAATGTAATTTGAGGGTCGGGAAAGGTAACGATAGATGGGGAAAGGGGAGAAAAGGGAAAATAAAGAGTAGGGGAAAAAATTAAAGGGTATTTTAGGGGGATTTGAGGAGTAAAAGGGGAAATAGAAGGGGAGCCAAAGGGGGATAAAAGAAGCTAAAAGAGGGTAACAGAAAGGGAATTTGGGCAAAGGGAAAGAGAGGGAAATGATGTATGTTGCAGGGGTAAAGGAAGGAATGACAGGCCCTTTTTAGCAGTTTACTAGCAGAGGGGGATTTTTATTAGGCACAGCAACTGAGAGACTTCAAGGAGGATGAGTTTTCAGGGGAAAGGCATTCCTTGAAGACTCAACAATGATCTAGCCCCCTATTTGCTTGTCAAAAATTTCATAGGGGGGGGGCTAACAGTGGCTCCACATGGGGATGGCTACCTCTTGAAGGAGTCAAGAATTCAGAAATTAATCTCTTGGTGTAGGCCAGATGCCTGCTGCTGTAAGCCATCTTTCTTCTTTCTTTAGGTTTGTTGCCACACTATATTAGATACACAAATCAGCAGAAACATTTTCCCAACCAATCTACCTACCCAAACTAGAGTTCTAACAATTTTCCCTTAGGTGCATTTGAATTAGCAGACCCTTTAAATTTTATTTTGCAAAACAAAAACAAACCTATTCTAATTCTACCCTTATTGCTCCATGAGGCCAGATTAGACTGTTGGCCTCATCTATTTCTCTACCTAATCTACTACCTGTTGGGATTAAACTGTCCAACAAGTTTCTTCACCTACATTCTAAGACAGGAAATTTAAACACAGCCAAGCCAGGATTAGACATTCTGACTTGCTGGGCAGAGACTTGAAGAAAACAAAACTGTGAAGGCATGGAATTTTGCAACTGTGAAACATCCTTCTTTTTTTCTTGTGACTCAGGTTTTGGGCATATTTGAGTCACTTATTTCCTTTACTCCAGCTCTGATTTTGGGCATATTAGAGCTGGATCTTCTTGCCTCAGAGGTTCATGTTTTGAGCATGTCTGAACCTCTCTTTTCATTCTGTTTCTTGGAACAATCTCTCTCTTTTTTGCTGAAAATGAAAATTTGCAACGGTATATACAATGGAGGTAAAATTGGAAATGGAAAATCAATAAAAGTAATGTTTGAGCATCCTGTCGTTGACAGGACCCCCAAACAACTCGGAACCATCAAGCTCTTGCAAGAAAAATGCATTAGGACCCACCGTGGCTTGAATGATGAATAGACCTTGCCACAAGCTGTTGAATTTGCCATGTTTTCCTTTATCCTCTCTTCTTGAATCCCACTTTAGGACCTTGTCCCCAACTTTGAAATTCGTTGCTTTGGTTCTTTTGTCAAACTGTCTCTTCATGTTTTCCTGCACTCTGACAGCTCTGTCATAAACTTGCTCCCTTGTTTGCTGAAGATGGATTGTTTCATTAATTCTCCTTATCATGCCATCTTCTTCTGATTGGATTTCTTGAATAAGTTTTACCACTGGTATCCCAAGGCTAGTAGGAAAAACTGCTTCTATCCCATAAACCAGCTGGAAGGGTGATGTGCCAATAGATTTCTTTGTTGTGAGCCTGTCTGCCCACAAGGCATGTATCAACTTTTTATGCCAAGACCTTTTGTTCTCTCCCAGCAGCTTTTTAATGACTGTAACCAGGCTTTTATTTGATGATTCAGCTAAGCCATTACCCTGGGGGTAATAGGCAGTTGAATGTCCAAGTGCAATTATGTACCTGTGACAGAAATCAATCATTCTTTTGGATCCGAAAGCAGCAGCATTGTCAGTGATTATCTTCCTTGGGCAGCCAAACCGAGATAAGATGAAGTCTTCTAGGAACCTAATGATGACAGAATCAGTGGCATTCCTAGTGGGTATGGCTTCAATCCACTTAGTGAAGTAATCAGTAGCAGTCAAGATCCATTTGTGTTGCCCAGAAGAAGAGGGGTGGATTTCTCCAATGAATTCTAAGCCCCATTGCATGAAGGGGCCTTCTATGGTGATAGGTTGCAGAGGGAGGGGAAGGAGCCTTCTTTTGCCCTCAAATATTTGGAATTTGTGGCAGGCAAGAATCATTTTATGGACATCACTAAAGAGTGTAGGCCAATAGTACCCAGCCCTAAGTATCTTATTTGCAGTGGCCTTCCAACTCAGGTGGCCTCCACACTCCCCAGCATGGAATTCTTGTTTGATTCTTTCGGCTTCAGTTTCAGACAAGCATTTCAGTAAAAGGCCATTTGGATTTTTCCAATATAGACTCTCATTCATAATGCAGTAATTTCTAGCTTTGAGATTTACGAATCTGGCCTTTGTTTTGGACAGTTCTGGAGGGGCATTGAGGTGTGTGAGCACGTAAAGGATATCAATGTACCAAGGAGAGTTCTGAAACTGCTCCTCAACAGTTTGATGGGGCAATCCTTCCTGCTCATCCAGGGCATTCATCATGTTAATATCAAGGGCCTGTAGATTAGATTCAGCCATCAATTGGGCCAGGCCTTGACCTTTGATCAGCTTGGTGGGCTTGATTTCAATGTCATATTCTAAAATTGTAGCAATCCATTTGCCCCTTCCCATCTGGGTCTTGGGAGAGGATATCTTTGACCACTATATTTGGCACATAGGCAATGGTGTGAGAATGCAGAATGTACACCCTAAAGTCTTTTAAGGCCTTAATCAGGGCATAGGCCTGCTTTTCCATGATGTTGTACTTTAAGGGTGCATCTCTTAAGGCTTTACTGAAGAAGGCTATAGGTTGTTCATTACCTTCCGAATTTTTCTGTAGCAAAACTGCAGCTATTGTGTGTGGGGAAGCAAATGAAAAGATCAGAAAATATTTTGAAAAGTCAGGGCTGATAAGGACAGGGGCCTGGGTGAGTGCAACCTTTAATGACTCAAAAGATTTTTTGGCTTCAATAGTCCACTTGATCCCTGCATCTTTCTTTAGCATTTCAGTCATTTTCCTAAGATGCTCAGCAAGATTGGGGATAAATCTTCTAAGGAAATTGATCTTCCCAATGAAGGACTGTAGCTCTTTGATGTTTCTTGGATGTGTAATTTGAAGTATTCCCTCAACTCTCTGGGGATCTATCCTAATCCCTTTCTCGGATATGATGTGGCCCAGAAGCTTACCTTCTTACAGCCCAAAAACAGTCTTCTTAGGATTTAGGGACATACCGTACCTTCTACATCTTTCAAAAACTTTCCTCAGATGTTTTAAGTGTTCTTCCTCTGTTTTAGAAAAGACAGTTAAGTCATCCAAGTAGATAACTATAAAGTATCCAATCTCATCTGCGAAAGCAATATCCATTGCTCTCTGGAAGGTAGCTCCAGCATTCATCAATCCAAAAGGCATTTTCACATACATGAAGGTGCCCCATGGGGTGGTAAAAGCTGTTTTGAGTTGATCTTCTGGGAGTACCAGAACCTGGTTGTATCCTGAAAAACCATCCAGCAGGGAGATTCTTTTAGAGCCTACTACCTTCTGTAGGATATGCTCCATTCTAGGCAAAGGGTAGTTGTCCTTCAGGGAGGCTCTATTGAGGTTTCTGAAGTCTATACACAGTCTAATCTCCCCTGTTTTCTTCCTTACAGCCACTAAGTTTGACACCCATTCAGAAAACCTTATAGGGAAAATTATGCCTGCCTCATACATCTTTTTAATTTCCTTTTCTACTGCAGGCAATTGTTTTGGATTAATTCTTCGAAGTTTTTGTCTAAAAGGCTTTTGATTTTCCTTTAGTGGTATCTTATGTTGTATAATGTTGGTGTCATAGGCCTTTAAGTCTTCGTAGCTCCATGCAAACACATCAATGAATTCCTTCAACAAGTCAATGTATCTTTTCTTCATGTCTGCAGGTATGGACTTAGCCAGTTTTATCATTTTGGGTTTGTCTTCAGTGCCTATGTTGCATTCTTCTACATTTGATTCTGCATGTTCTATTGTGGGCTTCTTTGCAACATCGTCGAAATCAAAGAGGTCCTCTAAGGGTGCTAAGCCTCTTGGTATGTTCTTGTCTTTGGCTTGCAGCACCTCCATTTCTTCTCTATCTGCGTTTTCGCGTTTTATGGTTGAATCTTCAGTTTCTTCAGAAAAAGAATTTATTTCTATACTACAAGGTGTTTCTAGTTCATCTGGGGAATCCTCACTTGGGTAGCTGTCATAAGAATTTGAGTCTGAATCAGAAAATTCAAACTCATTTCTGCCCATCAGGAAATCTTCAATCTGTTTGTCTCCCTCAAAGACCTGCCAGTATTTTTCATTTTCTGGCACTGCAGGCCTGAATTTAGTCTGAATGATGATCTGTTGGTCAACTGGGGCTTTAGGATAGGAGCTAGCTAGGCAGGCTAGTCCATTTGCAATAGCGTTTTGACCCCTAGGAATGGATACTAAATCATATTCGATGAACGTTCTCAGTAAATCTAGAGTATCATTCCTATATGCCCTAAGCCTGGGGTGTTTTGCCAAATACTCACCGTTCATCTGTTTGATTACTAACTCAGAGTCTCCTCTCACGATTATCCTACGGGCTGCTGATTTTTTCAACAGATTTAAGCCCAAGATTAGAGCCTCATATTCTGCAATGTTATTCGTGCATTTGAAATGCAGATTGACAGCGTGGCTCTCTGCGTGGTCATTTTCAGTGTTACGCAGCCACACTCCCGCTCCAGCGCTTTGCCTGGTACAGGACCCATCAAATTTCATTTCCCACAGGGGTTCTTTGTTTACTTCCACTTCACTTTCTCCCTTACAGCTGGATTCGCCATTAGGTGGAGTTGGGAGGTCTGTACTAGGTTGTAAACTATCTTGTTGTTCGTAGAGGCCATGGATGTTAGGGAGGTGGTTAGCTGGCTGTTCTTGTTCTGTTTCTGTTTCACTTGGAGTGAGGGGTCCACCACAGATCCTACAGGCTTCATTTCTGATTTCCTCTTCATTTTCAGTGTGCTGCCCATGGTCTTCCTGATCATATTCTTCCAGAGTGGCCATTATGTGGAGGTCTATAGGCTCGGTGTTCTCATTTGTATGCCCATTCTGGGACTCTGGCTCTTCTAAGGATTCATCATTACAAAAGATGAAGGAGTCAAGGTCGGTATGCACAGAATATAATGGTGAATTTTCAGGTTTCTCGGGGCTGCTGACTAGGAATTTCATTTGGGACTCTCTATACAGTCTTCTTGATTGGCCAAATATAGGGATAGTGGCATATGAGCCATCCATCTGCATGGTGCCTTGCAGCTTGGCTCCCCATGATCTTGACAACAGCATGCCATACTTGGGTGGCACGTCTGCCACCACTACATCCATGACCATACATTTCGCAGGAATCTAAGTTAAACTTACACATAAGTCTTTGATGAGGCCTAGGCATTTTACTCTACTAGAGTCAAAAGAATACAAGTCTTTATAGGGTCTGGTGATTTCGAGGCCTAACTTCTCCATGACTACCTTGGGTATTAGATTGTGTGATGCACCGGAGTCATGCATGGCATTATGGAGGATCTTGTGATGAATGTTAAGACTAATATAAAAAGGTGGAACTACCCCTTCCTGAAATTTACCCTCTATCTTGGGACCGAATAAGAGGGCAGGCTGATCATCACTCAAATTTACAGTGTCATTATTTATACTCAGATTTAATGCTTTCAAAATATGGCGTTTATATACATCCTGAGAGGCCAGCTCAGATAATGATACAGAGATTTTGATTTTTGCAATCTCACTTTCTAAACTGAAAGTGGACCGATTCTTGGGAGTGTTCAACTCTGTTTTATTTGCAAATACCTTAGTAGCTGAATCGGTTTGTGTTTTCTCATTATGTACATGTGTAGGAATAGTTTTTTCAGGAGCACTAACTGAGGTGCTAGTGCTACTGGTTGGTTGACTTTGTTTTCCATTGTTTTGGTTGTCCTTTTCTTTGTTACTCTCAGAACTCTTGGCCGTTGAATTGTTGTACACAACAGTTACTTTAGAAGATTTTTCAGGCCTCTTTTTGATGGTTACCTCAGGAGTTTTAGGTTTGGAAGTGTCTTGGTTCTCTTTACTCCTGAGCTCATATTGTTCTCTGACCTGTAACATGGCATTTTCGAATCCCAACCTATAACCATCAGATTCAAACCATTCCTCCTCCACATAAGAGGTTGAGGGTTGGCCCTCTTCTGAATCACAGTTTAGGATCGAATCTTCTGTTTCGAACATGTTTATCACATTCCCTCCAGACCCCTCTATAATTCCCTCATCCTCATCAAGAAAGTTTTGGAATGGGGGAATGACTTGCTGATCTGACTCTTTCTGCCTGTTGGGAGTGTTGTTGTTTCTTCTAAAGTTCTGGTTTTGGTTTTGATTTTGGTTCCTGTTCTGAGTGATAGCCATCTTTTCGACCACTTGGCATAGCTTATCCAGATTCTTAGACAATTTTTCAATATTAGGATCTGAAGTGGAGGCTATAGTGTCATCCTTGTATGTTACTCTCTTCTCAGCTCTTAGTTTGGCCCTTTTTTCAATCAAATTTGCCTCTATGTTTACTGCCCCTTTCTGCATGTCTTCCAGAGTGGTATACTCTTTATCTCTAAGCTCATAGGCCATGTCAGCATCAAATCCATCAGGATATTTGGCCAGGGCCATACCTTGCGGAGGTTTCATGTGTGGGGGAAGAGCATTATAAATGCTATTGAATCTATTGGTGTAATCGTGAACACTCTCTCCTGTGTTCCTCTTAAGGGACATGTATTCCGCTAGGAGCTGGCGAGGGTTTGCTCTAGTTTCCCATTTGTTAATGAAAGTCTGGTATAAAGCAGGGAGATCTTGGATACTACCAGCAGGTAGGTTTTTAAACCACTTTTTAACCTCTCCCCCCAGGCTCTGCGCGAAAATTCTCATTTTGATTGTTTCATCATCAATTTCCATATGGTCAAAAGAGTCCTCCATTTTATCCTACATGTTGCTGTGCTGTTGGGCTCTTTAGCAGGGAAGTGTGGGATTTTTGATTGATAATCATTTGGTAAGGGCAGTAGAGGCTGAGGCAAAACTAGAGGTGCATACCAAGCTGCCATGATGATGTTCTGATGAGGTATAGGGTTGGCGTGAGTAGCTGGTAGTTGGATGAAAGGGATGGTAGGACCAGCAGAAGTTTGTTGAGAATATCTAGGGTGAGAAAGCCCCAAGTTTTGGAGAAGGTGGAGATCAGGTGGTGTGGAAGGAGGGGTTTCGCTGTCCCTAGTGTCTGGCTGGTCTGAAACACTGAATGACCTAGTTCTAGGTAATCTGTTTTGGAGGTCTAGGTCGAAGAAAGGGTCTAATAGAGCTGCAAGATCTTCTGGTGCAGAATTGGCTCTATGAATGTTGCAGGAAATAGTTGATCTCCTACTCAAAGGTGTTCTTTTAAGGATTTTCTCAGGATTATCAACTGTTTCAGGTGGGTTTGGATCAGGGAAAGCTCTGGTATGAATGGTTCTGTGAGCCAGAGTGCTGTTTATAAGCCAAGCAGCTGAGCCCTCCTTGTTACTTCTACTTTGTGGTTAATGTTGTCTTGGGAACTGGCCTCCCCGTGGAGTCTTCATTATGCTTTGGGACTGGTCTCCCAGGGGAGTCTGATGTGAAACCGAGATAATCAGCAGGCCTACTGATCACCAGTGGAGTATTTAATGTTTAGGAATAATGGAGTTTCCAGGTGGAGGGTTTAGGATGATTCTAGGGTACACTGTCCACCACAGTGCTCAGGCACTATCACCTTTCATGAATCTCCTCTAACGCAACAAGATCCAACCAGAGATTGACTGGGAGGGCATTTACCAGATATGTCACCTCTGAAGAGAGGATGAGATCTGGAGGCTACCTGGCCCTATCCAGGCTCTGTCTAAGAGTATGGTGGATATTCAATAATGGAGGCTGATTCAAGAAAGGCGTGACTCGCTGTCAACCTAACCAGAGCTCTAAGCTTCTAAGGATGTCCGAAATGAAAAGCACTCAAAAGGTCCCCAGTGGAGTCGCCATTATGTTGGGGTTCCCATGTTTTGGCCAGGTTGACAGAGACCAAAAGATGAGACAACATAGAACCACTTTCAGACCTTAGGATCTAGCCCTCCTAGGTCTAGAGAGGGATCTCTCTAAGATTATCAAAGGATATATGTCTTTGAAGTTCTCAATTGTGATTTTAGGCTAGTTATAGGCTCGAGGTTGTTTGTTTGATAGTTTGAGTTTGGTTGCTGAGAATCAGGAAGGAAGGTTTCACCATAAGACAAGGATGGGTAAAGAAGGAAGCTAGACAAGAATTGATAACTCAGGGAACATCAAGGCCATTGGGCAATGGAGTCAAGAAAGGATTTACTTATGTTAAATGTGTAAGCTTCAGTTGGGCTAGTCATCTAGAGCATTTGGATCTCAAAGACTGATTGGTGGGATGGAACACTAAGGAATGAGAATGAAGGATGGAAAACCATCTGATTCTGTCTATAGATCAGGCCAGAGGTCATTTAACTCCAGGCCTACTTGGACAAAACCATAGGCAACACAAGGGGCCTTGAAAAGGTTTGTATGGAAGGGCAGGTTATGAAGAGGCAGCGACAGGCTTTACACCTCCCAATGTTCCTAACCTCTTTCAATTAAATCTTAACAAAGACATCTGAACACTGATTCTATCAACTTGCACATCAGAGAGCAGGCAATAATCATCCACTACACTCGTTTAGTCAATTAAAAACAATATTCAGATACACATATGAGCAGAAAACATTAAATACTGAGAGAGCTGGGACATAAGGTACCTAAGAAGGGTAAATCTTATGTCATGCATTCAGATGTCAGTCAGAAGAACATGAAATGAAATGGAAATAAACACAGAGATAAGGGAAACATCACCAACTGCTGTAGATCAGGATCCAATGAAAACTGCTTATCATGTTAAACACAATACCAATCAGGTACATCACTGCCCAAAGCTTTTACATTCAGCCTGAATACATCATATTTCTCAGCCTATCATACAACTATTACACAGGAAACTTGGCTCGGGACAAAAATGCTTGCAATTCACTGATAATGCAACAACAACCATTACAATGATATCCCTCTGTGCTTTATAGCAGAAGAGACACAGAGGACCGACTGAGGAGGTAGGTGAATCTTTAAATGTTACATTTAAGCGCAACAATGAATGCGGGGACGAGGCCCATTTTGCTTGATATACTGTATATCTAATCATGGTTGCTTTCCTCGTGAAAGAAAGATCTGCTCCGGATATGATTTGACCTTTGGGCCGCAGTACCTCAGGTGATTTGAACAAAATGAAAGAACGTGCTGGGAGGTCGACCTTATGGATGCTAGATTGCTTTGAATTATAGCTGGGACGGGAAACTCCTTCAGGGACACGGCGCATAATAAATATTGTATGGGAGACCTGTCCCTTACAGAAAATCATTCTGCTGATAAGAAAACCTTGATACTACCCCTTATTGATGTTCAGGATCTCCAGAATCGATCCTCGGGGTCTTCAAAATGATGCCTTGCCTCTTTAAACCTCTGTTTCGGGCTCAAGATCTTTGTTGACGTGCATTAATCCCTCTGCTCTGTACTGAAAATCCTTGCTGCTTCATGACTGCCTCTATCGGGTTAGATCGAGCTTTTAATGGCGAGGGAAAGACTTTCGCCGTTTGAACTCTGCTTTCCTTTAATGAAGCCCTGACAGCCCCATTCCTTGACTTTCCGGATGGTACTGGTTCATTGGATTTGATCCTGACTGCGCCGCCTACCATTAAGGCAGTACATTGAACAGAGGCGGTCCTTTTCCTCTAGAAACTATGCAACACGGCAAGTCTGTGAAGAAACGGTGGACGGAGCAATGGACGCAGGGTGAATATGCAGCGCAGACCGCGGGATCATGGTATGGGGATGAAGATCGACGGTGGAGATTGAGCGGTGAAACAACATGTGGAACGGGCAAATACATGCAAAACACATGAAACCCGACGGAGGTAAATGCAAGAGTGGGACCCAGCGGCGGCGGAGGGCGACTAGATCGGAACCGTCGGATCTGAAGGGAGACCAACGGCCAGAATTCAATCAGCACCATCCCAATCGGAGGGGATGCAACATGAGACACGCACAAACTTTTGATTGCGATCAGGGAAGATGAGCGATGACCGTCGGATTTGGGAGAAACGGACGGCGGGGATGCAATCGGGAGGGTTTCAATCGGGGGAATCGGAAGACAAGGTTGCGATCGATCGGAGGGCACAAACATGTGACACACACAAACCTTCGATTCCGATCGAGCGGGGGGATCGATCAAGCGCTGGCCGTCGATCTGGGTAGATCAACGGTGCAGGACGCACCGCGGGACTTAACGAAATAAAACAATCGCATCGGGTTTTTTGAGTGTTACAAAGGAAATGCACCCGCCGGTTGTTTCGATTACGATTGGCCCCCAAGGCTTAAGCGCTTGTTCTTGGGGTGAAGGGCATATTTGGGGAAGTGGTTAAGGGGCTTAACGGGAAAGGGGCTAGGGCCTGTTATAAAGGTCGGAAATATGGGTTTTTTGGCCCGTTTTAATGTAATTTGAGGGCCGGGAAAGGTAACGATAGATGGGGAAAGGGGAGAAAAGGGAAAATAAAGAGTAGGGGAAAAAATTAAAGGGTATTTTAGGGGGATTTGAGGAGTAAAAGGGGAAATAGAAGGGGAGCCAAAGGGGGATAAAAGAAGCTAAAAGAGGGTAACAGAAAGGGAATTTGGGCAAAGGGAAAGAGAGGAAAATGATGTATGTTGTAGGGGTAAAGGAAGGAATGACAGGCCCTTTTTAGCAGTTTACTAGCAGAGGGGGATTTGTATTAGGCACAACAACTGAGATACTTCAAGGAGGATGAGTTTTCAGGGGAAAGGCATTCCTTGAAGACTCAACAATGATCTAGCCCCCTATTTTCTTGTCAAAAATTTTATTAGGGGGGGGCTAACACTAAGGACGCTGACACTAAGACGCGTGGCATCAGGGGATTCAAAATCAGACTTTAGTTAGGTGGATACCGCGCGTCGGGTTAAATGCCGGTAATAATCTTGTACCGGGTGTCCTAGGACTTACCTTACCATTGGATCATGGTGACAGCTGTACCTTGGGATCAGGCCCACGAGGAACGCAAGGTAATCTATGTAACGACTTTAGACCCATGGCCGTTTTACCCACATAATGCTTGACTCTTGGCATCTTTCTTGCCACGTCATCAGGGTTCTAGGGTGGGAAGCTTCCGCCTTCCCCCTACCATCTATGACCCCCCCAGAATTGTTCATGCGTTCCTTTATTCTGTGTGTGCCGAACATGGGCGGGGTCCTGCCTCATATCAATTTCTCTGCGCCTTTCCTACTTTTTTTAATTTCGGTTAAGAACTTCGATATCCTCCCACCTTATTATAAAGTGCGCTTCTCCCCTTTTCCTATACGACTCATTTTGATTTTGTTTCTCTCTCACACCCTTTGAAACATTAGCCTTTTAATACTATTGGGTAATCTATCTTTATAATATTTCTTAGGACATTAAGGGGTGAATGATATAGTCAACATTGGCTCCATTTGGGGACGACACGTTGGTCCTCAAACATGTCGAGAACTTCACAAACCATCTGTTAGCCCCTTCTATGTAGACACGGCTCCTCGATACCTTTCCTTCTTCTTCATGATACTTCAAAACAAACAACATTAAAATAAAAGCGGCTAAATAATGTACAATATAATACATCAGACCTTTTCGGCCAAAATAAAATCTGGAAGAAGGGTTTTAATAATTTCCCATTCACAGGGGCATCAAGCAAGTCACCCTACAGACTCTCTAGCTCGAAGGTGTTGTTTCCTCCTTGTTCAACAGTTTTGAAGGGACCAAACCATAACGGATCAAATTTTCCATGCTTTCCTTTTTCAGCCCTCTGTATGTCCCATCTTAATACCAAGTCTTTGACCTACATCTTTTTGTCTTTGGCATGCTAATAAAACAGGTTCTTCATTTTCTCCTGATATTCTATCAACCTCTGATTCACTTGATTTCGGGTCTCCTCCAGCTCTACCAATTGGTTCATCCTCCTGGTAATGTCATTCGGTTCCTCCTACCATTCATGCATGAACCTAGCCACTGGTAAAGCCAATTGTATGGGAAAAACTGCTGCTCTTCCATAAACCAACTCATATGGGGATTTCCCCGTTGACCTCTTTCTCGTGATCCTATTCACCCATAACGTGAATTTGAGCTGGGAATCCCAGTTTTTCTGATTTTCATTAATGGCTTTCTTTAGCGCTCTCAAAAAAGTTTTATTTGAAGATTCTGCTAAACCATTCCCTTGTGGGTAGTAGGTAGTGGAGTGTCTCAACACAAATGTTATATTGCTGAAAAAAACTGATAAACTTAGCAGACTTAAAAGCCTGGACATTGTCTGTAATAATCTTGGCAGGGCAACTAAATCTTGAGATAATGTTATCTTCCAGAAATTTTATCACTACTGTGTCTATTACATTCCTTGCTGGCATGACCTCCACCCATTTAGTGAAATAGTCGGTGGCTGTTAATATCCATTTATGTTTCCCACTTGATGCAGGATGAATTTCGCCAATAAAATCAATTCCCCACTATTGGAACGGTTCATCTATGTGTACAGGGATCATGGGAAAGGGTGAAAACTTCTGCCTTTTTGCAAATTTTTTACATTTTTCGCAGGCTCTGACCCGAGAAAAAACATCTCAGAAGAGCTTGGGCTAGAAAAAACCAGCTTTCAAAATCTTATGGGCAGTGGCTCTCCAGCTGTAGTGACCACCACAGATGCCCTCATGGAACTCTGCCATTATTTCCTCCACTTCATTCTCGGTAAGGCATAAGAGCAAGATGCCTGAAGGGTCTCTCCAATACAAACAACCATTAGCTACAATGAATTTATGCGACTTCATCCTTAGTGTTCTATATTTTGCTTTGTCACAGCTAGGGGGGCATATAAGAGTCAAAAGATATTCTACAACTTCCTTTTACCAAGGACTGAGGAGGTACTTCATCTAAATTTTTTGTGTAGTTGTTTCTATCCCAGACAGTTCGTATGTTTTCCTAGGCTCCTCGTTTGCTATCATAGATAAGTTAATCCTCAAAGCCTGACAATTTGATTCTGACAGGATCTTAGCTAATCCCTGTCCTTTTATTAGCTTGGTAGGATGTATCTACAACTCATATTCCTGTATCTTTGAAATCCATTTGCCTCTTTTTCCCTCACTATCTCCCTAGATTAGGATGTATTTTACAGCTGTCGTGTGTAGAAATGCAGTAATGGAAGATTGCAAGACATACATTCGAAATTCTTTGAGATATTTAACCAGGGGATAAGCTTATTTCTCTAGGATGTTATATTTTAACTCAGCATCACAGAGCACCTAACTAAAGAAAGAAATAGGTTTCTCATATCCCTCTTCATTCTTCTATAACAATACTGCTGCAACGGTGTGTGGAGAAGCGAATGAAAATATCATGAAAGGTTTGGTGTAATCCGGTCCATCCAACACTGGAGCTTCTGCGAAGGCGGATTTAATCCTGTTAAAGGCCTTGCATGACTTTGGAGACCACTTTACCTCATTATTATTCTTGAGAATCTCAGTTATATGCCGAACTATCTCTACATATTTTGGAATAAACCTTCTCAAGAAATTGATATGCCCAAGGAACACTTGGAACTCTTTCTTATTTCTAGGGAAAGATATGCCGTTTATAACTTCTACCATTTTAGGGTCAATTTTCACCCCAGCCTTTGTCACAATGTGTCCCAACAGTTTACCTTCTTCTAAAGCAAACAGTGATTTCTAAGGATTTAGAGAGAGACCATACCTTCGGCACTTCTCAAAGGTCCTATGCAAGTGTTCAATATGTTCCGCATCATCTTTTGAGAACACGGTGATTTCATTGAGGTAGACCACTATGAATTTATCTTGTTCCCCCAGAAAAGCAATATCCATGGCCCTTTGGAAATTGGCCCCTGCATTGATCAGTCCAAACGGCATCCAAGCATACATAAATGTCCCCCAGGGAGTGGTGAAGGCGGTTTTCTTTTGATCTTCCAGAATCACAGCCACCTGATTGTATCCTGAAAGACCATCCATCATAGACATCTGTGAAGCTCCCACTACCTTCTGCAATATATGGTCCACCTTTGGTAGTGGATAATTGTCCTTTAGAGATGCTCGGTTTAAATTCTAGAAGTCGACACACAATCTTATCTCTCCATTCTTTTTCCGAACTGGGACCAAGTTGGCCACCCACTCAGAGTATCTCAATGGTACGATTATCTTGGCATTTAATAGCTTCTTTATTTCCTTATCTATGGAGGGAAGGAACAAAGGGTTAATATGTCTGAGCTTCTGTTTATGTGGCTTCGCATCTCCTTTTAAAGGAATATTGTGTTGAATTATGTTGATACTAAAAGTCTTCAAGTCTTGATAAGACCATGCAAAAACATCTTTGTATGTCTGAAATAATTTATGATATTGCTCTTTATATTCTTTAGGAACATTTTAAGACAAATTTACAATTTTTGGATCAGCTTCGATGCCGAGATTTAGGTCATCTACCTAATTTTCTTCTACCAATTTACTCGGCTGTAATGGGACGTCATTTTTGTTGAACAAACTTTCCAAAGGGACCAATCCTCTAGGTATTACATTTCCTTTGAGTTGCAGCACTTTATGACTAGCCATGTTTTCTTCCCATTTGTTTTGAGAAAGGTCTTTAGCCTCTTCTTCACTGACGTCTATATCCATATTGGAGAATTCTCCAATAGTATCCATGAATCTTCTTACTTGATCCTCATCCTCAAACACCTTCCAGTGTTTGACATTGTCAGGAATGGAAGGTTGGTAGCGGACTTAAATCTCGTATCTTAAAATAGGATTCTGAGGTGGAAGAAAGGTACTCGAAGCCACAGTGAGAGAATATGACATTCTGTTCTGATCTCTTGGCATGAACTGAATATTAAAAGCTAAGAAAAAGTTGTATACTAAATCCCATACCTCATTCCTATAGGCCCTCAGTCATGGGTGTTTAGCTTGACATTGATTTCTCACCTGCCTCACCACCAATTCTAAATCTCCCAAAACTTTCAGGCTCTGAATGTTCATACTCCTTGTTGTTTGAAAACCCAGGAGCATTGCTTCGTACTCAGCTACGTTGTTCATAGCTTCATATTCCAATTTAAAATATAATGGAACCCATTGGCCAGTAGGGGAAATCAGGAGCACCCCAGCTCCATTCCCTTCCTTAGAGTTGGCTCCGTCAAATTGCAACGTCCAAACTCTAGCTTATTGATTCCCTGAGGATTGCTCGGTTTTAATATGAGAGAACGATGGCTCCTGTACATAATCTTGGTCTTCTTCCAACATTAGACATGAGAACTCACCTTCTTTATTATATACCAGTGAATTAACAGAATTATCGGCCTTAGTGACCATATTTATGAACCTTGTCTCCCGATACAGTCTCCTTTCTTTCCCTCCAAATACAGGGATAGAAGCATAAGTCAGATCCGATTTTATTGACCCTCCAATTTTCATTCCCCAAGACCTTGACAACAGCATCCCAAAACGAGCTGGGATATCAACTACTACTATGTCCATCACCACACTCTTGGTTGTGATTTGGGCTAGATTAACTACCAAATCTTTTATCATCCCCAAACATTTGACTCTTTTGGAATCAAAAGAGTAAAGGTCTTTATATGGGCGAGTGATTTGAAGCCCCAATTGCTCATCAACGACAAGGGCAAGAGATTATGAGACGCTCTTGCATCCAGCATACAATTGTGCAATAAAAAATCATGGATTACTAATGAAACATAGAAAGGGGGGGTCGAGGCATCTAATTCTTCAAAATGAGGGCCAAACACCACCATGGGCCTTTCTTCCTAGAGGTTCAAACTATCTGGGATTGGGGCTGATTCTTGGGGAAGCATGAAAAAAGAGACCTGAGACTAGTAGACTGGTTGTTTTAGTAGTTTGGTCAAGGGGACCGAGATTTTAACTTTCTCAAGTTCCTTTTGTAGATTAAAGATAGAGGGAGGCTTCTCTATGGTATTTTCTTTTGACTCTCTATTCTCGGCTAGAGGTTTCTCTTCTTTTAGTACGGGCTTGGTATTTGGAGTAGTGGCCAACTTTGAAGAGGAAGGAATATGATCATTAGAATGCAAAGGCTCAGTTATAGGCATCTTACCTTTATCTCTGATCTTCTGCACCGTTGTCTCCTTCTGTACAACTATTTCTTTTTGGGGCATCTCTTCCTCCTATTCTTGTGTACCGGTTCTTTTTCTAGAAGACCTGAGATCATATTTTCTATGGAACTGCGCTTGCATGAAAACAATGAACTACTTGCAGTAATCATCAATCTCTAGATCCTCAGTGGTTCTAGCTTTTTCTTCTTCTTCTTGCAATGGAAGCCCCACTCTATCACCTTCTTGTAAAGGAAACTCAACTTTGTCACTATTTGAATAAGAAAGATATGGATCATCTTGCTCATCTGGAATGTCTTCGGTAGGGCCATCCATTTGTCCTTCCAGGTACAGTGGCTGTGGTACCTGGTCTTGTTGCTCCTTCCACTCTCTTTGTAGTATTTGTAGAGATGGCTTTCTGTATTGCGGATTATAACCCCTATTTGGAGAATTTTGGAATGACTTATAGGATGAGTTCTTGGCTTCAAGTTCAATATTCACCAGCTTGCTTGAAAGATTTTTGATCATCTTATTCACCTCTTCAATTTTATTTTCAGCTGCCTCTCTGTCTTGATCGGATGTGGATACCTCTTCTTTCCCTCTCCAACTAGCATCTTGATCTGACCTCCCCTTTGATTTTCCTGTAGAGGCGAAATTAGCTTCCACCTCCAGTGCATTGGTCTGGGCCTCATCCAGGGTAGTGGAATTCCTTTCTCTTAAAGAGAATCTGAATTTTGAATACAATGTCGCTACAAACACCACTTTAGCAATAGTCTGGTGAGGTTTCATTTCAGTTGGAAGGCTTGTGTATAGTTTATTAAACCTTTTAATGAATTCCGGAACTCCCTCATTATGTATTTTTCTGAGTGCATTGAACTCGGCGAGACAGTATCTATGGTCTTTCTTTTCTCCCCATTTTCTGATAAAGGAATTTTCCATCTCCTCCCAAGTAGTAATGGAGCAGTCTCCCAAATTTTTGAACCATTTTCTAGCTTCTCCATCTAAGGACTGGACAAACAGTCTCAACACTACATCCAGATGTTCGACATTGAAGTTTTCTATAAAGGCACAGAAAACTTCCAGGTGTTTCTGAGCTTCAATATCATTTTCCCCATTGAAACGAGGCAGAATTTTCAAATAATCTTAAGGCATGTCGTTTAAGACCTGACGCAATGCCAGGGGGCATATTTGTTTAACAAGAATCCTGTAACATCCATCGGAGGTTGTGGGGGTGGAGGGAGAATCTGATGAGTAAGAGGAGGTGGTGGAAGAGAAGTATGTATGACAATTGGTATATATTAAACGGAGGCTTGAGGGGTTGATGGAAATGTTGGAATGTTAACAGCAGAAACTTTTGTGACTTCTTAAACTTCTTCAACTTCAGGAGTGGGATGAAGAAAGAAGCTGGTGGTATCTACAGATTTGGCTTCATCTTTAACTTGTATATTTTCTAGAGAGGGGTTATTTGAAGAATAATCAAGGGTTCTCACTGTGGAGTCAGGACCTTGATCTTGAGATATTTGGGAGGAGGAGGATGGAGAGTCTTCCAAAGAAAATATAGGGATATCTGTGTGGGCTGACTGTCTTTCTCTCTAGCCTCTTTTGTGTAAATTATTTTATGGGTCAGACACCAAAGGTGTTCTCAAATAGGAAGTATCTGACCTCAGATGTGGATTTCGGGAAGCCAAGACTACAAATAGATCTATCTTATGAATGACAGTGGAATCACCGAGGTGAGGAATCTACAACTCTAAACTCTTCCTACTCACCTGTTCTGAAGAGTGAATGAGAATTTTGTCGAGGCCTAGGGATTTATCTGTTCTCAAATTCATATCCTCAGAAACGATACCAGAAAGATGTTTTCGCTCCTAGAGATAGCCTTGAGTTGTAAAAATACTAGTGCTTAGGACATCTTAACTGCAAGGAGCATTTGACTCAACTGAAAAGAGTTGACATGACATGGCTCTCATGCTATAATCACTTGGGTGAAAAATATTTGGTGAAAGTGGAACCAAGACTCTCAAAACTCAAACACAATAAAAGTAATACTGTGGTAACAGAGTGTAAAATTTGATATGTGAACGTATCATACAATTTTAAGACAGAATGCTGAAAAGGGGGCTGAATTCTAGAATAATTCATAGAGGTTAATAAAAGGAGGGTGATGGATGTGTAAGAAAGTGTAATGGACATTAACTGTAACGGAAGCTCGATCTAGAAACAAGTACTCACATATACTGGGCCTATGCAATAATAAGAATCCATACATGAGAACGATTTTAAAGACAGAGCTCCATTGCTGCTAATATCAGAAGAACGTTGGTAGAAGTAAAGAGTGAAATAGAATATCCTGCTTGAGCCATATTTAAATTACTAGACATGAGTAAATATGAATATCAACAACCATAAATTCACATTTAAACATATGAGCACTCGCATTGCAGAACACAGATATCAGAAGTATGGAAATGGATGAAATGAACAGTTGTATTATAAAACATAAGGAAGAGCTACAAACTATGAAGCACTCTGATTAGAATCCCCAATATCTACAAAACTCCTTATCACTAAATCCCAATGGGATCTTCAACATTAATATCAAAGTTCATACAAAAATACACACAAAGTTCTTTTCTAGTTAGTTCTTTTGAAAATATGGAACCCCATATCAGTCCCTGCTTGCTGCTTTTATAGAGTTTTTCAATGAACATACGCGGAAAGATATTTTGGGAAAATATATTTTCAGCGTGCTAGTATGTAGTTTTAAGTCCTAATAAAAAAATCAAAAGTTATGATGAGAATAAAACACTTCCCATCATTTACAATCTGGGCTCATGGTCATTTCTAAGAAAATATCATAACTGTCTAACGGAAAGTAAAATTTGCAAGAGTGAAATATGAATCTCACTCGGATATTGAAAGTAAAAATAAAAATAAAAATAGGAGGCCACGCGGGCTGAATCATGAGTTGACACTTTCAGTGGTGGGAAAGACTTGAGGTAGTGGCTGAAGCAGGCGGTACAATAGTTGCAGAAGAGCTCGCTAACAAACTAGCATGACTTGTACACCTCTGCCAGGTGTCGGCTGCAGGCTCAGGAATTTCGGTGAAAGCTTCTACCTTAATGTAAACTTCAGTAAGTTTGTCATAATTCACCTGAGTAGGAATCTTATATTTCACTTGATGAAGAATTGAGAACTCTTTGCCGAGGACCGAGACTATAGTTTCTTCTTTAAGTCGAGCAGAATTTTTGGAAGGTATGTCAGTCTGGTTCATTGCTTCCTTCAGTCGACATTCATATATTAGTAGTGGCTATAAGACTGCATTGGAAGGCTCCCAGCATGATGGGAGCCCGACAAGTGTTATCTCTATCTAATCTGTCTCGAACTACTCTAAGTTGGCCGCCACCTTTTCCAAACTTCTCCAAGCCATGCTACGCATAGACTCTCTCTCTATTGCCTTCTGACATTCCCAAGCTTCTTTGAATCTTCTCCTGATAACTCGCTTGACCAACTCTTCTGGACTTAGCTCATTTAAAAGAGAAATATACTTCTTTGCATTTTGGACCCTATTGGAGGCATCAATACCTCCTTCATGAAGTTTTCTTCTAAAAAGGCGTATAGCAGCCCTCTTTTCCTCAATGATATTCAAGAATGCCCAACACTTCTTCACTTCCATTATAATTTTAGTCCAAATCAAATGCCAAGCATCCAAGAGTGTGATATTTCCCTTTATTCGATTGGTGAGATCCCGAATAGTTTTCTCTTGCTGTGTCTTCTCCTATTTTCCCTCCTCTATCTTTTTTTGCATAGCAACAACCTTTTTGGATTTCTCTGCGAGGAGGGCCTCGAGCTCGCTAATTCTCTGACGTGCCGTTGAGGCTTTCTTTTCTGCCACTTGAGGTTTGGCCAGTGTCGTGGTCAGCTACTCTGAAAGTGAGCTAGTCCCTTCTGGAGCTGGTGTAGTGCACACATGAGTATCCCAGCTTATCTGTAGTTCATCCATTCTTCTCTGTAAAGCAGCCATCTCCTCTGAAATTTTAACTTTCTCTGCCCTTTCCTTTGCAAGGGAGTCTGCCAGGCTTGTCTTATCCTTCTCTGCTTGGACTAACTCAGCAGTTTGTACGTGATGAGTGCCGGGTATGTTCACTTTGTGCTTTAGGGCTGCGACCTGCCTTTGCAATTCGGAGATGATATGGCCTTGAGGGTCTGCTTTACCCTTCTCCTTCCCTTTTACCACTTCTTGGAGACTGTGTAGATCATTCGAGAGTGCACAAGAGTTTATCTTCTCCCTTCTGAGATTTTCAAGCACTTGGTTATGCTTGGTTTGCAACTTTCTCAGAGTGAGGGAGAGCTTTACTACCTCATCCTTTAACATATTACCGAAACACTAGAACAAATTACACTTGTCGATTGGCAGGACTTGTGACATGTTTATTGCTATTTCTAGGGCTCTATAACTAGTGGTACCAGCCTTTTGGTTTAAGATTGCTTTAGTCATAGCCAGTATTAGTTGTTCTTTGTCCAAGTCAATTGCATATGAAAACCTGGTATGGTACTTATCGACATATCCTTCTAATTCAGAGAAGTGTTTTTCCCTTATTATTCTGTTCCTTACCCTTCTTTCGCTCTCCCCTCTAGAGCTGCTAGTCGAGATAGCTTGTGAGAATTATAATAATTCAGAAGAAACTGTGCCATCTCATATCACTACAAAGCCCACTTTTCCCTTGTCTGGTTGACCATAAAGTGTCTCACTTTGCAGCAGTTGTTCATCTTCCATGCCTTCTGCTTCATTGGTCCTGGTTCTTTGCCTTTTGGAAGGAGGGGAACCTTCTCCTGACATGCCAACCTCCTCTACCTATTTATGATCTGCTTCTCTCGTTGAAGCAGTATCTGCCTTTTCCCCTATCGTAGATGAATCAGTCTCCATCTGTGAAAGCAAAGGCCAGGTTTCAAGATTAGCTCACCACTCGATGAAAGGCCTTGTTTAATGAGCATAAGGGGTTGATTTAATCTTCTTCCTTTTGTTTGAATGATGCCTTTCGGATCATAGGGCCAATCTTTCCCTTGCCTTAAATCCATGCCTTGAAGCAGGTTTTCCACTATGGGAAGGGTGTGCCTCGAGTTAACAATGATAGGGCCGATGGTTATAGGAAGCTTGAGAATGAACCCCTTTTTCGCAAGGAGGAAGTGGAGCTGGTTAACCTTTAAGGTCTGTCAGAGGTATTCCAAAGTGTAAATCCGTCGGGCGGGAAAAAATGGAAATTGGTAGGGAGAAACTTTGGCTCCATAAACCCTAATTTCAGTATAGTGATAAAAAAGATACCATTCTCCAGTGCTTTCGACCTCACTGCACTGCAACCATTTCTTCTACTCAGGAAAAATCCTAGGTGGAGGAGAATCATGGATAATAGTATAAGATATGGGCATGAAATCATTCAAGAAACTTGAGTAACCCACCCCATTTTCCAACTGATGTGTTGTAGGATTCCAGTCAAAAACTGGTCTTGGCTGAGAGTTTATCCTATAGAATTTTTCTAAACCCAAACCCTCAAACCTATCGGCCTATTGGAAGAGGAAAATATAAAAGACCATGGAATAGAAACGAAAAAGACCCGTATCTGAGAAATCTTGGAACTGATTTTGGATGGCAGAGGCCAAAAAACCAGGGATATCTAAGACAACACTGAGTTATGACATTAACCACAAAAAATCTATGCATTCTTTTGAGACTCGCTCGAACCGTTCTATACCTAGTAGCCTTGCAATAAGAGCAAGGGTAGGATGAAGGTCCTCCTTGAATAAAATTAGGGGCACTAAATCTGCAGAGGGGAAAGTTGTGAGATGAGAGTCAGTAATGGCAGCGATGAAGTCACTCTGTTGCCTCCATGGCAGTTTTGAAAACTGATGAGATAGTGTCATTTCATTGAAACTGATGTAATTCGAACTGGTAGGATAACAGAGAGATTTTCTGATGATTTCGGGGGATATGCTGAATATTTTGTTCCCCTAAGAAGATAGGAACATGCCTCGGCGTTCATTGTAAGCATCCCGGAGCCAAAAAATGAATTCAACCACTGGGTAGACAGGGGGAGTAATCTGATGATACAGTCCAAACAAAACGACTCGAAACCTATCTCTATTTTCCACATGCTTCATGAACAGCTCAAGCTTGACGCTACTAATGAAAAATGGGTATTGCGGGTCTTGGATGTCAACTTGCAAATCTATGAAAGGTTCAGGTCCAGGGGTAGCCCTGGATTCACGGGCTTGGGGAGTTTCAGGCTCTGATTTCTTGACCATGACTTTACCCATGACCATTATAAAAATTTAAAAGCGAAAGGAAACCAGATAGTAACCATAAAAAGAGAGTATTTTACCACAGTAAATTGCGGAGAAAGGTTATACAATTCGAAAACAACTCAGAAAGAAAGGTTAGGGTGATGAAAGTAGGGCTGACATCCTAAGGACGCTGACACTGAGACACGTGGCATCGGGGGATTCAGTATTAGAATTTAGTTAGGTGGATACCGCACATCGGGTTAAATGCCGATACTGGTCTTGTACCGAGTGTCCTAGGACTTACCTTACCATTGGATCGTGGTGACAACTATACCTTGGGATCAAGCCCATGAGGAACGTGAGGTAATATCTGTAACGGCTTCCAACCCACGGTCGTTTTCCCCACATAATGCTTGACTCCTGGCGTCTGTCTTGCCATGCCATTAGGGTTCTGGGGGGGCGATCTTCCGCCTTCCCCCGATCATCTATGAACCCCCTGGAATTGTTTGTGCATTCCTTTATTCTATGTGTGCCGAACACGGGCAAGTCCCGCCTCATATCATTTTCTCTGCACCTTTCCTACTTTTTTTTATTTCGGTTAAGAACTTCGACATCCTCCTGCCTTATTATAAAGTGCGCTTGTCCCCTTTTCCTATATGACTCATTTTTATTTTGTTTCTCTCTCACACCCTTTGAAACATTAGCCTTTTAATACTGTCGGGTAATCTGCCTTTATAATATTTCTTAGGAAATTAAGGGGTGAATGATATAATCAACAGGTCATCATGGTTGAATCGTCGAATTCACCCACTCCCTTCTTTGATGGATCTCAAGAACCTCCTCACGAGGTCCCTCATTTTCCGGTTGGACCCATCGAAGCAAAAGGTGAAGAGCTTGGAATTGTCATTGGTGTTCAACCCATATCATCTTGAGCACCTCCTGATGATTCTCCTTAGACTACATCGGAAGAATCTGAGTTAGAAAGCCCTGAACAAGTTGCACTGTTCTCGGCTTTTCCACTGAATCCACACTTTGATCCGATCGTAGTCTCTCCTAAAAAACCTTATAGGACAGCCTGGAATCCCTTTTTGAGCTTCTCTGGTAGAATCTCGCTCTACCGTTCATCGGTTGTTTCCTAAAAAAATGGCATCTAATGTTGATGATGTTCCATTCGTGAGTGCTCCTCAAAGCAATCTCCAGGAAACCTCTGGCTCGTATATCCCAGAATCCTCTTCGCCAATCTTTTCCTCTGAGGGATAACTGTTGAGATCCATGCCTCATGATTCAGGTAGTGGAACTGAAATACCATCTAGTTATGTTGCATCTACGCTCCCACACAAGTATACCTCTTTGAGAAACCTTATATCTGGAGCTTCCAGTGGTACACCCTTATTTCTGGATCCCGTTTGGTCAACAGGTATTCCTCTGTCTTCTGTCCCATTTGTTTTGAAAGTGGCCACGATGTCTCAACCTATTTTTAATATTCCCAATTATCCATGAGCTAGTTGAAAGATTAAATTTTGTTTTGCTGATTTGTTTTATGAATAAGAGGACAATGGAGGCCCATAATTCTCCTTACTAATGAATAAATCAATGCCAATGTGAAAGAGATAAATCTTGGCAGCTTAATTGAGCACCCTTAGGTGTGAAAATGGGTTGGAACACTTTTACTGGGTCAACCTTGACCAAATCAACAGCGTTGTCATGGAGGAGTGGTCATCAATGAAAGACAGTGCAATTTTATATGGAGATGCTTTATGTGGAAGTAGTGCTATTATTGGATGGGGCTTCGGTTTTGAAAGCTCATATCTTATTTAAGGAAGAGGATGGAAGCCATATTAATTATGTATGTTGATATATGAATTTCTAAATATATGGTCTGTTTAGACATATATCTTTCTCTTGCTGTTTAACTGAGATAGAGTGTTGTTTAGAATAGGGTGTTCCTGATCGAGAATCCCACCTCTTCCATTGAGAAGCTCCTGGAGGAGTCTTGTACTACATTTTCCGATATCAATCTTAAGGCCAAGCTTCATCTTTCATTTACAACACAGATCCTGTTGAGGGTTTGGTTGTTTTGCAAGTTGCAGCAGTGGAGACTAGATCTGGGTCATTTCATTGCTCATTTTCAGTGGAGGAGGTTTCCTTTCCATTGGGAGGATAGTAAGGAAGGCCTTTGATCATATTTTCAGATCTTGGCATCAGGCCAACCATTTATTTATCCCTACAGTGCATTTTACTTCCAAATTTGCATTATTTCTATAGGAGGAGTTGCAGGGTGGATTAGCACACCATTTGGAGAGTTGGTTTTCTAGTGAAAGGGATTTGCCTTTAATTTAGAGGATCTATCAGAGGAGGCTATTTTATTGATCATATCACATTAGCCACACTTTCCAAATATATATTTTGCAGTGGACCTTCAGCCCTAGGGCCTAGATCCCCATATTGTACATAGTGTTTTGCTGAAAACCCTTAAGGGGTTCTTTAAAAGAGGTTGTATAGTGCTCATATCCATATTGGATCTATCATTAGAGGCACATATCAGCCCTAGATCTGATGTATAATAATTTTCTGTAGCATTTCTTTTAAAACAACATTGTAAGAGTCTTTTAGCATTATATATAGTGGCAGCACCTCATTTTGGAGGGATTTTGTCCATTGGAGGCTTGTACTTTCTTGTTGTGTATGTTATGGCCCATTATTTATGCATATTTTGTTGTTGTTATAAACTATGAAAGGTCTCCATATTTTCCTCTTGTTTTAATATGATGATTTACACTATTTTTCCAACATTTTGCACTATATTCTTGCTTTTCCCATTTGGGAATATTACAGTGGTATTAGAGCATAATCTTGGCACAGCCTGTGCATCTTGAAAAGCCAATATGTCATCTGAAGAAGGAGATCCTCTTACTAATAAAGAGAATAGGTATAAAAGAAGAAGACACCAGAAGGTTGATTATAAAAATGACAAAGAAGACAAGGGTAAAACCCCTTTATTTAGAGGAGAAGATGAAGAGAAGGAGTTTCCCAAGATCCTTCTTAGAGCCATGAAAGACATTTCTAGAGAAATCAATGAGATGAGGATGGATAGATATAAGGAATCCCGTAAAGGATTTCATCATGGTGAAGGCTCCAACATTTCTCATCACTGGAGTGATCAACCAATGCAGGAAAAACAAGTTTCCCAACACTCTATAATGCCTACATTATTGTTTGTGGGAAATGAAGGGTTTCAAGAGAAAGAATCCCTTGAATAATATTTTATGGAGTATGAGTCTCAAACTCAGAGATTCAAGGACCACTTGAGTTTTCAAGATTTTTTTCAAATCAAGGACAATAGGAGACCCAGGCATCACAATAGAAGTGGTGGATTAATTCAAAATCATGATATACACCGCAATATGGGAAGATTTTTATTACCCAAATTTGATGGGTCATCCAAGGGCACCGCAAAATCATGGGTAGAGAAGCTTGACATATACTTCCAGTTGAACAAAGTTCCAGAAATGGAGGCCATTAAGATAACAGTGCTGCACCTTGAGGGTGAAGCACATGATCGGTCGTTCCATGGCTTGTCTACATTGGGTCATGCCAACATGACTGCATATTCAGAGTTCACTAGAAGGCTGGTAGAAGGATTTGATAGAAGATATCCTGAAGCACCATTCATGGGGCTTGAAAAGCTAAAACAATCAGGTAATCCAGAAACTTACATTTCTAAATTTTTAAGAATTTCTGTTATGGTTCCTGATTTATCTTTAGCAAGAAGGGTGTATATGTTCATTGATGGGTTAGATGAACCTCTTCATGGGTTGGTTAAATCTACCAAGCCCACTACCCTTCGAGATGTCATTGAAAGGGCTAGAGATCTTCAATATGCCTTTCCAAAATCAAAGGAAACATTTCAGCATAAGCCCTCTTTTCCATCAAAGGGAAAATATGAGAAGACTCTTATTTCAAAGGAGATCCAAAATAAAAAACCTCTTGATGATGATGTCCAAAGAGATTTTAGGAGAAGGAAGCTTTTCTTCACATGCCAAGAATCTTGGGCACCCGGAAATAAATGTGTAGCAGGAAAGGCACACTACATAGATGTATTCTTAGATGATGAGGAGGAAGAAGGAGAAGAAAAATGAAGGGGTCACACTACTGGAATAGCAGGAGATGATCCACCACCACCTGGAGGTGAAGATGGAGCAATTTCTCCAATTAGAGGCACTCTTGCATCATTAAGAGTGGTACCCAATTATCATAAAACTTCCACACAAGAAACAGAGTTGAATTTGCACAGTGGAAGGAGGGATATGATGATCCCATCTATTATGCACATGATAATGGTCCATGAGACATCACTATCTTGTGGAAAACCACCTAACCCAGATTTGGTGAGAGATATCTCACAACATGATGCTCCAAGCATAGATCCAGGAGGAATGGGAGAATTAGAAGACCAAGATACATCGTTGAGAATCTTGGGTAGGCGCAAGGAGGAGGGAGACATTATTCCACCATCACCATTACCCACTCTCTCATCTCATACTGCGCTGAGAGGAAATGATTCAGAATTGGAGGATGACACCACCATGGGGCAAGGAGACCATTCTTTGGTTATGAAGACTCAGAAGATGTTTTCACTTGAATAGGAATCTTCCATACATGATAGAAGATGGTGGCCCCACATGCATTCCTTGGCTAAAACTAGGATTTTTTGAATGGATGATAGTCTTCTATGGGAGTCTAACTTCCAAAAGCTTCAAACTTTATTTGAGCATGTGCATATGTAAGAAGAGCAGCAATGAGTAGATAGAAACATCCCAAGGAGTACCTTTGGCATGGGAGATGTCAAGGAGAAGAGCGGCCATATGAAAGATGTTCTTTGTGATAGATCATCAGTGCTATCACTATGGAAGATTGATTCATATTGGAAATCACAATTGTTGGTGGATTATTCCAAGGATCTTTTCATATGCATGATACTTGATGACTAGCTACATGAAGAGGGCTATTCATTCCAAGAAGGAGTCATATACTATCATGGTAGGATCTTCTTATCTATAGCCTCCAAGCTCAAGGAGAAGTTGCTACAAAGGGCTTATGAAGATTTATCTTTCAGCCATACTTATTCCATGAGGTCCTACAACATTATCATGGAAAGCTACACTTGGGAAGGCTCTGAAGAGGAACTATATTAGCATTTTCAAATATGCATGAACCATGTGGAGTTGGAAGAGAGACATGACTCAATGAAGGAGTTATTTCAGCCACCTCTTTCCTCTTTTGGAATGAGAGGGGATATATCTATGCACCACTCCATTTGTATGAGGAGAAACCTTGGTGAAGAATATGCTTATGTACATAATGTTTTATTTGATGAATATATGCATTCCTTTACCATGTATACATAGGCCATAGCTCCAAGGAGAAGCATTATTCCATATAAATTTCATGGCCAAATTTATGCCACAAACATTTCTCAACATGGCCACTGCCTTGGAGATCATAGGGAGATTTTGTATCATTGTGGGTGCATTCCAAAAGCACCAAATATATCTTACACTTTTAGCCATGGAGAGATGACTTGGGAAGCAAGTAAGTGGTGGGGAAACCACTTACCATAGCATTATTTGATGCAGTCAGGATATTTATTGCACTGGTTCCACATGTGGGACTATGACCCACCTCCATTTGTACAAATTTTTGTTTGCATGTACTTAGTTTTGATCCCATACATTTATGATTTACTTATACTTTTTATGGGAATGTTTGGAGGGAGGATGGGAGGAATGTATGTGCCCTATGGGAGAGAGATTATATATGTTCATTATGCTACATGTTTCAGGGAGAACATTGGGAAACCCATGTTTGTTTCATTTGAACTATTGTCTCCTTGTGGGATGGATTATTTGCATCTCATGAGAAATTTGGAGGAGAAATTCAAGGAGGGATGGATTGGCAAAAACTTAGCTTATAAGGGAATATTATCACATGTCGGTGTCACCAATGGAGGAAAAGAATATTTTCAGCACTCACCTTATCAGTTTCTTGAGGAAAAGAAACATTTAGGAAGGGAGGACTATAATATTCCCAATTAGCCATGAGCTAGTTGGAATATTAAATTTTGTTTTGCTGATTTGTTTTATGAATAAAAGGACAATGGAGGTACATAATTCTCCTTAATAATGAATAAATCAATGCCAATGTGAAATATATAAATATTGGCAGCATAATCGAGAACCCTTAGGTGTGAAAAGGGGCTAGAACACCTTGACTGGGTCAACCTTGACCAAATCAACAACGTTGTCATGGAGGAGTGGTCATCAATGAAAGACAGTGCAGTTTTATATGGAGATGCTTTATGTGGAAGTAGTGATATTATTGGATGGGGCTTAGGGTTTGCAAGCTCATATCTTATTTAAGGAAGAGGATGGCAGCCATATTCATTATGTATGTTGATATATGAATTTCTGAATATATGGTCTATTTAGACATATATCTTTCTCTTGTTGTTTAGCTAAGATAGAGTGTTGTTTAGCACAGGGTGTTCTTAATCGGGAATCCCACCTCTTCCATTGATAAGCTCTTGGAGGTGTCTTTTACTACATTTCCCACTGTAAGGCTTAAGGCCAAGCTTCATCTTTCATTTACAGTGTAGAACCTATTGAGGGTTTGGTTCTTTTGCAGGTTGCATCAATGGAGACTAGATTTGGGTCATTTCATTGATCATTTTCAGTGGAGGAGGCTTCATTTCCATTGGGAGGATAGTAAGGAAGGTCCTTGAGCATAGTTTCAGATCTTGGCATCAAGCCAAACATTTATTTATCCCTACAGCGCAGTTTACTTCCAGATCTGCATTATTTATGTAGGAGGAGTTGCAGGGTGGATTGGCACACCATTTGGAGAGTTGGTTTTCTAGTGAAAGGGATATGACTTTCATTTAGAGGATCTATTGGAGGAGGCTATTCTATTGATCATATCATATCAGCCACACCTTCCAGATCTTTATTTTGAAGTGGACCTTCAGCACTAGGGCCTAAATCCCCCTCTTGTACATGGTGTTTTGCTGAAAACCCTTAAGGGGTTTTTCAAAGGAGGTTGTATAGTGCTTAGATCTGTATTGGATCTATGTTTTGAGGCACAAATTAGCCCTAGATCTGATGTATAATCATTTTCTGTAGCAATGCTTTTAAAATAGCATTGTAAGAGTCTTCCAACATTATATATAGTAGCAGCACCTCATTTTGGAGGGATTTTGTCCATTGGAGGCTTGTAATTTCTTGTTGTGTATCTTATGGCCCATTATTTATGCATATTTTGTTGCTTTTATAACATATGAAAGGTCTCCATATTGGCCTCTTGTTTTTATATGATGATTTACACTATTGTTCCAACATTTTGCACTATATTCCTGCTTTTCCCATTTTGGAATATTACACTATTGTTCGACTGGAAGCCACCATCGGTCAAATGACTGTGTTGTTCGGATCCTCTGTCCCCTATTCACCATATATGATTACTACAATCCCACAATTGAGTGGGAAATCCATGGTTTTGTTCATACTTAGTTTTATCACTCTCCCCAACTTCCTAAGGATGACAGTAGGATTGGAGAAAGGTAATCACAGACCAAAATTTAGGTTAGGTAGCTATCCCTACATAGACCAGAGAAGGCTCTCTCTTTTTGACTTTAAATATTCAAATGAATGGCTGAGTATCATAAGATTTTAGGCTAGATATGTAAGCTTAAATAAGTAAAATTTGTTTGATATTTTCAATGGTGGATAGGAAAGTCAGTGAATGGACTGTAAATAAGGTTTTTAGGTCTAAAATTCAAGGTGAACCTGCAGAGAGTGTGTGAGGCAAGATAGGTAGTTTGGAAACATATTAATAATTCATTGATTATAGGATTAATATGGATTATATTTTTAATGAGCACTGAGGTGAATTCATTCAATTAAGAATCAAATAAACAAAATATGGTGAATTTGGTCTAAAACAGAGCATGCATAAACATGAATTCTTCTCTCAAACTTACAAGATACACATATATGAAGAAGTAGAAATGGTATTAAGCATAAGATAATAATAAAACATTAGAAACACATATTTTCCAAAGCATATCACAAGTATCTCAACACAACTCCTGCAAATTTGTCTATGATTTCATTCCACAAGCTGGTTACAAGAGCTCCACTACAAAATATGAGACTATAGAACCAAAAAAAATACATAAGAGAGTCTAATTATATAAAATATAAACTATGACACCTCATTATGTAAAAATCCCATCCAAAATGGATCATAAATGCAAAATATGAGTCATTTACTAGTTTCTAGGGAGGTTAGAAACCATTCTCTAAATTTTAGCTAAAAACTAGGAGTGTTTGTACCTTAAATTAATTACAAATTCCTTCATGATATGAAGCCAAAAAAAACCCAATAACTCTAATGACAACTCATAGCCTCTAATTTGTGACCATTTCTGATCTTGAAAATTATTCTAAGGGAATCCAATGTTGATCTGTGACAATTCTAATGAAGATTTTAAAAACAATTTGCAGACGCATGACATAAATTTGGAGTCACTTGTGAGGCACTTTGAGAAGACCAAATCCACTTTTGAAAAAATGGTCAACTAGCCCTATGTTTCTAGTTTCCAAAAAAAAAAAAAAATTGAAAAATGGACCATGGGAAGGCCTTCAAAAATCCGTTCTCTCAGGGTTGCTCGAAAATGTAACACAAGGTCTAAAAAGAATGCTTCTAGAAACATGAAAAATAGGTGGTTTTTGAATTTTTTCTCCAAAATTGCAGATTTTCATGCCTTGAGGATTCCTGATCTGTGATGTAATAATAAATATACATCCATCCATGTAAATAAATCACCATTTTGATGCCTCCAAAACAAAAAGTGATAATTGTCTGTTACTCTTCTGCAATGAGAAATTTCCATAATTCTACAAAAAATCATGTAAAATACCAAAATTTCTCAAAAACATTCAAAATTGGTTCCTTGAATGTAAGAGATAGGATACATAATTAATGAATCTTCAGCCAATAAATCCAATCTTTCCTTCTCCTTGTGCTTCATTTGCGCCTCTTTAAGCCACTTTTTCACTTGTTTCAACCTTATTTGGGAAATGGTATCCCTGGTACGATAATGACTTGTCATGTGCCTTTGTAGCTTATTATCCCTTTTGGACTTCTATAATAGCTTCTCCAGATGATCATTAACTCTTGATAGCCAAAGCTCTCTATCCTCATTGATCTCCATGGCAATGAGCTCATCAAATGTCAACTCTTCGGATTTATGAATTGGTTGTCTCTCTCACTCCAGATCCCTTTTGAAGCCTCTTATTCTTGGTATTTTTGTGTGTTTTTCAACCTCCATCTCCTGCATTTTGTCAAAAAAAACAATTTTCTTGCCTTTACCTCTATTTTCCTCCATATCTGATTTGTACTTTCTTTGTAGGAGCTAATTCACTTGGAATTGAAAATTTTCCCGCTCAAGGAAACTAATTTGGCATTGGGCAATGGAGAAGGCATCTTTCAATTCTGCTATCTCTTTATCTTTCTCTTTGATGATTTATTTAGCCGATCTAACCTTCTCATGCTCTGATACCTCAAAATCCAATGGCATTGACTCATCATGCTAATGCAAGAGAGGTTGCTCCTCTATCTGACATTTCTCAACATGGGTGCCAAGTGTAAGAAAAATCTCAGTAGACTTAGGCACAAAAACTTGTCTCTTCCCTCTCTCATATGTGTGAGAAAATCCCACAACCCTAGGGATATATGAAATATGATTAAGCATGCTATAAGAGCCAATATCCATTGGTTGTGGTGATGATGTAATAGGCAAGACAGAAAGCGCTGCTGACAATCTCTCCAAGTAGTCTTCCCATGTCATGTTTATGGAGGACAAGTGATGCAACACAATGAGCTTGATTAGGCCATGATGAAAGAGAATAGTATGATGATATTCCCTTATTCTTTGAACCTTATTATCCATATCAATCAAGCTTCTGTATAAATAATGAGGCAAATCAAGTGTTTTGACTGAGGTAAAATGCATCAAAATCCTGATGTGATACCTATATAGACTGGAGAATATTTCTTCGCATGTGAAGTACTTCATTATAAACATCATCAGAGGAGTATATTTTTTTCTGAGATGTCTGAAAGGAAAAATAAATTTTGGATCATCTCTAGCATGAGGCTTGAGGAACTTCTTGTAGTTTTCAATTTCTACGTCCATACCCTTGAACCACCTCTCTCCATGAGAAGGGATACATGCAGCTGAAGCAATTAGATCAGATGATATGCTGATATCCATACCTGCAAGAGTGACCTTTCCCATATTGTAGCTGGTTGCAAAAATGCTGGACAACTGAAGATGATACCCCCCCCTTCCATAAGCCTTTCACAAAATGTTAAACATTGATTTCTTTAAAAGAACCTTTTGGCCAATGGCAAAGCATTAATCTCGTGCATGGTGAATGACTCAAACCTAAGATGGCACCCTCCTTTGAAGCTCTTCTTGTCACTTTCCATGGTGTTTGTCATTGGAATGATGAAAACCCTAAGGTGTCAATGAAACGAGTGAACGAGAATGGAAATTTGGAAAAATAGGGTGTAGGAAGGTGTGAGTTTGGTGGATGAAATGGAGGGTCTTGAAGTTGAGAAAAATTATACAAAAATTTGAGTAGGTATTTTTGTATGTTAGCTTCAAGTTGAAGGTGGAATGAGATAAAATGGGTGGGTGGAAGGTGTCAAAATGTCTAAAACATAGGAAATTCCCAATTTTGATTGTGAGAATAACATGTGCAATATTAGGGTAAGTTTTTGAGGTGAAATAGGGGTGATGGGGTTGAGAAAAACTTCTGAAAAAAATTAAGCGGATAGGGTATTGTCGTGACTTCAGAATGAAATTGGAATGAAGTAAAATGGATAATTCTAGGGTGGTCAAAACCTCAAAACACAGTCATTTCCCAATTTTGATTGTGAGAAAAACTAGTGAATAAGTGTTTTTGATGTTTGAGAGCCCTGGAACTTGATAAAAATTTAGTGGGGAGTATGGCAGCTTAGCTCCATAGTGCAAGTGGAATGAGGGAAAATGAAGGGGTATAGGGTAGTCAAAACCCTAAAACACGGTCACCTCCCTATGTTTTCACTGTCTTCACTGTGTTGAAAAGTTTAGAGTGAGGGTTTGATAGTGTAAAACATGTTATGAATGGTAATGTGATAGGAATGTAGATAGGGCATGGGGGTGTATGAATGTAGTTTAGATAATGGGTTAGGGTTTTAGGTTGAATAAGTTAGGCTTTCCCAACATAAATATATATATATATATATATATATATATATATATATATATATATATATATGTGGACAGTAAACATCATGGAGAAGGCGTAAAGTGACATGAAAATATTTTTTTACTTACTGTTTATGGAGGTCAAACCAATGAACGGAGCTAAAACTTTAAAGGTTTGTAGGGTTTCAGGCTTCAAAACACTGGAAATTTTCACCTTGCAGAAGTGTAACACTGTGGTTTTCTCTACCTCCTAGAAGTGTAAAAATGTGGTTTTATCTACCTCCCAGAAGCGTAACAATGTGGTTTTATTCCAACAGAAATGTAATAATGGCCTTTCTCTTCACCATAGAAACATAACAATGTCCTTTCCCTTCACTAAAGGAGTGGAACAACAACCTTTCTCTTCACTACAAGAGTGTAAAAAAGTAGCCCGATAGTGAAATATAAAGCCCAAAAGTGTAACACTTATGGATTTGAAGGGTTATAAGTGATTTTAATGGGATTTTAAGTGTTGGAATTTGGATTTTAGGAACTGTGGAGGGTAAGTAGAGTGGATAAATTATCTCATACACATGAAAGGGTAAATAATGAATAAAATTAAGTTGTCCTTTCCTTTTATAAGCTTTTATGACCCTTTTACCTTTCCCCGTGACATTTGCAATGACTTTTTAACCCTTTTACATTTCAAAAGTGACATGCTACTCATTTAAGTGAGATGAAGAGGACATAACCAAAAATTTTATTATTTGACATTTGAGGTGACTTTGTATAACCTTGATGAGACATCAAGACACAATTTTCTTATTTTTCATGGGACTATGATACTTTTCTTAAAACTTTAAAATCTTTTCACACTTTTAAAATTTCACATTGGATAATGACTCTTTTCAAAACAAGATAAGATCTTTGAAACTTGAAATGAATCTATTTGAATTTGACTAGGAAAGTAGGTCAAAATGACCTCCCTTGGAGCTCTGACAGTCAATGATGACTTTTTGGTCTTTTAAATGAGACAGTTGAGATAGAATTCTTCAATTTTTCGTGAAACAGTGTGGCAAAGATGAGATGTTTGAAACGTTTTTGAAACTTGAGCCATATGAAACAAGAGAGATGACTTTATTTGAACTTCATATACATACTTGCTCCTTCATTAGGCTTTTATGAATGGAATGGAGGGTTTTTTCCTTATGTTCAGTGAAAATTTGAAGATTTTTCCAAAGGCAGGGTTGAACCTAGACTTGACTTATATGAGATGGAATGACCTAACCCTAGAACTCTTCAGTGATGTTGATGGAGATGGTGACCTTGAAATTGATGATGGTGATGGCCTTGAAAATGGTGATGATGAATGAAATGAAGGAGCAACAAACATGATTTAGACCTCTTCAATGACCAAAATTATTTTTGAGAATTGGTTCGAAAAAGTAAAAAATTTTACCTATGACGTAATGGAAAACAATTGAAAGAGTCATTTGATCACTAACATACCTGGGGTAACACCTAGGGGGTATCATAACCCTATCTTTGTACCTCCCCTTTTGGATGGGGGGCAGCCAAGTTCGGGATCTATTCCTGGGGCGAGTCAGCCTCATGTTCAATATTCCTAGGTTCGACATCCTTTTCCGTAGTTGAACACAACATATTTGTATGTTCAGAAACCTGAAATTCCTTATGTTCAAAGGAAAAACATACAATATTAATATTATTTCCAACAACCCTAGCCTTTGATTAGTGTCGTTGTGACCAATCCTCAGTTTGGTTCTTACACCCAAGCTAGTCCACATCTCCTTCTGGGTTAATTTGGTCCTTTCCCTCATTAGCCTGGTACTCAGTACCAACCATTTCCTCAAGGTCAGTACCAAAAACACCACACTGGGCCTCAACCTAGTGATTCATATCAAAAAATTCCTCAGTATCAGCAGGCTCAGCCAGAACATCGGGTTGGACCCTATGTTCAACAAGGACTGCAGGCTGGACCTCATGTTCATTAGGGACCACATATTAGGCCTTATGTTCAGCAGGGATCGCAATTTGGACCCTACTTTCAGCAAGGACCGCAAACTGGACCTCATGTTCAGCAGGGACCTTATCCTGGACCTCATGTCCAGCAAGGTCCACAACCTTTGTTCCTGTAGGGGCCATATAAATAACCCCAGTCAGGTCCCTATCAAAAATATTTGTAGCAAGGTCCTTACAAGCCTTGCGGCCAATATGCATATCTAGTTTAGAATCCTTATCAATCAGGTTGGAACCCCTGACCTTTCTCACCTCATCATCTGCCTTTATCATTCTTGGCTACGTCAGAATTTTTAAATGTGCCAAATATCACAAATGACCCCATCCAAAATTAGTTGCATTGACCATCGATTCCAACTAAGATTCCAGGAGATTTTCTGAAGTTCAAAGGAAAATCTGGGGAAGACCTTGTTGCATCTTAAGAGACAATTCCTTGGTTGTGAAAGGAATCATTGATTCAGACCTTTTTTCGAAATGTGTCACAAAAGTAATTATATCAGGTGGTATTCATTCAATCCCTTTGGAAACTTGTTCTTTAAAACTCTTAATAATCTGGTATAATGAAAAACTCTACAATGTCATTAGTTGTTGATATATGAATGGAAAAGGAGAACTGTAGAAGAAACACAAAATGATATGCTGTAACACATAATCTACCACTTTAAATTTCAGAATGAATTTATGGAGAGAGAGGAAACTGAAAATAATATGTTGTAGACACAGAATCTATTACTTTTAAGTTCTAGAGAGAATTTGTGAAGGGAGAGCAGTTGGAGTGAAGGAGCACAAATTAAGGTCATTTAAATCTTACTCATAAATGTAATTAAGATACTGACATCTACTTTACTTCACTTCATTCCAGGAAGAAAGGACACAAAATGGCATAGGAAAAACGAATCACCATCAACAGTTGCAGGAAACTTTATGTTTCTTTAATTAATTCCTCAGAAAAGTAAGTACCAAATTTTTAGTCTTCCATAGGTCCAAAACTCAAAACCCGTCTCCTTTATTTATGTCTTGCTTAAATACATCAAAAACAGTTCGTAACTGCTAGAACTTATTGAAACTACTTCGACTACCTAAACTGTTAAAACTACTTATTATATTGCAATTGAGGACATCACTATAGCTTCGATATTAACAAACAAAGAAACAAATTAAAACTTGAAATATTATTCCTTTTGCTGAATCTGATTTGTTGTTGATGCGTCTACCTGAAGTGCTGATATGTCTCCCTAATAGATCAGACATCCTTTCCCGATATTTCTTCCAAAGTTCGATATTTTTCTTTGCTTATTTCTCTCATGTATTTTCTGTTTTTGATGTGGTATTCGAACAATTCTGCAATAATGCCTCTTTTCCTGACTTGACCCAGTTGTTTCATTTCTAACAGTGCCACCATGTGCTTCCTTTGCCCGAATCTGCCTATGCCTCTACATTTCAAATGATGTTATCATGTCTCTTTCTTCCTGACTCTTCCTCTCCTACTCATGCTTGCATCATTCCATATTCTATTCTCCTTTTCTCTGTGTTGGGCCACTTACCCGAGTCTACTGCCCGCCTTCACGTTTCTTCATAAAACAACGAAACTCCACATAATCCTAAACTTTAAATAAATTCAAATTTTCCTTTGAAAATTATCGTGTTCGTCCCTTTATCGCATTTTACATTTTGGCATTTATAACATATTCCTCAGTGCCATTCCTCATGAGCTTGTGATGTGTGATATGCGATAAAGGTAGGGATGATGTGGCAAGTGGAGGTGGGTACAATCGCAAATTGCAATTGGCAATGTAAAAATTATCGCAAATTGCATATTGGCATTCATAACATAGTTCATGAGCGCCATTCCTCTCGAGCTTTGTGATTGTGATTTGCGATATGCGGGCAGGCCTTCCACATGCGATTGTGATTAAGCCTCTGAACATTTTTATGCACGTATATTTGCACGAATCGACCCTGACCTGTGTGAAATTTTTTGAACGCATCAATCGGCCTGAGTCTTGAACTGCTTTGCACGCGAATAAGCCCGACTCAACTCGCCTTCACAACTCCACACTTAATGTTAATACACCCACATATAAATCAAAATTTATTTTTTGGTATACACAAATTTTACATTTTCTAACATATATTCTTTTTTTGGTGTTTTGAGAAATATTTCAAAAGTAAATGCAAATGAGTCACAACATCTGGCTCCACCTGGGGATAGTGCTTTTTTCCATGAAAGCGCTAAGAACCACAGATTAGTGCCTTATCCATTGGGCATGTATCCAAATATTTCTTGGTGACATATGGAAAATTAGAAATCCAGTATTTACAATGGTGGAATGCTGACTTTTAATGCTCAAAATAATGCTTCAAATATTTCCCATTCATAGGCAGCTGTAGAGATTCTCCATCTAGATATTCTCGGATGAAAGTATTGTTTGATTTGGCTTCCGAAATTTTGTACATACTGTACCAGAGAGGGTCAAACTTACCATGTTTTCCTTTATCCTCCCTCCTAGTGTCCCATCTTAGTACTAAATCTCCTGCATGAAAGAGGATTTATTTCTCCTTTCTGTCAAAAATAGACTTTATTTTTTCCTGATAAGTCATAAAATTATATCTAGATTTGTTTATGTTTTCATTTGACTCAATCACCTTATTCATTCTTCTTACAGAGCATTAGGTTCTTCCTAAGCTTCTTGAAGGAAAGCAATCACTGGTTTGGTCAACTGACTAGGAAACAATGCCCAAGTTCCATATACCAACTCAAAAGGTGATTTTCTAGTGAACCTCCTAGTAGTTACTCGAACTGCCCAAAGAGAAAATTTTAATTTTGAGTGCAAGTCTTTTTTATTTTCAGCGATTGTTTTCTTTAGAATACTAACCAATGTCTTGTTTGAAGACTCTGCCAATCCATTCCCTTGTGGATCATAGGTTGTGGAATGTGACAAAATTACATTATATGTTTGGCAGAAATTAATGAATCAAGTAGAATTAAATACCTAAGCATTATCAGTTACAATCTTGACTGGACATCCAAACCTACTGAATATGTTCTCCTCCAGAAACTTCATCACCACTTGGTCATTTTATTTCTTTATGGGGATTGATTCAACCCACTTTGTGAAGTAATTAGTAGCAGTTAGAATCCATTTGAACTACCCAATTGATGGTGGATTGATATCTCCAATAAAATACAGTCCCCGCTGCCTGAAGGGCTCTTCTATGAATACAAGGATAAGAGGTAATGGAGAAAGTCTTTTCCTCTCAGAAAACAACTAACATTTCTGACAACTTCTGACCAATCTATATACATATGTAAACAGGGTGGGCCAATAGAAACCTGACTTGAGGATTTTATGGTTTGTGACTTTCCAACTATAATGTCCTCCACATATACTTTCATGATATTCCTTGATAACCTCAATGGATTCACCTTCAGTTAAACACAACAGCAAAATATTAGTAGGATCTTTCTAGTACAACTTTGCTTCTACTATGACATATGGTTGATATTTAAGCTTGAGAGCTCTGTATTTGGTTCTATTCAATGAATATGGACAAGAAAATAAACACAGGTAATGAACAACATATTTATACCAATCTAAACACAAAATTTTGTATGGAATACCTGTTTTTGGTTTATTCTGACCTTATTCGTTGTCAGCTCCATCCACTGGTGCCAAGAGGTTAACTCCCAATGATTGAAAATTTGTTTCTGTTAGCAACTTTTCTAAACCCTATCCTTTAATTAACTTGTTGAGTTTAATGTCCAAATCATGCTCCTGGATTTTAGCTTCAATTTCCCTCTTTTTCCTTCAACATCACTTTGAACCAGCACATCCTTGATAGCAGAATTAGGTACATAAGTGGTTATTTGAGATTGTAACACATAAGTCCTGAAGGCTTTGAGTGCTTTAACCAATGCATACACTTGTTTCTCCAAAATTTTATAATTGAGATTAGCATCTCTGAGAAATTTTCTGAAGAATTCCACTAGCTTCTCCTTACTATCATCATTTTTCTGCAATAACACAACAACAATAGTAGTGGTAAAAGCGAATGAAAATATATGAAATCCCTTTTGATAATTAGGACTTATTAGAGTAGGAGATTCCTAAAGTGCTTATTTTATTCTGCAAAATGCTTCTATTTCTTCTTTATCCCATCTCACTTCTACATTTTTCTTTAACATGTCAGTTATATTTCTCACAATCTCGACATAGTTTGGTACAAATCTTCTCAGAAAGTTTATTTATCTCAAAAATATTTGAATATATTTCTTGCTTCTGGGTAAAGGAATTTTTTGAATTGCTTCCACCCTTGCGGGATCAATCTTCACTCCTTGTTTTGAAACTATGTGGCCCAATAATTTACCTTATTCTAAGGCAAACAAAGATTTCCTGGGGTTTAGTGACAGACCAAACTTCCTTCATTTTTCAATTTTTTTTTTCAAATGTTCCAGGTGTTCATCATCTGACTCTGAAAAAACCATTACATCATCCAGATATATAACCACATACTTGTCACCTACAAATGCCATGTCCATGGCCCTATGAAAAGTCGTACCTACATTCATAAGACCAAATGGCATTCTTTCATACATAAAAGTACCCCAGGGGGTTGTAAAAGTTATCTTTTTCTGATCTTCCTTATCCACTGCCACCTGATTATACCCAGAGAATCTGTCAATCATGGAAATCCTGTAAGCTCCTGTCAGTTTTTGTAAGACATAATCCATCTTAAGTAAAGTATAATTATCCTTTAGAGATGCTCTATTCAAATTATTGAAGTCTACACACAATCTTATCTCTCCATTTTTCTTCCTCACAGGAACTATATTAGAAACCCAATCTGAATATCTGAGAGGAACTATGATTTTTTCTTGCAACAATTTCTTCACTCAATTTTCAATTGGAGCTAATAGTAATGGATTAATTTTTCTGAGCTTTTTCCTAGGTGGTTTAATTCCTTCTTTCAATGGGATCTTATGATGTATTATGGTTTTATCATATGTTTTCAAGTCTTCATATGACGAAGCAAACACATCCATATACTTCTTGAAAATATCAATGTATATTTATTTATAATATTTGGGAATACCCTTGAATAATTTCACCATTTTTGGCTCCTCCTGAGTTCCCAAATTACAATATTCCATCTCTTCATCCTGATGTATTTTATTTGAATTAACAACAACATCATTAGAATCAAATAGTCTTTCAAGGGGAACCAGTCCTTTAGGGATTATATTATCTTTCAATTGGATAATCTTTTGCTCACCTATTGACTGCTTAAGGATTCTTATCTCTCCTTTATTCTCTATTTGTTCTTCTTCTTGATCTATCTCAGCATATTCAAAGTTTCCAATCATTGTCAAGAAATGATTTATCTTCTCATCATCTTCAAACACCTGCTAATGTTTCACATTGTCAGGAATAGAGGGTCTATGTATAATTTCAATCTCATACCTTAACCTTGGATTCATTGGTGGCTTAAAGGTACTAGCTGCAACTGCTAATGAATTTTCCAACCTATTCCCCTCCCTCGGAATGAACTGAATATTGAAGGCTTCATAATAGTTCTTTATCAGATCCCAAATTTCATTTCTATATTATCTTAATCTCGAATGCTTGGTCTGACAATGATTTTTAATCTATCTTATTATCAATTCAGAGTCACCAAAATTTGAAATACATTAAACTCCAATTTGTTTATAAACTTGTAGGCTTAATATGAAGGCCTCATACTTAGCCACATTTTTTTTTGAATCAAACTCTAATTTAAAATAAAAATACATGAGGTTACCTTCTGGCAATATCAACAAGAATACAAATCCTATGCCTTCTTGGAGTAGGCACCATCAAAGTAGCATTTCCAAATCTTTTTTGAGTGCATATCATTATTCACAACTGCTGAAGAGAGCTGCTTCCCTGTGTCTTTGGAAAATTCTACATCTTCATGCAGCATGAAACATGAAAGATATTCTTTTTCTTGACTATAAATAGGGGAATTTCCTTCATCTTTCTTGGTAGTGGTCTTCACGAACCTTATTTCCCTATACAATCTCCTTTCTTCCCCGTTGAAAATAGGAATGATACCATAAGTGACATCCAATTTTAGAACACCTCCCAACTTTTCTCCCCAAGATCTTGACACGAGCATTCCAAACCTGGCTGGAATGTCAACAATGACTACATCCATGACTATACTCTTTGCTGGAATTTGTGCCAAAGAAACTGCTACATCTTTAATTAACCCAACACATTTCACCCTTTTGGAATCAAATGAATACATATCCCTGTAAGGTTTGGCAATCTGAAAGTTTAGTTCCTTCATAACAGACAATGGCATGAGATTATGGGATGCTCCTAAGTCCAACATACAATTATGGAGAGTAAAATCATGAAGCAACAGAGAAATATAGAATGGTGGAACAGAAGGATCTACTTCTTCTACATGAGGACCAAAGGTGACCACTGGCTTCTCTTCTTTTAAGTTCAAAATGTCACTTATATCTTCAATCTATGTGGGATTAATAAATTCTGAAATTTCTTTCTTGTAGACTAGTATTTTAGCTAATTCTAGAAGAGGTGCCTAAATTTTTACCTTCTCCAACTCTTTTGTCAAACTGAAAGCATGAGTTTGTTTAACATTATTTTCAGGTCCTTCTTCACTCTTTCTATAATTTTTCGCTTGTTCGGTTACAAGAACAACTCTCTCCAAACTATTAGTATCAACTGATTTGCTCTGGGAAGGTTCACCCTGCTGCACATTTGTTCTATAAACTAAATTTATAGGTTTCTCCCCATTAATGACTTGTTTTATAGGGTCATTTTGTTGTGGATACGCCATTGGAGGAGGAATATAATCTTTTTATTCGCCTTCATTAGCCTTCACTCTATATCTCTTTCTAGACCTTAAATCATACTTTTTATGTAACTCAACTTGCATGAAATCTGTAAATTTCCTACAGTATTCATACATTTCATCTTGATTAAAAGATACTTCAGCTTTAGCATATTCTCCCTCACAATATTCCTCTTCATCCTCTTCTATTGTGTACATGGAAGATATTTTATCTTCAGCTTCCTTTTGGTCATCTTTTGCTGACTATCTGGGTGATGCTTCTATATACAATGGTGCTTAAACCTGGTCTTGATATTTTCTTTCCTTTTGAAAAATTTTCAAGAGTTTTATTCTAAATTGAGGGTTAAATCATCCTTGGTTTTGTTGTACTTTTCTTTGGGAGTTTTTATTTTCCAATTCCATCTTAACTAGCTTATTTGACAAAAAAATTATCACCTTTTTCATATCTTCAATTATTTGATCTTTTGATGATTCTTCTTTTTCTTTCCCCTTCTCTTGGACTGGTTGTTTTCCTTTCACCTTCCCAGTTGTAGTCATATTAGCTTAAATTTATAAAGCATTTGTCTGTATCTTCTCTAGAGTAGGGGATCTCCTTTCTCTAAGCGTGAAACTAAAATCAGCTTCAAAAGCCCCAGCAAAAACCACCTTTGCTCCAAAAGGAGGGGGCTTCATTTCTACATGCAAAATGTTATACAAATTATTGAATATTTTAATAAAATCTGATATATTCTCATCTGGTTTTCTTTTGATTGCATTGAATTCTGTTAGTGAATATCCATGATCCCTTTTTTCACCCCATCTCTGAGTGAATTGATTTTCCAGTTTTTCCCATGTATTAATAGAAATATTTGGCAACTCCTTAAACCACTTTCTAGCCTCTCCATCCAGAGATTGAACAAAAAGGCTCATTACAACATCAAGATGTTCTACATTCAGATTTTCGGCAAAATTACAAAACACAGGCAAGTGTTTTTCTGCAGTAATTTCAACTTCTTCAATAAAACGTGGGAGTAATTTAAGATACTCTTAAGTCATTTCATTCATTGGTTGTGGAAGGTTAAGTGGAGCATATATGTTCAACAAAAAGGTTGGTGCTACCATGTTTGCACCTTGATTGATTGTTCCTTTGTTAGATGCAATCGATGAACCTACTATGAAAATGAATGGAGGTGGAGGTAAAACTGATATGGGAGTGGGTTGATGGACAATGGTAGAGTGACCAACAACTTGAGTTTGTTGAGCTTGAGTAAAATTAAAAGAAAAAGACTCAAAGGAGTGTTCTTCCAACTTACCTTCTTGAAAATAAATTGGTGTGAAAGGTGAATCTTTCTCAATGAAAGGAAGTACTTTAGAGATATATTCAAAAAAAGCATTACTAGAACTACTTCCAAGAGAAGACAATGTAGGACTAGGTGTTGAGGGGGTTTTGGGTTTCCGAACCCTTTTAGAAACCAATATTTCAGGGTCTGACAAAGTAGTGACCTTCTACTATGAGGTATTTGACCTCGTGTGAGCCCTTTTGTGAGCCAGAATTATGAGAATAACAAACACAACCAAATATTTCATCCTCACTGAACAACCAAAGGAAATAATGTGAAAAAACCAGGGAAAATAAACTTCGTCTCTTCATCCCCAACAACGGTGCCAAAGAATTTTATATCTTAAGAGACAATTCCTTGGCTGTGAAAAGGAATCAATGCTTAAGACATTTTTTAACAATGTGTCACAAAAGTAATTATATCAGGTGGTATTCATTCAATCCCTTTGGAAACTAATTTTTTAAAAATCTTAATAATATGGTATAATGAAAGACTCTACAATGCCATTAACTACTGATATCTGAATGGAAAAGGAGAACTGTAGAAGAAACTCACAATGATATGTTATAGCATAGAATCTACCACTTTAAATTTCAGAATGAATTTATGGAGAGAGAGGAGACTCAAAATATGTTGTAAACAAAAAATCTATTACTTTTAAGTTCCAGATAGAATTTGTGAAGGGAGAGGAGTTGGAGTGAAAGAGCACAAATTAAGGATATTTAAATCTTACTCACAGATGTAATTAAGAGACCGAAAACTACTTTACTTCACTTCATTCCAGGAAGAAGGGACACAAAATGGCACAGGAAAAATGAATCACCATCAACAGTTGCAGGAAACTTGACGCTTCTTTCATTAATTCCCCATAAAATTAAGTACCAAAGTCTTAGTCTTCAAGAGGTCCAAAACTCAGAACCTGTCTCCTTTCTTTTTGTCATGCTTAAATACATCAAAAATAGTACGTAACTACTAGAACTTCTTGAAACTACTTCGACTACCTAAACTGTTAAAAATACTTATTACATTGCAATTGAGGACATCATTATAGCTTCGATATTAACAAACAAAGAAACAAATTAAAAATTGAAATATTATTCCTTTTGTTGAATTGGATTTGTTTTTGACACGTCTCCTTGAAGTGCTAATGTGTCTCCCTGATAGATCAGACATCCTTGCCCTGCATTTCTTCCAGAGTTCAATATTTGTCTTTTCTTCTTGATGTCATGTCTCTTATGTTTTTGATGTGGTATTTGAACAATTATGCAATAACGCCTCTTTGCTCGACTTGACCCAGCTATTTCTTTTTTAACAGTGCCACCATGTGCTCCCTTTGTCTGGCTCTTCCTATGCCTCTACATTTCAAACGATCTTATCATGTCTCCTTATGGCTGACTCTGCCTCTTCTTCTCATGCCTGCAACATTCCTTCTTCTCTTCTCCTTTTCTCTGTGTTGGGTCACTTACCCGAGTCCACTGCTCGCATTCACGTTTCTTCATAAAACAATGGAACTGCACATAATCTTGGACTTTAAATAAATTCAAATTTTCCTTTGAAAAATATCGCGTCTATCCCTATATCACATTTCACATTTCGACATTGATAACATATTCCTTAGTGCCATTCTTCCTGAGCTTGTGATGTGCGATGTACGATAAAGGTAGGGATGACGTGGCATGTGGAGGTGGGGACAATCAAAAATCAAAATTGGAAATGTAAAACTTATCGCAAATTGCATATTAGCATTCATAACGTAGTTCATGAGTGCCATTCTTCTTGAGCTTTGCGATTACGATTTGTGATATGTGGGTAGGCCTTCCACATGCGATTGTGATTAAGCCTTAGAATAGTATTCTACACATATATTTGCATGAATCGACCTTGACCTGTGTGAAATTTTCTAAACCCATCAATTGGCCTGATTCTTGAACTGCTCCTCACGCAAATAAGCTCGATTTGACCCGCCTTCACATCTCCACACATAATGTTAATACACCCACATATAAATCAAAAATTATTTTTTGGCATACAAAATTTTACATTTTCTAACATATATGCTTTTTTTGGTGTTTTTAGAAATATTTCAAAGTAAATGCAAATGAGCCACAATAGACACCCAAACCCATGTTATGGCATACCACTTTTGGTTTTCCTCTAATTCTTGGGTTGATGATTCTATTCAATGTTATCTTTTCTAGCACACTTTGACCGGTGTTGCGACCAAATGATACATTGATATCCCTTGAGGAAATTTCTTTGATTTCAATTATGTGGCTATTTCCTTCTTAACTCACTTCCAGTTGCTTGTTCGGTATGAAACCGGAACCCATATTCTCACCTCGTTGAATAAAACGACTGCTATGCATATCTCGAATCACATCCATGAATGGCGATGTCGTTGTTACCTCGTCAAATTTTAGATCCATGATCAATTGTTGACTGAATGGTTCACAAAGTCATTCATTCCCAAAATTTCAAAGGATCTTGCAATGGGAGAGTGTGTCACGGAAGAGGAGCTCATCACTAGAGCTTAATACCTCGACTTGGTTTATTCCTAGTCCGAGACTATATATGATTTATTACCTTATGCACCACATCCTTCGACTAATCCTTCATTATCTCAGTCTCCTATTACGCCTCCATTGTTTGGTGTTATTGAGACAGTGGCCCATACTGATAATAGTGTGCCTAAGACTTCTTCGAATTCTAAATACTTACTGCTGTTGCACCCCCTAATCCTGCCCATAACCAAAATAATCCTGGTAAAACCTCATATTTAATTTTTTTTCAGTCTACCACATCAGACAAATCCTCAAAGGGTAAGAAAAAGGGCAAAGGCAATTCTATATCTAAAAACCCTAAACAGGATTCAAAGAAGTCATTTGCTGGTGATTGTTCAACACGTAAGCCCAAATATCCTTGTCTAATATGTGATTATGATCATTACATGAAGGATTTTCCTTAGTGTTCCGAAGTTACCCATCTTCTAAGGGGAAAACCCAGGACTCCAACCGTTTTGAAGGAACCGTTCCCTTCCCAGTAGATGCAAATGGTAGACCAGGCTCAATCATCTAGTAGCTGTCAGGTGTTCATGGCTGGAATGCAATCCGCTGCCATCACCATGAGAACGAAATATTATCCTAATCCATCCAAGGATCCTATGGAACTAGAAGTTCCAGATCACTCTTCCTCTTCAATGCCTCCTACCTCTAGTCCTCTCTAGATCGAGAGACCGAGTAGTGACTCCATCATCCGACCACCCTCAGAAGGTGTTCTTCGGAAATCATATTACAATATGAATACAACAATAGCACAACAATACAATATTATAGAATATATCGCTCAAGCGCCTTCGGTGATGTTGGCTTTGGAAGTCCTTCAATCGTTCTCATCACAATGGAAGGCACTACTCACGCTATTGGAGGGATTGATTCTTCAAATTCTAATATGATTATTTTTTATCTCAAGAATTTCATTCCTCGCCTCCCATCCCAGGTAAATTTTCTGATTCAAGTTACCATTATGGGAAATACTGTTCATCGAACTGTCATTGATGAAGTCGCTTCGACCTACATCATGACTGTCGCATGCTAGAAAGCCATCGGCTCTCCCCCATTGATTCAGTCCTCGAATAACTTAGAAGCTTTCGATGTTTGAGGTTCTCGGATGTATGAAATTCTCAAGGCATTTCCCATCCCATCCTAGTAGAGGGGAAAATGATGACCATGGAAGTCGAGGTGATAGACACCAACTTGAACTATAATCTCCTTCATGAACGTAGTTGGACAAAAACTATGGTTTTTCTAGTCTCCACCCTCTTTTGCCTCCTTTGTTTCCCTCATCAAGGGAAGATGGTAACTATGAATAAGTTGGATTTATTCCCCTATGAGTCTTTAGTAGGAAAAATTCCATATGTTAGGAAGGATGTCACTCCTTATGACAACATTGGGTTGGGTCTGTTCAAAGACTTGTCTCTTATGGGAATTTTTCTGCTCCCGCCTCCGTCAATATGATTTCATCTGGTCACGATCCGTGGATTTTTTCAAATAATGACCAGACATAAAGCTTTGGTGATGCTATACCTCTTAGCCCAGCTGAGAAAATGTATCAAAATATTCTCATGGCTTGTAAGGTTTCATATGAGACCAATACTCATTTGGTTTTTGTTAGGTTCTCGTGATTTGGTAGATTGGCAAGACCAAATGCACAAGGTAACATCAGACCAATCTTTGGAGTCCTAGGACCTAGCCTTCCTGGACTTAAAGAGGGCTCTCTCTATTCTGTGCAAAGGATATGAACTTGTTTTCTTTTAGGGTTTGATTTTAGGCTAGTTGTTAATTTTAGGGTTTGTTTGTTTGTTTTGGTTGGGTAGATGATAAAATAGAATATATGGAGTGAGGAAATATTCAAGTCATTGGGCTATGGAGTCAATAAAAAGTCTTGGAAAGTTCGACAATGAACCAGGGTGCATCACAGGGAAAATCTAGCATGGTCAAATGGATTTTCAAGGTTTTTGTGAGATGAAATGAACATCACGTTTGTGAACAAAGTAGGGCAAAGGGAAATTAATAATTATTTGTCAAATACTTTAACAAGAAGGGCCTTCAACAATATTTAGCATAAAGAAGTAATCATAAGACAGGGCACACCAATAACTCTTTGATTAAACTCAAGAAAATAAGCATTTAAGGCAAACAATCCAATGAAATATAGAAGGCAAGAAACTTATTTAACTTCTAGTGATTTCACCTTCAAGGTTAGAAAAAATTTAAGATAAACATATAACTTTAATAAAAGAAGAGGGAACTCATAAAAATCATTGATCATAGCCATAAATATCTTCAAAAAAACTTTTCAAGAATGGACAAAGGGTATGATCGAAACATAGCCTCTTTGGCAAAACCTAAATAGTGGTACTTCAAAGAAAGATCTCAAGAACAATGTTTCAGTGACATCAAACAAGCAGGTCTAACCATAAAAACATCTTTGATACCTACTGTACTAAATCATTCATAAGATAAATAAGCTTGGGTGGGTCTAGAGAGCAACTAAGAATTCTCTAAACTGACCTAGCAGAGGAAAACATAGAGGCAGTGAAGAACAAACAGAGCTAATATGCCTTTAAAAAAATTTCTTAGTCTAAAGCCTTTGTTCTACTACAATATAGAAGGATGAAACACAATGATACATAAGAAAACAAGAACTGAATAGAAGCACATCACCATTAACCAAGCTCAGGGATCCGACAAGCAAGCCTTCTCCATCATCAATCAAAACAAGCCATCCACAAATTCCACAACACCAATTTCTCTTCAATCTCCAAAAAACTATGTATTTCTCCCAAGAGTCATCAAATGCCAACCTTTTACAATAAGGCCCTCATGTTCTATTTATCTAGAAAAGGATGGAAAAAACCCTAACTAGGGTTTGAAAATGTATAAAACATCCATAAATGTCATTTATGTCTAAGAGACCATGCAAGGCCCAAGACACAAAATATCTCATGAAATAAATGAAAAAATAACTTTTAGCACCTAACTTTGGAGTGATTTTCCCCAAAAAACATTAAAATATCATTTTTCCATAAATGAGTGTGTTTTGTTGACTTTTGGCCAAAAACGCAGCACAAAGGTCTACACGTGCAGCGCTTGCACGAGAAAAACTGGGTCCACTTGCAGCCAAGTTTTGATGACCTTCCCGATGTCGGAATTAGCTCCATGATGGCTCGCTAGAAATCCTGTTGAGTCTACTTTCTAAAAATGCCCTTTATTTTTTTATTGGGCTCCATTAACCTATACAAAAATTAAATTTCCCAAAGATGCTCTAGGCAGAATGCCAGGCCTGAAAATGCGGCAGAAAGGTGAAGAATGAGGTGTTTTTTAGCCTTTTGAGCGACCAAAAATGCTCCAAATGCTCTAAAAATTGGTGAGAATGTTGTACTTGAGCTAAGGATTCCAAAAATGCAAATATTTCCTCCTAAGGATGCCTAAGGTTAAAGCGTAGCACCAAGGGTGCTGCGCCTAGAGGCCTCAAAATTTGCAAAAAACCAAAATTTGTCAAAAAAGTTCCCAAAATTGGTGGATGTATTCCTCATGGGGTTTGGGAGGCCTATAGAGAAGCTTGAGCCAAGATTCCAAGTTTTTACTGGTCTTTTTCCTCCTTGAGTGATTTTATTTCGTCCAGGGCTCCTTTGAGCTTGGCCCTTGCAATTTAATTTTGCAATGCATAGTGCTTGGTCATCTTCTTTTGTAGGTCAAGGTTCCTCTTTGCCTTCTTCATCTGCTTGTTTTCATATTTATAATAGTGAATTTTATACATTTCCATGCCAAGGCATCACTCTATATCTCTGATCTCAGCATCCTTGCTTTGGAGAAAGATGCTAGTGACCTTTTCCTTATCTTCATTTTGTTTGTCAAGGTCATTGATGTCAAATCCTTGTTCAAGCTCATGATTACCTTTCTTACCTTTCTTCAAATTTTGTTTTCCTTTATCTAGCTTCTTGGAAGAAAAGGAAGGCATGACCCCTTGCCTTTTAGAGGCAGCAAACACATGCCTTTCTCCTCTTTGATATGTCAATGGAAGAGGTTTGATTGTAATCATTTGGGTGTCTTCATCATGGCTGCCATCATTTGTATCCATGTCTTCCTATTCATTACCTTGACTGTTGCCTCCTTCCTCATTTACCTCATCTTGATTTCCATCCACCTCCATGTTTTCAGCCTCATTTCTGACCTCTATGTTTCCAACATCATCACTTCCTTTATCACTACTAGGAACCTCACTGCTTTTACTATCATTATGGCTCTGAGTTTTATTGTTGTCCCTAGCATCATCATAATCACTGTGAAGCTCACTGTTTTCACTATTTTCATGATTTTTTTTATCAGTGCTAACATCATCTTTATCATCATCATCATGATTGATGTTCTCCTCTATTTTTGCACTACTTTCTGTATTTTCATTTTTCTCTTCATTGTAGTTTCTTGCCTCATCATTGTTGTGGTCTTAATTTTCACTATCATCCTCTTCATTTTATTCACTGTTTTCATGACTGTTGTAGCCTCTACAACACCCTCCAAAAAAACCACACGTCAAAACGACCTCGCGACCTAGTGACCCTGCGACCTAGTCGCAAGGTCGCAAGGTTGCAAGGTTGCAAAACTCATTTTTTCAAAAAATCGTGACCCCGCGACCTTGCGACCCCGTGACCCGCAGGTCGCAAGGTCGCAAGGTCGTGAGGTCGTATACCTCCCGGATCACTCAAACTGCGACCCTGTGACCCCATTAAATGCTCGCACGTGTGACCTTTTTATATAAAGGAGGTCGCTAGGTCGCATTTTTCATATGCAGCGAATAGAAAGAAACGGCTCTGACAGGTCGAATGGCACGCGTCTTTCCCGGGTAAGTTGCCATTTTCCCTCCTGTTGTTTCCTGTTTGGTTATTCTTGCTAAATCCCAGACATCCTTAGCCTTTAAATTGTCAATTTTCCTCAACCCCTGTCTGTATTTCTTACTTAGGGTTTTTCTGATTCATGTTTTCCCCACATTGCCCAAAATCATCACCATTTCTTGCCCAGGCTTTCATGGCTGCTCCCCTACTCCAAAAGCTATCCCTTGACTCTATTTGGACCCATTTGGATTTGCATTTTTCCATTTAAAGGAAAAAAAAACACTCCACGTCGCGTGTGCCCAAAACCCCCGTGCAAGCCCTAGCACGACCTGCGACCCCGCGACCTAGTCGCAAGGTCGCAAGGTCGAATTCTCCAGATTGGTCGAAATTTTGCAACCCCGCGACCCAGTCGCAAGGTCGCAAGGTCTCATTCTCCCGGTTTCTAGAGATTTGCGACCCCGCAACCCAGCGACCTAGTCGCAAGGTAGCAAGGTCGCATCTTTCCAATTTTCTGGAATTTGCGACTCCGCGACCTAGCGACCTAGTTGCAAGGTCGCAAGGTCGAAGATTGGTCATTTCTTACAACTTGCGACCCCGCGACCCAGTAGACCACTTTTTCAGTTTTTCCTGTGTCTCAGTGAATTAATTGATAAACTTTAATTTTTTTTGCATTATCATGGCGTCTTTCTTATCGTGGGATTCCTTCATGAACATGACAGGTGAATTTGAAGCAGATTTGGAGTGTATACCTGTCCCATCAGATTCCAGTGATATGGGACCACCAACGTCCCGGAAGAAGGACAAGCATGTGGTAGTGGAAGACATAGAGACGGACATGCAAACATCCCCACCGCCGATATATGGAGATACCCTTTGCACCTTTGCTAAAGGGGACAACATGCGATGGTACCAAGTGTACCATGAGTTCACCGTAATGGAATTTCCAGAAGACCTCCCGGATTGGGAGGTATACTTAAAAGTCAAAAGGTCCAAGCTGCATCTCGCAGGCACTCATCCGGCCATATTTCCATGCCCTGATATGATAGACTGGATCATACAGAAAAAGAATCCCAAGAAGTTTGTGATCCGAGACAGCGAAGGCAAGGCTTTCGCAACGCTCGTAGGCTCGGATGCCCATGTTTACTACTCTTTGCCTCACCAAGAAGAAAAATTTACAGAAGAATGGGCTCTTGCCCATGCAGTCCCCGTAGTTGACACTATCAAGCAGTGGTGGGCGGAGCCCGAGCAATTTAAAGTCAAGAAAGACCAAGAATATCCGGTGGCCAGCCTGAGAAAAGTATATGAATTAGTAGCCGCCATGCTTTGTAGATTGTACGGGCGCCCCGACGCCACCACCTTCAATAGCACAGGGGCTACTATCATGGAATATGTAACGGTGCATGGCACCCATTTCAACTGGGCTAGCATATTGATGACTTCAATGCATACAAACTTGTCCTCGGCATTGGCCCCAGATGAAGGAATGTCGTCTGAATTCTATATGGCCTCTTATCTATTGGATGCCTTCTGTGTGAGGTTGCATTTTGAGGGATGGGCACATAACTAGGATTCCACGCAAACCCGTGCAATTCATCTACAAACCAAGGTGTTTTGGGAATCCAGGTATAAATAGGATATAGAGCCAATCTCTCAAATATTCATCCCCACCCTATACAGAAAATTATTTGGCCAAGATGCCCCTTGCATGTCTTGGCGAGCCAGGGAGACTCTAAGCCAAGTAGTGCATTGGTTTCCTTTCGCCGAACATACTTTCATCCGAGTCTTCGGCTCGTTCAAGGCACCACATGCTATGCCTCGCTTCGTTACAGACAAAATGCTCATGTAAGAGGTATGCTTCCAGATGTCCTCGGGCTTCTCCAGTGTCCTATCCAAAGGTAAGAAGAAGCCCTGGCCCGCGCTACCCCTCACTATCGGCGCGTACACATTTAAAGATTTCAGAGAGGTAGGGGCAGAGGGAGAAGAGATGAAAAGTTATCACTTTGGGGCTTTGGAGTACCAAACATACGACCCGGAGAGGATAGTTCCCGAACACTGCAAGAAGGCTAAATTCAAATGGAACTACCAGCATGTAGAGCACCCAGGAGAAGATGAAAGAAGGAACTGGTACAATGCAGATAGACAACTTGCTCTGGGGGTGGACTCTGGCCAAGAGGATCCGGATGATCAAAGCCTGGAAGACAGGAGCCGTAAGTTAGGAGGTGCTTCTTTCTCTCTAGAAAAAATGCCCCGGACCAGCACAGGGCCTGCTACCACTCCCCAACAGAAAGAAGTAGAGGCCAAAGCCCAGCAAGAGAGAGAAAAGAAAATAAAAGAGGACGAGGAAAAGAGCAAGAAGAGCCTAAGGGCAGAACAGAATAAGAAGCAGGCTGAGGAGACCAGGAAGGAAAAGGAGGAAAAAGAGGCGCAGGCCGCAGCAAAACAGGCACTCAAGAAAGAGCTAGACAAAGCAGAAGCTAAACGCCAAAAGAAAGCAGACCAATCTGCTGCTGCCGAGAGGAAGAGGAAAGCCTAAATAGAAGCAGTGGCAGAAGCGGAGCACAGGCGGAAGGAAGAGCATGAGAAGGCGGAAGCCGAGCGCCAGCGAAGGGAAAAGGAGGAAAAGAAGAAAAAAGTAGAGGAGGATGAAATGATAGAAGACATCGAGGTGTCTCCCCTCGAAGTACCTCTAGGCGGTACAAGAACCACGCTCTCTGATGTTAATTCCCCCCAGGGGCAAGAGGAGGAGGTCTTCGACCTCACCAGGCTCACATTCGATCAATTCTCCTTCAAAATCCGGCAGGAGAAGAGAAGGTCCCTGGCACAAAGTCCTTCCGTCGCATCCATAGTTGCAACTGGAAAAGACATAGTCCTTGATACTAGGACTAATCCCGTGATGATAGCATCGGCAGGCATATCTTTCGCTACGACCACGGAAGAAAATGTAACCAGAATGAGTAGAGAAATCGTTTCTCTACAAAATAGACTACAAGCAGCAGAGCAGCGGGAGAAGAAGGCGGAACAGGAGAGGTCGGCATTGAAAGAAGAGATTCAACAACTCCGAAACAAGACTCCCCCGGTCAATGAAGTTCCACTTGCCATTCTAAAGGTACGACCTGTTAGTGTCTACAAGAGGCGGTGTATGGAAATGTTCCCACCACCATAAAGAAAACAGTCGCCCCATTGGTAAGAGCATGAGCAGAAACTAAGCAGAAGCATGAGCATCTCAAGGAAGCCTCAGTTGCCTTAGATACAATGATGGAATAGAAAGTGCAATACCCTCAGGCTCTTGAGCATTTACCTAAGAAGGATTGGATTCATACACAGGATGCCAAAGTCTGAATCCGTATGAAGATGCAGTCCAAGGACAAGCTATCCAAGGATTTGGACAAAGTAATGTCTTCATACGACCACCTGATCAGCGGCATCGACTCGATGCACACTCTTCACCACATTCCTACACTAGGGGCATTGGACGAAAGGAAGACTTGGGAACAGGTAGATCAAGAAATCCAGTCATTTCTGCAACCCATCAAGCAAGCTGCTGCCGCCCCCGAGCTCGCAGCATCACAAGAAAATCTGGGTCAGTTTCTTGTCACGCCAGTATGGATTTATACCAAGCTCGCCTCTCTTTCCAACCAGATCTCTCAAAAAAGGGAAACTCTAATCCCAAATGCTTTGGAATGCATGCATCGGTTGAAAGAAGAGGTCCCTCTTGTTTCCCCCATAGCAGCAGAGTATCAGACCTGGCGGGATTTCCTCAAAGAATAGAAGATTGACGCCCCTGACCTCACAATTGCGCGTCCATCTTCATAGCCCAATGGCAGTAAGTTGCTGGCAGCAATTATAGGCAGGTCGCAGGTCGCACCGCCCAGACAAGTCGCAAGTCGCACTACCCAATAGGTCGCAGGTCGCACTACTCAGTAGGTCGCAAGTCGCACCCACCATCCAGGTCGCGGGTCGCAATTTTCTCGTAGGTCGCAGGGCAACTCAACCGGTGAGTAGGCGAAGAGTCAGGGAGCCCAAAGGGCAAGTTTTGATCTATAAAACCCCTCTGGGGAAATGTAAACTGGACTTTTTCTTTTGGAGACTCAAGAGATATACAACATTGTATTAAAAGATAACACTCTTGTGCATATGAATACAGATACCTGTTAAAACTCCCTATGGATATGATGTGTTTTGCTTTGCGAACACTATGTGAATTTCTTATACAGTTTCAAATATCTTTTGATTAATGAAGTTGCACTCTTAATGGCATCATTTATGCATCATGGCTATCTGTGCTTGTGTTAATGATATTTAGTTTTTCATTGCTCTTTTAATGGATGTTAATGACCTTGTTTATTAGAATTTCGTTTTATCTTTCAAGAAGTAAAGGGGCAACTTGTTTGTGCTCAACCTAGTGTTCCTAAATTTAGTTCATTAATTGTCAACCAGGGCTAGTAAACTGCTGAAGTGTGGTGCACTATATGTGCCTAGGTATTTGTTTCTCACTATGTTGTGTTTAGTGTTTTATGATGTTTTTTGTTTTATGGTTTTATGTTGAAAAAGGAAAGAACTAAGTGCTGGTGAAAAGAAGCTATTGGTTGTGTTAAAACAGAACAAAGCCTAAACTATGGATGGAAAACAACAAATGCAAAGTTTGATAATGACTTCAGTGCAAGAAAATAAATCACAACATGAACTTAAGCTTATCCAATTCATTCATTAAAGATGTGTTGGAAGAGCTTGAGAAATGGACAAGTTAAGTATAAATGAAGTTCTCCTAATTAAACAATCAAACAATCAACTTACAATGTTACAACATATCATCCATGATTAAAGGTTTATTGGAATATATTTGGAAAAGAAAATTTGTAGCACAATAATATTTCTACTCTAAACTAGCTTCTAATTATGTTCTGCAACTCAATTTAACACCACTAGGCCTCACTCAAAAGTTATAGATTTCCTTTTTAGAATAGTCTTAGAGAAAAGGCTTGTTTGTGAAATGGTAAAAAGGTTGCAAAATACTCCAGGCCTTAGACTGATACTAGCTTCTGTCCAGATGATTATGTATTAATATGAGTTTGGAACAAAAGAATTTTTGTAAATAATGAAGACCGTGGTATTTAAATTTAACAACTAATACAATTTAAAATGCAATGGATAGCAACTAAACTGGAATGTTAATACAGTGAGCTAAGACTAAACTAGAGTGCTACTAGTCTACTTGGAGTACAGTGAACAGTGTTAAACTAAAATTCCATTATCAAACTGAAATGTAGTGATAGAGCTGAACTAAATGCATTCTACCTCCGGAGTGTTGTAACTAAATTAACATGCAACTAACCTAAGGAATTCTACAGCCCATCTTGTTTAATATGAATGATATTTTGGAAGAGTTTGTGAAAACAAGTATGGCTGTATTATTCAATGCAATTGAACATAAACATAAAACTGAAAGAAAATACAACTAGAATCTAATACACCACAGCTGTTTCTTATTCATTGTTAATGATGTTTTGGAAGATTTTATAAGAGTAAGACCGGCTGTGACACTTAGTGTAAACAAGCAACTAAAACCTACAATACCACAGCTATGCTTTATTCATCGTGATGATATTTTGGAAGAGTTTATTAGAGTAAGTCTAACTGTGATAATTAACGAAAGGAAATGTAACTAAAACCTACAATACCACATCTATGCCTTATTCATTGTAATGATATTTTGGAAGAGTTTATAAGAGTAAGTATAGCTATAATTATTAATGAAACAAGTATGAAACATAAACTTTAGAAATCTACTTAAGCTAGAAATGAAAACGAGACTAAAATACTTATCTAAACCGTATAAACAAGGCTGCTCAGGAGGCAGGGGCCCTCTACCACCAGAGTAGCACAAAATCTACTTCAAGATTGATTCAATGCTTTCAAGGAAATGATGCTTCTTTCATTAAAGAGAAATTACTTCAAAACAAAGTGTTTTCGGACTTCTGAAATCTAGCAATCAACCATAAAATCTAACCTTGTCCTTCGGTTTCCAGAGCCATATTTATAATCAAAATTACATAACTGTCTTGAGATAACCTAGGGATAATTGTATTTCCAAATAAAAACCAAACTAGGACTCTGATGGTGGTCACGTAATAGAATTAAGGACATCTGGACTGTCCTTGTCCTATTAGGAGTCTCTCTCCCAGTTTGAGTTCCCACGTACATAACTGCCTACAGAATTCCGTTCAAACTTCGTGGAGAGCAACAAATGATGAGGGAATGATGTGGAATACACCCATATTTGTTTTTCTCCAAGATGACACCTAGAACCTGCGCAGACATAAAGACATCTGCAGAATCGGCAACTAGCTACAGAATGTCTGCATTCTGTAGCTAGATCTAGTTCAAACAGTACTACAATGAAAAAACCATAAAAACATAGCAAGTTAGTCATGATATTCATTCTTAAATAAATTTTAACTAATTTCATTGATCATTTGAGCCTGTGATTAATAATGGACAAAAAAAATGGAGTGGAATGTGGTGGAAGAAAGAACATTCTTGGAGCTCAACATACCCCCACTGCTAGATTCTTGCATGTCCTCATGCAACTATTCCATGAACTCTGAGACCTCTGCAAGAACATCCAACCCTCTTCTTCTGCTTTGCCTGGCAGTTAAAGGCCTTCTGGGCTTCCTGATGACTAACTTGAACCTTAAATTGGTAAGTTCCCTGATTAACTTTTTGTTTCTCTTTTTCAATTTTTCATTGGCCTTTTCCACTTTGTCCATTTGTAGAGACAGGGTTGAATTCATATTGGTTTTTAGTTTAACTTGCTCCCTCAAAATATCATTTTCAGTCCTTATATGTCTATTAAGTACTTCTAGCTCGTACTTATCTCTTCTTAGCACATTTATTTCGGACTCTGGTGGACTAGGGGTTATGTCTCTACTTTCTGAAGCTCTTCTCTCCAATGACTCAATATAGCTGTAAATTTCTTGATGTGCAGGGTCTATTTCAGGAGTTTCTTCATCAAAATCCTGCTCAGTAGGTGTTTCTTCATCTTCTATGTTTATGACTCCAGTTTGTTTAACTTTTGTTTTCTTTAGTATCCCCCTAAGTCTGTGGCTCCTTCTCGGTTGGATGGCCCTTCTCCTTTTTCTCTGACAAATTTTCTTATGATACTCTCTTTCTTAAGCTGCTTCTTAATCTGAACTAATTTTTCAGAAATCATTTCTTCACTGCTTTCTTGTATTGTTTTACCAGTTTCAGTTTTGGAGGATTTCCATTTTCTGCTTCATTTTGTAGGTTTATCTTCAGGTGGAGGTTCCTTTGGTTCCTCAAAGTGATTTCTCACCAAGAATTCATCCCAAGTATCTCTTATTTTTTCTAAATGATGTTCAATTAAAATCTTGAATAAACCATGATGGTATAAGGTTGTCTCCAGAAATTGAATTCTCTTTTGAACACTTGAAGCCATTTTCTTTAAACTATGAAGCAAGAAAAAGGGCAAGTTGAGTTCTTCTTCTAGAAAATGCATTATCAACCTAATATGGTAAACATAGAAAGTACCATATCTACCTTCACAAGTGATGAATTTTTGCAGGATAAGCAACATGTTCCTCCATTTTTTCTTTAATGCAGAGCTAGGGATACCCTTTTTAAAAATGGTGACATCCATACCTGGTGACTTGAGTATCTGCTTCCTTGCTTCGTTATGAAATTCTCTGTTCTTAAATCACCTTTCTCCTTGTCTAGGAAATCCTGTTGCTTCTGCAATAAAAGCCTCTGTGACAGTGAATTTAATATCTCCAACTTCAACCTCGGCTCCATTAAAGGATCTTGCAAAAGTTTTAGTAACCTCTTTGTGGAAGCCACTGAATTTTTCAAGGAATTGCAACCATCCTTCTTGTTGTAAGATTTATCTGATTTGGGGATAGCCTTCCAAGTACTTAGTGCCAACTGGTTCAGTTCTCACGATGAGGCCCATAACTTCTTCTTCAATCTTCAATTCACTAGTCTTCTACTCACGGTGAGAATGGCTATTAACAAGTTGTTTTTTCCCCACAAACGTTTCCTCTGCTCACGGTGACAATGGTTGTTACAGAGATGCCTCTGTCTCACAGACCTAAATGGTTAAAAGTTGGCTACGGGAAAGAGTGATATGGAGTGGTTACGGAATGAATATAATGAGGTGAGGATGATGTATATGAGTTGAAAGATATCACAAAAGGAAAGACCGCGGAGATATTTTGTAACGAATTCAAAAATCATCATTAAATTCTCAGTGAAGTGACTAATCCAATCACTTCAGCACTTTAACCGTTTAGATTTTTAAATGATGATCGGATATGGGTTTTGAAATGGTGGAATAGAAGGAGTTTTATCCAAATTTTTTGCGGGAGGTTTGTTAGGCATGATCAACAAAATTAATTAAAACAAATTTTTTAATAATATATAACTGAACTATGCTAAAATTTTTCATGATATGTCACCATAATAATTTCATACCTTTTCCTTTGCTTTGATTTTCTTGTGATCTTCATATGCTTTGTTCTCCCCTGAAATTCATTACTTTTTGAGTCTTCATAACTCCCTTGAATTTTCTTGTTCTTGGATATGCAGGATCATTTTGTTGCTAATCAAATGATTACTAGACAGTGCTTTCAGGCTCTCTGGATGTAGAATGTCTGTCTGGTTGCAGAATTTCTGACTGGCTGCAGAATGTCTGATTGATTGCAGAATGTACCTGTAGAGAACTTTGAATATGGTTTGAAACTGGAATGATGAAAGGTTGTATGAAATGAATAATGAAATATGGTAGGATGGAGTATGAATGAAATGAATAATGGATTGTAATGGATCAAAACTTATGAAATGGAGTGAAGTATGAGAAGTGGGTTGCAATACATTATATGTATTATTTAAATGCAGAAAAACATCAAAATTTAAAAATCTGGAATTGAAATGAGGTGGATGAAGTATGGAATGAAATGAATGAAATATGGAATGAAGTGAAGTATGAATGAATGAAGTGATATGGAGTATTAATGAATGAATGAAATGGAATAAGAATGGATGAAATGAGATGGACCATAAGTAAAATGGATCTGCACTTATGATTTTGTAACAGCTGCTTGCAGAAAAAAACAAAATGGAAAAGTTAGAGTGTCAGAAAAATTCTGATTTTCACTCCATCTTTTCTGTATAAACATGCCAATCAGTGATTGGTTTTCATGTTTATACTTTTATTTTTATTTTTTTCAATATATCTTACTTCAGAAAATTCAATTAATTTGATGAAGAAGAAAGATTCTTCTTCATTAACTTCACATCACTGTTTTTCTGGAACTTCTTGACAAATTCTTCTCTTGAGAGTGGTTTGTGATACAGCTTCAATCTATGACCATTCACAAGAAAAGTAACCTCTTCTTCATCTATTGTCCTGATTTTTATTGCTCCATTTTCAAAAATTCTCACAATTTCATATGGCCCAAGCCAATGTGTTTGAAATTTACCTTGAAAATCCTTGAACTTTGAATCAAACAAGAGAGCCCAGTCACCTTCTTTGAACTTCTTCTCCTTGATGTACTTGTCATGCCATCTAGTCCTTTTTTTTTGGAGTATACTTGTTTTCTGAACTGCATCTTGTCTGATCTCATCCAATTCATTAATATGCTCCAATCTGTGCTTTTGTGCCTCTGATAGATCAAGTCCTAGCTGAACTACCATTTTGAAAGTTTGAATCTGGAACTCTATGGGAAACAAAACTTGCTTTCCATAAACAAGTTCATAAGGAGTATGGCCTATTGTGCTTCTTCATGTAGTTCTATAGGCCCACAAGGCTTCAGGAAGCCTATCTGCCCAATCTCTTCTATGTAAATCGACAGTCTTTATAAAGATCCCTTCAATAACCTTATTAGTAGATTCCACTTGACCATTTGCTTGTGGATGATAGGGAGTATATTTTCTGTGTCTGATTTTGTATCTCTCCATCATTTTTTCCACTAGCCTTGATGTGAATTGAGCTCCTTGATCTGTAACAATTTCCCTTGGGACACCAAAACGAGTAAAAATATCCTCAAAAAGAAAATTAACTAGAGATGCTTCAGTAGCAAAAAGTAATGGCTTGGCCTCTACCCATTTGGTAACATAATCAGTGCAAACTAATATATATCTCTTTTGTCTTGATGGAGGACTAATAGGTCCTACAAAATCCAAAGACCATTTTTCAAAAGGTTCAATATGTACCTGAGGTTGTAATGGCATTTCACCTGAAGGAGAAGGTTTCCCTACCCTTTGGCAACTGTCACACCTTTTGACATACTCTTTAGCATCTTTAAACAAGGAAGGCCAATAATATCCTAAATGAAGGATCTTATAGGCTATCATCTTATCAGCAAAGTTTCCGCCACAAGGTTCATCATGACATGCTTTGAGAATCTCATGCATATCATCTTCCCGAACACATCTCCTAATGATAAAATCTGGACCAGTCTTGTACAACTCATTAGCAACCCATGAATATTTTGCATTGTCATGAATGATTTTTATTTTATCTCTTGCATTAATTATTGAAGGAAATTTTCCTGAAACTAAATAATTAGCAATGTCAGCAAACCAAGGATTTTGGGTAGAAATTGCAAAAAGATATTCATCAGGAAATTGATCTTCAACTGGAGTGTCATCTTTGATGTTTTGGAGTCTAGATAAGAAATCAGCTACTGTGTTTTGTTTTCTAGGCCTATCTAGAATGGTAATGTTGAATTCTTGTAAAAGCAATAACCATCTTATGACTCTGCCATTAGTAATTGATTTTTTCATTAAGTATCTAATTGCAGAATGATCAGTGTGAACAAAAGTTTCATAACCTGTTATATAGTGTCTGAATTTGTTTATGGCATGAACAACAGCTAAAAACTCTTTTTCAGTTACAGTATAGTTTAACTCTGCAGGAGTCAAATTTTTACTGGTATAGTAGATGGCATAAGGAATCGGGTCTTTTTGTCCCAATACTGCTCCTAGAGCTGTATCTGAGGCATCTGTTGAAATGTGAAAAGGTAACTTCCAGTTAGGTCCCCTTAAAATAGTTGCTTCGGAAATTTTTGTTTTTAGGGTCTCAAACGCTAACTGGCAATCAGAATTCCATTTGAATTCACAGTCTTTGGTAAGAAATTTAAAGAGTGGAGATGCTATCTTGGTGAAGTTTTCTATAAACCTCCGATAATATCTTGTAAATCCAAGAAAACTCCTAACATCTTTTTGACAACTTGGAATAGATAAGTTAGAGATGACTTCAACTTTTGACTCATCAACTCTAATCCCATCCCCTGAAATGTGATGTCCTAAAACAATTCCTTTAGTAAACATCATAAAACACTTTTCATGACTAAGTGAAAGATTTTCTTCTTTACATCTCTTTAAAAAAATTTCCAAGTTTGCTAAGGCTTCTTCAAATGTGTTTCCATAAACTGTGAAATCATCCATATATACCTCTACACAATCATGTATTAGATCTGAAAAGATTCCTAGTACTACCCTTTGAAATGTTGCAGGTGCATTGCATAATCCAAATGGCAATACTCGGTAAGCATAGGTACCCCAAGGACGGGTAAATGTGGTTTTGTCTTGATCTTCAAGTGCTACTTGGATTTGGTTGTAACCACTAAACCCATCTAGGAATGAGAAGTACTTTTTGCCAGCTAATGTATCTAACACTTGATCTATGAAAGGTAAGGGAAAATGGTCTTTAAGAGTGGCTTTGTTTAATTCCCGGTAGTCAATACATACCCTCCATTTACCATTTTTCTTTGGCACAATTACGAAAGGAGAAACCGGCTGACTATCTGAAATGGGATAGATGAAGTTGACATTTAACAATTTTTGCAATTCTTCTTTAACAATCTCCCTAAGATTTGGATTCATCCATCTTTGAGGTTGTCTGATTGGTTTACAATTTTCCTCTATATAGATGTGATGAGTGCAAGTCTTGGGGCTTATCCCTTTCATATCAGTGTACTCCCATGCATATGCAGAAGAATGTCTCTGTAAAATTTTGACTAGCTCTTCTTGTTGAGATTTTTCTAGGTTCTTGTTTATGTTTAAAGTTTTGCCTGGAAATATCTCACTTGTAGAGCTGCCAAATTTATCCATAGAATGAAGAGACATCTGTCTTGATGATAAAAACTCAATGTTGGATTCTTCTTGAAATTTTTCATGTTTGTATTCTAAAGAGGATTCAAAGTTTTCTAAAGTATTCAGAATTTGACTATCTTCACTAATTTCTGAAATTGTGAAGAGAGGTTGTAAGTCTTCTTCATCCTCTATCCATTGAGTATCATCTAAATCTGTAATTGTCCTTGCTGGAGGATACAAAGTGAATTTATTAGTTGAACTACCATCAGAGATGCACATATCACCGGATCTACAACTAATGAAAGCATCAGTTGTAGCTAACCAGGGTCTCCCTAATATAATAGGATGTCCTCCTAGATTATTCTTAGGAGTTAGGATCATAAAATCCACAGGGTACTCCCAAGAATCTGGGACATTGGAATGTCTTTTATTACCCCATCAGGTTTGATCACAGATCTGTCTGCTAATTGTAATAATGTGGGTGTAAAGAGAAGATTAGGAAGTTTCAGTTTATCCATGATTTGTCTACTCATGATATTGATTGCTGCTCCTAAATCAATGAGTGTGTTTTGGATTTCAATTCCATTGATATGAATTTTAACAACTGGATTTCCTGGGTCTAGATACTTTGGAATAGCAATCTTACCCATCATAATGTCTGCTATTTTTCCTGCCAGTTGAATTTTCTTTGTCTCTCTTATTCTTTTTCTTGTTTTCTTCATACTCAACTCCTTTATTGTTTTTGCTAAAATTGGAATTTCCTTGATGGCTTGTAATAATGGAATCTTAATGCAAACATTTCTCATCTCATCTAGGAAATCATTAGGCACCATAATTTGTTTTTCTACACCCCTATCAATTTGTAATATTTCTGGAAAGGGAGGTGTAGGAGTGGATGTTGATGGCTGCTCTAATACAAGAGTTGAAATTATTGGTTCTTTTTGTTTTGATTTTTCAATGTTTGTGTCTTGAAAAGATGTGTCTTCTTCAAGACTTTTATTTTCCCGTAGAGAATCTTCCTCAGAGTTATCTTGTTCTTGTATGATCACAAAAGGTTTCCTCTTTTCAAGTATTCTTCTAGACCTAATTTGAACATCACTAAGGTCTAGAGGAGTAATTAAACAAGTTGGAAACTGTTGGCCTTCTATCATGTATGTATTCTGAGGATTTTTATTGTTGGGGTTTGGTATGGGTTGAGCAGGCAACTAGTTTTTTTTCTGAGGAAATGGTAATGGAAGTGGTTGTTGTAGATTTTGAGGATTTGGTTGAGGATTCTATTGAGGATTTTTTTGAGGAGGAAAATGTGGGTATGGTGGATAGGATGGTGGATACTGATAGTACTGAGAGTATCTTCCATAGGGATTTTGTGCTCCTTGTGCCCAAGCTTGAGATTGATTTTGAAATTGGGGCCAAGGTTGCTGCCAAGAATTCCAATTTGGTGGAAGTTGGTTATACATTTGATCATGGAATCCTTGTGTTTGAGGTCCTTGCCAAGGCCTTCTAGAGACAAAATTGAGAGATTCTATGGAATTTGTAGTAGTTTCCTCTTGAAAGATAGCTTTAAGACTAGGAAGTGAAGGAAAACTCTTGGTCTCATGTTTTTCTAAACAAATTACACAAGTCTCTACAACTTTTGCATCCAAAGGACATTCTCTCAAGGCATGCTTCTTTCTACATTTGGGACAAAATATTGCTAAGGCATCAGATTCAGCTTTTTTCTTGTTTTGTAACTTAAGGGTGTCTATTTGTTCACTAAGACTCCCTAAGATATCAGATTTGAAATCATCAAGCATATGTCCTATTTCTGCCCTACTTACTGTCCCAGAAGCAGACTTACTTGCCCTTGCAAGAGCAGGGTCTCTTGGGCCTTTTACAGTTTTGGATTTCCCTCTTGAAAGGTTAATACATAACTCAGATATTTCAGGTAATGTGAGCTGAGATATATTCCCTTTTCCCATCATGTTAAGGATATCCAACCATTCATCCCTAATTTTCTTCAACAAGAGAGCTTTTAAAGTGTCTTGATCTAAGTTCTCCATTTTTGCTCTTTTGATGTTGTAATGAAATCTCTCCAACAAATCTTCCAAATTTTCATCTTCTTTTTGTAGCATCTTAAACACTTCCTCCTTATGATTGATTGGCATACAATAATCCAAATACCTCTCTAGAAATGCTTGTTTCATGTCTTCCCATGTCCTAATAGAACTGTTAATCAAACTCATAAACCACTTCAATGCTGCTCCTTTCAATGTTGAAGGAAATAGTTTAAGTTTTTGAGCATATTGTAAGTAGTCATAAGTTCTACACAGGACTTCAAATTCAAATAGGAAGGTTTCAGGATCTTCAGTTTTAAGTCCATAGAAGTTTGGAAGGACAGAGGGTGAAATATTTTTCATAGTTGTATTGGTTTCTTCATCTACTATAGGAAACCCAAAAGAGCTTCACATCTCTCTTCTACCTCTTCCTCTTCCTCCTTCACCTTCAGCACCTCTACCTCCTTCTCCTCTACCTCTGCCTCTACCCCCTCCAAATAATGTGTGTTCTCCATTAAAGACTCGTCCTCCCCCTTCTTCTGCCATAGTTGATTCTTCTGTGGAAGTGGAAAAGTTTGTGTCTCCAACAGGAGTCCTTGAATCTTCTTCTAAGACAGGTTCAGTGGATGAAGTGGAAGGTCTTTCTAATGGAATATCTGATCTTAAGTCTTCTAGAAGTCTAGGATCAGTAAAGGATGGAATGTGGGCCTGAGTTGCAGGTATGCTGGCTCTTGGTCTAGGTGAAACAAGTGGTGTTCTAGGAACCAAGCTTCTGCTTCTACTTCTTATGAATCTACCCCTTGAGTCTCTCTCTCTACACATATAATTGTTTTTGGGAGTTAAGAAACAAGGCTACCTAGTTACACTTCCCCAGAAAAGGCGCCAAAATGTTTGTGCTCAACCTAGTGTTCCTAAATTGAGTTCATTAATTTTCAACTAGGGCTAGTAAACTGCTGAAGTGTGGTGCACTATATGTGCCTAGGTATTTGTTTCTCACTACGTTGTGTTTAGTGTTTTATGATGTTTTTGGTTTTATGGTTTTATGTTGAAAAAGGAAAGAACTAAGTGCTAGTGAAAAGAAGCTATTGGCTGTGTTAAAACAGAACAAAGCCTAAACTATGGATGGAAAACAACAAATGCAAAGTTTGATAATGACTTCAGTGCAAGAAAATAAATCACAACATGAACTTAAACTTATCCAATTCATTCATTAAAGATGTGTTGGAAGAGCTTGAGAAATGGAAAAGTTAAGTATAAATGAAGTTCTCCTAATTAAACAATCAAACAATCAACTTACAATGTTACAACGTATCATCCATGATTAAAGGTTTATTGGAATATATTTGGAAAAGAACATTTGTAGCACAATAACATTTCTACTCTAAACTAGCTTCTAATTCTGTTCTACAACTCAATTTAACACCACTAGGCCTCACTCAAAAGTTATAGATTTTCTTTTCAGAATAGTCTTTGAGAAAAGGCTTGTTTGTGAAATGGTAAAAAGGTTGAAAAATACTCCAGGCCTTAGACTGATACTAGCTTCTGTCCAGATAATTATGTATTAATATGAGTTTGGAACAAAAGAAGTTTTGTAAATAATGAAGACCGTGGTATTTAAATTTAACAACTAATACAATTTAAAATGCAATGGATAGCAACTAAACTGGAATGTTAATACAGTGAGCTAAGACTAAACTAGAGTGCTATTAGTCTACTTGGAGTACAGTGAACAATGTTAAACTAAAATGCCATTATCAAACTGAAATGTAGTGACAGAGCTGAACTAAATGCATTCTACCTCCGGAGTGTTGTAACTAAATTAACATGCAACTAACCTAAGGAATTCTACAGCCCATCTCATTCAATATGAATGATATTTTGGAAGAGTTTGTGAAAAAAAGTATGGCTGTATTATTCAATGCAATTGAACATAAACATAAAACTGAAAGCAAATAGAACTAGAATCTTAGACACCACAGCTGTTTCTTATTCATTTTTAATGATGTTTTGGAAGAGTTTATAAGAGTAAGACCAGTTGTGACACTTAGTGTAAACAAGCAACTAAAACCTACAATACCACAGCTATGCTTTATTCATCGTGATGATATTTTGGAAGAGTTTATTAGAGTAAGTCTAACTGTGATAATTAACGAAAGGAAATGCAACTAAAACCTACAATACCACATCTATGCCTTATTCATTGTAATGATATTTTGGAAGAGTTTATAAGAGTAAGTATAGCTATAATGATTAATGAAACAAGTATGAAACATAAACTTCAGAAATCTACTTAAGCTAGAAATGAAAACGAGACTAAAATACTTATCTAAACCATATAAACAAGGCTGCTCAGGAGGTAGGGGCCCTCTACCACCAGAGTAGCACGAAATCTACTTCAAGATTGATTCAACGCATTCAAGGAAATGATGCTTCTTTCATTAAAGAGAAATTACTTCAAAACAGAGTGTTTTCGGACTTCTGAAATCTAGCAATCAAGCATAAAATCTAACCTTGTCCCTCGGTTTCTCGAGCCATATTTATAATCAAAATTACATAAATGTCTTGAGATAACCTAGGGATAATTGTCTTTCCAAATAAAAACCAAACTAGGACTCTGATGTTGGTCACGTAATAGAATTAAGGACATCTGGACTGTCCTTGTCCTATTAGGAGTCTCTCTCCTAGTTTGAGTTCCCACGTACATAACTGCCTACAGAATTCCGTTCAAACTTCGTGGAGAGCAAGAAATGATGAGGGAATGATGTGGAATACGCCCATATGTGTTTTTCTCCAACATGACACCTGGAACCTGCGTAGACATAAAGACAGCTGCAGAATCGGCAACTAGCTACAGAATGTCTGCATTCTGTAGCTAGATCTAGTTCAAACAGTACTACAATGACAAAACCATAAAAAACATAGAAATTTAGTCATGATATTCATTCTTAAAGAAATTTTAGCTAATTTCATTGATCATTTGAGCCTGTGATTAATAATGGACAAAAGAAATGGAGTGGAATGTGGTGGAATAAAGAACATTCTTGGAGCTCAACACAACTCGCCATAAAGAACTATTTCTTTTGTGGTTAGAATACCTCACAAGCATAACCCCAAAGATGTGTTTCTAATGACACCTCCTTTGGCATATATGCTTTATTTATTGTCTTGCTACGCATAGTGCTATATACGTGTTTAATGCATCAATCATGTATTCTGTATCATGTGAATAAGTGTGTGTCTACAGGTTCAATTAGGTTATTTTGAGACCGAAGGGAAAGGTGACTTAAGCGGTAGCCGGACCGACACCCCGGACGAGATCCCTATTCCAAACAGTTCAAGGTCTAATTGGGACTTTCTACTGGAGAGATCCCCTACTGTTGGCCGGACACATTTTCCTGTCAACAGAATTAGCGCTAGAAGGAGGGCCTGAATGGCAGCCTCCCAGCATACAACCAAAATTCCGTCACAAACTCCCCATGGGGAGGTCATAAATGATGAAGCTATCCCTCCTCCATTGGAAGACATTCCAAGGGAGGAGGCTCCACATTATGAAATCACCAGAGAGCAGTTGAGAGCCTTGCGCCCAACTGCCCGCAATCTCATCAGGGATTTGCGATATGCCCCAATCATGAGTTTTTTGACTCATATTATGACCCCAGCTAAAAACATCACTCGTAATGGTGCCCTGGTGAGTACCATACCCTAGTTAGTGAATCTCATGATTGAAGACCTCGCCACCGCTGTTCAGGGGGATGAGTCGATTCCCGAGCTCCAAGGGGGTGAGGAGGAGGAATTTGGTACCACTGAACCTTTCCCCGAGTCTCAGCCCAACCAAGTCCAACCAAACAATAACCAGGCACACCCCCACCTGGGGAAGGTGATGGAGATAGAGCTCGTAGGACTGAAGGTGAGGGAAATAGAGCCCGCAGAAATGAAGGTGAGGGAAATAGAGCCCGCAGGAATGAAGGTGAGGGAAATAGAGGCCACGGGATCAGAGGTAGAGGAGATAGAGGCCGAGGCCAGGGACACTGTGCCAACCACCGACGCCCAAACCAAAATAGGCCGCCTATCCACAATTGGGGATTTCTTAGAGACATTGCCAACCGTGAGAGATATCCATATGAACACTCTCGCCATGAAGGGGAAGCATCGGTGTCAGGTACGGGGAGTGAATCCGAGCATGAGTTCAAACACCACCATCTGGCTAGGAGAGTGCAACCACTTGCCTGGATGGCCCAGTCCCCATTAGATCTTTTGGGCCCCCTCCACGACCTACCTAGACACCCTGAGAAGCATCTCCCCAAATTTGATCTCGAGAAGGGCACCTTGGCCGAAGATCATATAAGTAGCTTCTATCTTTCCCTGCAAATCATGAGGGTTCAAACATATGACGTCGCTTGCCGCCTGTTCCCGCATACTCTCGAAAACAAAGCGGCCACCTGGTACTGCTCCCTCCCAAGTGCCTCCATTACCTCATGGGATTAGTTCCGTCGCGTGTTCTTGCAGAAATTCTCTGAGGAAAAAACCCCTTCCATGCTCCTCACAGAGTTAAGCACCATTAAGTGCCACAAGAAGGAGAAGGTTAGAGACTTCAATCAGCGCTTTGCTACCATACTGCAAAACTTTCCCCCAAACTTGGCATTGGACGACTCTATTACCATTGACTACTATACAAAATCTCTCCCCAGGGATATCGCCGTATTCGTGAAACGCGAAGCTCGGCCCACCCTTGCAGCCAACTATGCAACCACCCTCACTGTAGAAAGATACATGCTTTCTATAGGAGCCATAGATCACGAGGGGAGAGATGACCACAAACCAATCATGAAAAGGGGTCAGCCATCCACGAACAAAACCACAGACAAGGATAAAGACACTTTTGACTTTGAGAGTATAGAAAATACCCTCAAGCTATTGACAAATGAAGTCTCTGACCTGAAAAGGAAGGGTGTAGAATCCACGACTAGTGCCAAGGCACCCAAGCCCTTTTTCAGAAAGAGCAACCCCAACACCAGCCGACCTCCGTCTAACCCGAACACTGTTCTCAACATGGAAGAGATAGGAAAAGATAACTTCTGTTCGTTCCACCAGGCTGCCAACTTTGAAAAAACATGCCCACAATGGATTGGCAGCATGACTGCAGTAGTAAACCAGCTTCTGGACGATCAAACCCCAGGGAATGCAGAGGAAGATAATGTTTCAGACCACGATGAACATTTTCCCCCGGATGAAGAACCAGGGTCTTCGGTTCTTGCATTTGACGTTATCCATGGGGACAACAATCTTACCATCACTGATATCAACATGGCAGATGATCCTAAGGCCCCTCCTGTAAGAAACTACAGCCTTAGGGGCAAAGGACCGGTTCCCCAACCATCCTTTGAGGAGAAGAAAAGGGCTTTCTTAAGGAAAATTCTACCCTCGGGAAATGAACAACAAGCTGCCCTTAAGAAGCCCGTCAATGACAACACCAGAGCAAATCAGAAGAGAAAGCTCCCAGTGGGGTCCCCCGCAACCACTACCGAGCCCTGTCCTCAACCTGATTCTACTTATAACATTGTTGAGGACATGAAAAAAACTAGAGCCAACATCTCCCTGTACAAGCTTGCCCGCATCACAAATCAACGAGAACTCATTCTTAAAGCCTTCGCCAATACCTCAACTACCAAGCCTGTGAGCAATACATCCGCGCAACCTAGTCCAAGAATTCAGTCTATTGTAAATGCCATCAATGCAAATTCAAGAGGGTCTACTCCTCCTTTCCTCTTGTCTTTTGAGATGTTCAACTTCAACGTCCATAACTGTCTAGTCGACTCCGGTGCCTCCACAAACGTTATGCCCCTATCTGTTTGTAAGAAACCGAACATCCGTCCGTAGAAAACTGATGCAAGGATCATCCAACTTGACAGATCGCAAGTGCCAGCCGTAGGAGAGCTAAATAATGTCATCATCCACCTTTCTTCTGACTCTAGAGTCCACCAATGTCTTGAAATTGTGGTGGTTGACATTCCTGAAGCCTATGGCCTATTACTTAGCAGAGATTGATCCAACAAGCTGCAAGGATATTTTTCCACTGACTGGTCTCACCTGTGGCTTCCTTACAAGGGCCGAAATAACTAGATCAGGGTCGAAAGCGAACCATATATGAAACATACCATGACTAATTTGGATGCTACTAACGAACCCATCAGTTTTGCCCAGGAGGAGCTTGGCATGTGCTTCTTGGAAGCCATTTTCGGATATTATAACCCCCCTCAATCTCCAGTAGACCCCTAGATTCAGTCTGAACTAACACTCGTCGCTGAAGAACGAGCCGCTCTCGTCTCACACCAAACCGAAATCCTGCCCCAACCTACGACCCCAAAGGAACCAGAAAATGATGTATGGACCTTGTACTATGATGGTTCCAAGACTCATGACAGAGCCGGTGTGGGCTGCATCCTGCTGGACCCTCAAAAGAAAAAACTCATGATTTCGTGTCGGCTTGAGTTCCAGTGCACCAACAATACTGTTGAATATGAAGCTCTAATCCTCGGACTCAAGAAGGCATTGGATTTAAAGGTAAGATGCTTACAAGTCATTGGAGATTCCGAGATCATTACTCGGTAGGTACGCGATACCATTCATTGTTTGTCTCCGCATTTAAAAGCTTATCAACAAGAGGTATGGCATCTTATTTCTACTTTCGATGCGTTTGGAATCAAATCTGTTCTTAGAATGCACAATGCAGCAGCTGATACTTTGGCTAATGCTGCTGCTAGATTTACCCCTTTGAGGGACGAATTTTCTATTGAAGTTATATATAGACCCTCCATGCCAGATAATATTACTAATTTACGCGTTTTTAATGATGATCAACAGATCTTGAAATTTATGCTCAACTCTGAAGTATTCAAAGACGCGGCAATAGATGAGGCAGATCATGATCAAGATTTGCAGGAAGAGCATGATAAACGTAAATAGAACCCCATGCCCAAGGGGGTAGTGTCACTGGAAAAGCTCTTTGATCTGCAAAGCCAATTCTGCGGCCCCCCAAATACCAAAGTACAAAGCTCCATCCTGGCACATCGACAAGTGAACCTGAGATCAGAGGAGAACCCAAAGTTCGTCAACCTTGGCAAAGACTGTACTGATGAAGAGACGCAAGCCTTCACCCAATTATTCTGGAAGTATCAAGACGTATTTTCTTGGACGTATGATGATCTGCGTATGTACGATACCTGGATTATTCAGCACGTGATACCCATGAAGGAAGGCGCGAAGTTGTTCCAACAAAAGCTCATAAAAGTACATCCTACTTTGGAACTAATGGTCTTGAAGGAACTAAAGAAGATTTTGGACGCTCGCATCATCTTCAAAGTTCGTCACTCCACATGGGTGTCAAATTTGGTCATGGTATGGAAGAAGTCTGTTGAGATCCGCTTATGTGTGGATTTCCGGAACTTAAACCGAGCCTCTAACAAAGACAATTATCCCGTGCCACCTATGGAACAAATATTGCAAGCTGTGTCAGGATCCGAGATGTTCTCCCTATTGGATGGGTTTTCTAGTTACAACCAAGTACTGGTAGCAGAACCAGACAGATTGAAAACTACCTTTCGGACAAAATGGGGAACTTTCGCTTTCAGATGCATGCCTTTTGGGTTGATAAACGCGGGGACAACCTTCCAACGGGCCATGGATATAGCTTTCCATGGTTTGATAGGGCAGAGTGTGGTAGTCTATTTGGACGACATCACCGTGTTTTCAAAACACCGGGGCGATCATTTACGCCACCTCAAACAAATCTTCGAGAGGTGCAGAAGGTACGGGATTTCACTCAACCCGAAGAAGAGTGTCTTCACTGTGGCGGAAGGAAATTTTCTGGGCCACATTATATCTAATCAAGGCATTGTGGTAGATCCAGAGAAGGCAAAAGCCATTTCCCAGATTTCCCCCCCAAGCAGTAAGAAATCAATGCAAACCATTTCACGGTTTTCGTTCCACACCTAGCTGTCCGCTCACTATTTGTGCAACAGGAGCTAGGAGAGAGGCGAGGCAACTGGGTGGCGTGCCTGCAAGAGTACGATTTAGAGTTTAAACCAGCACACACCGTGAAAGGACAAGTTTTATGCCAAATGGCTGCGGACGCTGCAAGTTCCCATGGAGTTGAAGTTGAAGAATAGTGTTGGGAACAAGAAATCGATATGTACCAGAGTGACCACGTGCCTCAGCAGAGTAGCCCTTCTTGGTACTCTGACATTTCAGGATACTTAGCCCAGGGTACTCTGGACCCCGCTCTAACTACCCGGTAGAAATGCGCGATAAGACTCAAATCTGCATCTTACCAGCTGATCCAGGGGAAGCTTTTCAAGAAACATTATGATGGGGTCATGTTACGCTTTTTAGAACATGATGAAGCGTAGAAAATCTTGACCGAGCTACACGACGAGCCAGCTGGGGGTCACTTTGCCGGGGGTACCATCGCCCATAAGATAATGCGCGCAGGATACTATTGGCCAACCCTTTTCAGAGATGTGCATGCATATGTCTGAAAGTGCATCCAGTGCCAGAAATTCGCAAACCGAAAAGCGTGGCCAGCCGCCCCCTTACTGTTAGTAGCATTGGAAGAACCTTTTCAATAGTGGGGCTTGGACATCATTGGAAAAATCATACCTCACTCTTCCAAACCACACCGGCACATTCTTACAGCTACTGATTAATTTACCAGGTGGGTCGAAGCAGCACCTTTACACCAAATCAATGACTAGGAGGTAATAGAATTCATCACTCATTTCATCATCACCAGGTTTGGTGTTCCAACTTCCTTGGTTTTTGATAATGCAACTTACTTTTCATCTTTTGAATTATATGATTTTTCCCTAGCAAAATGGTATTTTTCTTAAACATTATGCAAATTACTATCCCCAAGGAAATGGTTTAGCTGAATCGACTAATAAAAATCTGATCCGCATCATTAAGAAGACCCTGTTGTCCCACAAGCGCAACTAGCACAACGCCCTTCACAATGCACTTTGGGCCGACCGTGTCACGCCCAAGTCCTCCCTAGGCACCTCTCCTTATTTTCTCGTGTATGGAAAAGAAGTTGTTCTTTCTCCCCATTTATCTCTCCCTGCCCTTTAGCTATCCCAGGAATGTCATGGCACCCCATGCCCTACCTTGCAGACTCGGATTGACACCCTACTGAAGTTGGAGGAGGAAAGACAAAAAGCCCGAGAAAAGTTCGCCATCCACCAAAGCCGAATCAAGAGATGGTTTGATAGAAAATCAGCAGGGAATAAAAAATTTGAGGTAGGAGACCTGGTCCTGAAATGGGATAAATCTCACGAAGAAAACGGAAAAAATTCCAAGTTCCAAGCACTATGGACATGTCCTTTCCAAGTTAAGGAGAAATTAGGTTCCCATACGTTTAGACTGCAAACCCTTGAGGGAAGAGTCGAGGTCCTCCCGGTAAATGACCATGACCTCAAACATTATTTCACTTAGCAACCCTTAGAGGGCTATCTTATCCTTGTACCATAGTTTCTGTTTTCATCCCTTAAGAAAAAAATAAATAAATAAATAAAATTAACGGAAGGGCTTGTCAGAGTCACGCATTTGGCACACTGCAACAGGTTCTATGCTAATGGAATGCCTTTTCCCGATAAAAAAAAAGGTGGTAAAGGCTTGCTGGTTACTGGCACCTAAAGGCAGCGTATGATCTAGCTCAAGCCATCAAGCAGGGAGCCCACCTAGCAAGTTTGAGAGGGTGTTTGCAAAAGAAAGTGCTATGCAGTGGTAACTAGATCGGAAGGGAAAATAGGTACTCCATGCTATGTCAGGGCATCCGGGAAAAACCACAGTCCTCATATCAGACCAGGAACAACCTCTCTGCAAGAAAAATAAGTTGGGATCCCTCATCCACCCAAGGCAAAAATTTCCCATCTCAAATAAGTGCCACGAGCACATCTAAATAAGTGCCTCAGGCACATTCAAAATAAGTGCAATAGCACACTAATAAAGGGTAAAGGATTGAGAAAGGCTTCTTGCGCAGAGAGGTGATGTAACGAATCTGCCGGGGTACTGACCAGGCTCACTGGCAGTGGAGCAACGTTCACGATTCCTAGGCAGTGACTCCGTCGGGACCTAGAGGTTTGCTCGCAGCGGAGAAACACGATGAGGAAAAAATAATCGTACCAGACCCTGTAGCGGCCTGGAGTTCTCCAACCCTTTCGGTCTGGAGACCTGAAAGAATGAAATTTGGTTAACCAATGCCCGCACGAGCCAGCAGGCTAAGCAACCTTGCGAGGTGCCAAAAGGCCATGCAATGTTGACCTTAAGGTAAAATAAATAGTGAGCGAAGACCCCTCCCTCCCCCCTCCAAGGCTAACTATCGGCAAAGACTCTGGGTTCGTCCAGTGAATTGCCATTTGTTGTAGCCTCTACAACACCCTCCAAAAAAACCACACTTCAAAAAAAATTTCGAAGCCCCTTGAACTTAAAGCAAACTAAGTAAGAGTCTAGAAGGCTAAACCGTGACCTCGCGACCTAGTGACCCTGTGACCTAGTCGCAAGGTCGCAAGGTCGCAAAACTCATTTTTTCGGAAAATCGCGACCCCGCGACCTTGCGACCCCGTGACCCGCAGGTCGCAAGGTTGCAAGTTCGCGAGGTCGTATACCTCCCGGATCACTCAAACTGCGACCTTGCGACCCCATTAAATGCTCGCACGTGCGACCTTTTTATATAAAGGAGGTCACTAGGTCGCATTTTTCATATGCAGCGAATAGAAAGAAACGACACTGACAGGTCGACTAGCGCGCGTATTTCCTGGGTAAGTTGCCATTTTCCCTCCTGTTGTTTCTTGTTTGGTTATTCTTGCTAAATCCCAGACATCCTCAGCCTTTAAATTGTCAATTTTCCTCAACCCATGTCTGTATTTCTTACTTAGGGTTTTTCTGATTCCTGTTTTCCCCACATTGCCCAAAATCATCACCATTTCTTGCCCAGGCTTTCATGCCTGCTCCCCTACTTCAAAAGCTATCCCTTGACTCTTTCTGGACCCATTTGGCTTTTCATGTTTCCAGTTAAAGAAAAAAAAAACACTCCATGCTGCGCGTGCCCAAAACCCCCGGGAAAGCCCTAGCACAACCTACGACCCCACGACCTAGTCACAAGGTTGCAAGGTTGCATTCTCTAGATTGTTCGAAATTTTGTGACCCCGCGACCCAGCGACCCAGTCGCAAGGTCGCAAGGTCGCATTCTCCCGGTTTCTAGAGATTTGCGACCCCACGACCTAGCGACCTAGTCGTAAGGTCGCAAGGTCACATCTTTCCAATTTTCCAGAATTTGCGACTCCATGACCCAGAGACCGAGTCGCAAGGTCGCAGATTGGTCATTTCTTACAACTTGTGACCCTGCGACCCAGTAGACCACTTTTTCAGTTTTTCCTATGTCTCAGTGAAGTAATTGATAAAATTTAATTATTTTTGCATTATCATGGCGTCTTTCTTATCGTGGGATTCCTTCATGAACATGACAGGTGAATTTGAAGCATATTTGGAGTGTATACCTGTCCCATCAGATTCCAGTGATATGGGACCACCAACGTCCCATAGGAAGGACAAGCATGTGGTAGTGGAAGACATAGAGATGGACATGCAAACATCCCCACCGCTGATATACAGAGATACCCTTTGCACCTTTGCTAAAGACGACAACATGCGATGGTACCAAGTGTACCATGAGTTCGCCATAACTGAATTTCCAGAAGACCTCACGGATCGGTAGGTATACTTAAAAGTCAAAAGGTCCAAGCTGCATCTCGCAGGTGCTCATCCGGCCATATTTCCATGCCCCGAGATGATAGACTGGATCATACAGAAAATGGATCCCAAGAAGTTCATGATCCGAGACAGCGAAGGCAAGGCTTTTGCAATGCTTGTAGGCTCGGATGCTCATGTTTACTACTCTTTGCCTCACCAAGAAGAAAACTTTACAGAAGAATGGGCTCTTGCCCATGCAGTCCTCGTAGTTGACACTATCAAGCAGTGGTGGGTGGAGCCCGAGAAATTTAAAGTCAAGAAAGACCAAGAATATCCGGTGGCCAGCCTGAGAAAAGTATATAAATTAGTAGCCGCCATGCTTTGCAGATTGTACGGGTGCCTCGACGCCACCACCTTCAACGGCACATGGGCTACTATCATGGAATATGTAATGGTGCATGGTACCCGTTTCAACTGGGCTAGCATATTGATGACCTCAATGCATACAAACTTGTCCTCGGCATTGGCCCTAGATGAAGGAATGTCATCTGAATTATATATGGCCTCTTATCTATTGGATGTCATCTATGCGAGGTTGCATTTTGAGGGATGGGCACATAACTGGGATTCCACGCAGACCCGTGCAATTCATCTACAAACCAATGTGTTTTGGGAATCCAGGTATAAACAGGATATAGAGCCAATCTCTCAAATATTCATCCCCGCCCTATACAAAAAATTATTTGGCCAAGATGCCCCTTGCATGTCTTGGCGAGCCAGGGAGACTCTAAGCTAAGTGGCGCATTGGTTTCCTTTCTCCGAACATACTTTCATCTGAGTCTTCGGCTCATTCAGGGCACCACATGCTATGCCTCGCTTCGTTACAGAAAAAATGCTCATGCAAGAGGTATGCTTCCAGATGTCCTTGGGCTTCTCCAGTATCTTGTCCAAAGGTAAGAAGAAGCCCTATCCCGCGCTACCCCTCACTATCAGTGCATACAAAGTTAAAAATTTCAGAGAGGTAGGGGGAGAGGGAGAAGAGATGAAAATTTATCACTTTGGGGCTTTGGAGTACCGAACATACGACCCAAAGAGGATATTTCTTGAACACTGCAAGAAGACTAAATTCAAATGGAACTACCAGCATGTAGAGCGCTCCAGAGAAGATGAAAGAAGGAACTGGTACAATGCAGATAGACAACTTTCTCCGGGGGCAGACTCTAGCCAAGAGGATCCAGATGATCAAAGCCTGGAAGACAGGAGTCGTAAGTTAGGAGGTGCTTCTTCCTCTCTAGCAAAAAAGCTCCGGACTAGCACAGGGCCTGCTACCACTCCCCAACAGAAAGAAGTAGAGGCCAAAGCCCAGCAAGAGAGAGAAAAGAAAATAAAAGAGGACGAGGAAAAGATCAAGAAGAGCCTAAGGGTAGAACAGAAGAAGAAGCAGGCCGAGGAGGCCAGGAAGGAAAAGGAGGAAAAAGAGGCGCAAGCTGCAACAGAACAGGCACTCAAGAAAGAGCTAGACAAAGCAGAAGCTAAACGCCAAAAGAAAGCAGACCAAGCTGCTGCTGTTGAGCAGAAGAGGAAAGCCAAAATAGAAGCAATGGCAGAAGCGGAGCGCAGGCAGAAGGAAGAGCATGAGAAGGCGGAAGTCGAGCGCCAGCGAAGGGAAAAGGAGGAAAAGAAGAAAAAAGAAGAGGAGGATGAAATGATAGAAGACATCGAGGTGTCTCCCCTCGAAGTACCTCTAAGCAGTACAGGAAACACGCTCTCCGATGTTAATTCCCCCCATGGGCAGTAGGAGGTCTTCAACCTCACCAGGCTCACATTCGATCAATTCTCCTTCAAAATCCGGCAGGAGAAGAGAAGGTCCCTGGCACAAATTCCTTCCGTCGCATCCACAGTTGCAACTGGAAAATACATAGTCCTTGATACTAGGACTAATCCCGTGATGATAGCATCGGCAGGCACGGCTTTCGCTGCGGCCATGGAAGAAAATGTAACCAGAATGAGTAGAGAAATCGTTTCTCTACAAAATATACTACAAGCAGCAGAGCAGCGGGAGAAGAAGGCAGAACAGGAGAGTTTGGCATTGAAAGAAGAGATTCAACAACTCCGAAACAAGACTCCCCCGGTCAATGAAGTTCCACTTGCCATTCTAAAGGAGTGCGACGTATTAAAGGCGACCATGAGGCAGGTGTATGGGGAAATGTTCACCATAAAGCAAACAGTCGCCCCATTGGTAAGAGCACGAGCAGAAACTAAGTAGAAGCACAAGCAGCTCAAGGAAGCCTCAACTGCCTTAGATAAAATGATGGACTGGACAGTGCGATACCCTCAGGCTCCTGAGCATTTGCCTAAGAAGGATTGGATTCATACACAGGATGACAAAGTCCGAATCCGTATGAAGAAACATTCCAAGGACAAGATATCCAAGGATTTGGACAAAGTAATGTCTTCATATGACCACCTGATCAGCGGCATCGACTCGATGCACACTCTTCACCACATTCCTACGCTAGGGGCATTGGATGAAAGGAAGACCTGGGAACAAGTAGATCAAGAAATCCAGTCATTTTTGCAGCCCATCAAGCAAGCTGCTGCCGCCCCCGAGCTCGTAGCATCACAAGAAAATCTGGGTCAGTTTCTTGTCATGCCAATATGGATTTATACTAAGCTCGCCTCTCTTTCCAACCAGATCTCTCAAAAAAGGGAAACTCTAGTCCCAAATGCTTTGGAATGCATGCATCGGTTGAAAGAAGAGGTCCCTCTTGTTTCCCCCATAGCAGCAGAGTATCAGACCTAGCGGGATTTCCTCAAAGAACAACAGATTGACATCCCTGACCTCACAATTGCACGTCCATCTTCATAGCCCCATGGCAGTAAGTTGCTGGCAGCAGTTAGAGGTAGGTCGCAGGTCACACCGCCCAGACAAGTCGCAAGTCGCACTACCCAATAGGTCGCAGGTCGCACTGCTCAGTAGGTCGCAAGTCACACCCACCAGCCAGGTCACACGTCGCAATTTTCTCGCAGGTCGCAGGGCAACTCAACCGGTGGGTAGGCGAAGAGTCAGGGAGCCCAAAGGGCAATTTTTGATCTATAAAACCCCTCCGGGGAAATGTAAATTGGACTTTTTCTTTTCTAGACTCAAGAGATATACATCATTGTATTAAAATATAACACTCTTGTGCATATGAATACAGATACCTGTTAAAACTCCCTATGGATATGATGTGTTTTTTTGTGCGAACACTATGTGCATTTCTTATATAGTTTCAAATATCTTTTGATTAATGAAGCTACACTCTTAATGGCATCATTTATGCATCATGGCTATCTGTGCTTGTGTTAATGATGTTCAGTTTTTCATTGCTCTTTTAATGGATGTTAATGACCTTGTTTATTAGCATTTCATTTTATCTTTCAGGAAGTAAAGGGGAAACTCGCCATAAAGAATTATTTATTTTGTGGTCAGAATACCTCACAAGCATAACCCCAAAGATGTGTTTCTAACGACACCTCCTTTGGCGTATATGCTTTATTTATTGTCTTGCTACGCATAGTGCTATATACGTGTTTAATCCATCAATCATGTATTCTGTATCATGTGAATAAGTGTGTGTCTGCAGGTTCAATCAGGTTCTTTTGAGACCGAAGGGGAAGGTGACTTAAGCAGTAGCCAGACCCACACTCCAGACGGGATCCCTATTCCAAACGGTTCAAGCTCTAATTGGGAATTTCTACAGGGGAGATCCGCTACTGTTGGCCGGACACATTTTCCCGTCAACAATGACTTTCATGACTGTTTTCATGATTTTCATGACTATCTTCTTCTTGACTGATTTTTGCTTCATTGGTGTCACTGCTGTCATTTTCCTTGCTGTCTTATTCCTCACTGATTCTTGCTTCATTGTTGTCCATGCTATCTTTAGCCTCTTCATTTTCTGCATTGTTATCATCTTCATTTTTCTTGATGGGAGGGTTTTCCTTGAATTCCCACTTGTTTATAAATGTATATTAATGGGAAGGGAGATCATGTATGCTGCTAGGAGTCAATCTTTTGAACCATTTCTTGGCTTTTCCTCCTAAGCTTTGTGAAAAAATCCTCATTTTTATGGTTTCCTCTTCTAATTCCATGTAATCAAAGGCATCATTTATCCTATCTACATGCTCTTGGGCAGTGGTGGATTCAGCTCCAGTAAAGTGAGGTATTTTGCATTGGTAGTCATTTGGCAAAGGTAACAAAGGTTGTGGTAGTACCAGGGGGCATACCATGTTGCCATGATGGGAGGGAATGGGATCCAAGGAGGATTTACAAGGGGAGGGTTTTTGAGAGGAGGTGGAGGATGAAATGGAGTGGTTTTCATAGTGGATGTGTGGATGGGGTTGGTAGAGGTACTTGGACCAGAAAACTGATTTTGAGCAGACTTGGGATAAAAAGAGACAAATTGATGGAGAAGTTGTAATTCATGAGGAGTGGAAGGAGAGGCTTCTCTATCAGAACTCTACTGCAAATCTATGGGCTCAAGGTCAGTCTGGTCAATCCCACTTTGTAACTTAGTTTTGAAAAGTTTTCATGTATGATGCAAGTCAAACTAGGGATCTTGCAAGGCTGTGAGATGTTCAGGGACATAACTTGCTCTATGAATGGTCCTAACAGTAGTTGAATCTTTAGTTTTAGAAGTTTTCCACAAAATATTTTCTGGGTCATCAACTATGGTAGGAGGGTTTGGGTCTGGGTGAGATCTGGTACTGATCTTTTGTGAAGCTAGATTCCAAACCCAAACAATAGAGAGGTTGAATTTTTATGATTGTTTTCGGAAGGTTGGCCTCTCTTAGTGTTTGCTAAACTCACACAGTGTGTGACTAGGCCTCTAAACTTCTCAGGGCCGATTTGACACAATCCTAGGGAAGTCTATGAAGAATAGTAAAGTTAGAAGGCCCACTGGAGGCTTGTGGAGTCGCCAGGTGGATGTTTTTTTTGTTTTAAGGATATGTATTTATGGTCCACCACCAATAACTGAAAAAAAACCAATCTAGGGATGTTTTTGGGCTTTCTGAGTTCCTTATGTAGCCCTAAGGTTTCTATGAGTGTCCTCCAGTTGAGTCATCATTTTGCTAGAAAGGTGAGACAATTAGATTCTACTATTGGCTAACAGTTGAGTATTATATGATTAGATAAGGGTTTATGAAGTCCTAAGGAGTACTTAGATTGTCACTAACTCAGAAGGTCCCATCGTGATTTCCATTATGTTAGGTGATGAGGTGGCGATAAATCAATAGATACTATTTGACAAGGGCTTTTGAATTCTCTAAGGATGTTTAAGCTTGTTATTTACTCAGAAGGTCCCACACATGATCACCATTATGTTAGGTTCCCCTAATTTGGCAGATTGGCAAGACCAAATGCATAGGGTAACATCAGACCAGTCTTTGGAGTCCTAGGACCTAGCCTTCCTAGACTCAGAGAGGGCTCTCTCTATTCTGTGCAAAAGATGTGAACTTGTTTGCTTTTAGGGTTTGGTTTTAGGCTAGTTGTTAAGTTTAGGGTTTGTTTTTTTGTTTTGGTTGGGTAGATGATCAAGTAGAATAGATGGAGTGAGTAAATATTCAAGTAATTGGGCTATGGAGTCAATAAAAAGTCTTGGAAAGTTCGACAATGAATCAGGGTGCATCATAGGGAAAATCTAGCATGGTCAAATGGATTTTCAAGGTTTGTGTGAGATGAAATGAACATCACGTTTGTGAAAAAAGTAGGGAAAAGGGAAATTAAGAATCCTTTGTCAAATAATTTAACAAGAAGGGACTTCAACACTATTTAGCATAAATAAGTAATCATAAGACAGGTCACACCAAAAACTATTTGATTAAACTCAAACAAATAAGAATTTAAGGAAAACAATCCAATGAAATATAGAAGGAAAGAAACTTATTTAACTTCTAGTGATTTCACCTTCAAGGTTAGAAAAAATTTAAGATAAACATATAACTTTAATAAAATAAGAGGGAAATCCTAAACATCATTGATCATAGCCATAAATATCTTCAAAAAAACTTTTCAAGAATGGACAAAGGGTATGATCGAAACATAGCCTCTTTGGCAAAACCTAAATAGTGGTACTTCAAAGAAAGATCTCAAGAATAATGTTTTAGTGACATCAAACAAGCAGGGCTAACCATAAAAATATATTTTATACCTACTGTAATAAATCATTCATAAGATAAACAAGCTTGGGTGGGTCTAGAGAGCAACTAAGAATTCTCTAAACTGACCTAGTAGAGGAAAACATAGATCAGTGAAGAAAAAACAGAGCTAAGGTGCCTTTGAAAAACATTTCTTAGTCTAAAACCTCTGTTCTAGTGCAATATAGAAGGATGAAACACAATGATACGTAAGAAAACAAGAACTGAATAGAAGCACATCACCATTAACCAAGCTCAGGGATCCTACAAGCAAACCTTCTCCATCATCAATCAAAACAAGCCATCCACAAATTCCACAACACCAATTTCTCTTCAGTCTCAATAGAACTATGTATTGCTCCCAAGAGTCATCAAATGCCAACCTTTTAAAATAAGGCCCTCATGCTCTATTTATCTAGCAAAGGAGGGAAAAAACCCTAACTAGGGTTTGAAAATGTCAAAAACATCCATAAATGGAATTTATGTCTAAGAGACCATGCAAGGCCCAAGACACAAAATATCTCATGAAATAAATGAAAAAATAACTCTTAGCACCTAACTTTGGAGTGATTTGCCCCAAAAAACATTAAAATATCATTTTTCCATAAATGAGTTTGTTTTATTGAATTTTGGCCAAAAACGCAGCACAGAGGTCTGAACGTGTAGCGCCTACACGGGAAAAACTTGGTCCACCTGCAGCCAAGTTTTGATGACCTTCCCGATGTCGGAATTGGCTCCGTGATGGCTCGATGGAAAGCCTGCTGAGTCCAAAAATTCCCTTTCTTTTCTGATTAGGCTCCATTTTCCTATCCAAAAAGTAAATTTCCCAAAGCTGCTCTAGGTGCAGTGCCAGGCCTGAAAATGAGGTAGAAAGGTGAAAAATGAGGTGATTTTTAGCATTTTGAGGGACCAAAAATGCTCCAAATGATCTGAAAATTGGTGAGAAGTTTGTACTTGAGTAGAGGATTCCAAAAATGCAAAGCTTTCCTCCTGAGGATGCCTGAGGTGAAAGAGGATTTCCAAGGGTGTTGCGCCTAGAGGCCTCAAAATTTGCAGAAAACCAAAATTTGTCAAAAAGTTACCAAAATTGGTGAATATCTTGCTCATGGGGTTTGGGAGGCCTGTAGAGAATATTGAGCCAAGATTCCAAGGTTTTCTTGATCTTTTTCCTCCTTGAGTGATTTTATTTTGGCCAGGGATCCTTTGAGCTTGGCCCTCGCAATTTGATTTTGTAATGCATAGTGCTTGGTCATCTTCTTTGTAGGTCAAGGTCCCTCTTTGCCTTCTTCAGCTACTTATTTTCATATTTATAATATTCAATGTTATACATTTCCATGTCAAGGCATCTCTCTAGATCTCTGATCTCAGCATCCTTGCTTTGGAGCAAGATGCTAGTGACCTTTTCCTTATCTTCATTTTGTCTGTCAAGGTCATTGATGTCAAATCCTTGTTCAAGTTCATGCTTACCTTTCTTACCTTTCTTCAACTTTTGTTTGCCTTTATCTAGCTTCTTGACAGAAAAGGAAGGCATGGCCCCTTGCCTTTTAGAGGTATCAAACACATGCCTTTCTCCTCTTTGATATGTCAATGGAAGAGGTTTTATTGTAATCATTTGGGTGTCTTCATCATGGCTGCCATCATTTGTCTCCATGTCTTCCTCTTCATTACCTTAACTACTGCCTCCTTCCTCATTTACCTCATCTTGATTTGCATCCACCTCCATGTTTTCAGCCTCATTTCTAACCTATGTGTTTCCAACATCATCACTACCTTTATAACTACTAGGAACGTCACTGTTTTTACTATCATTGTGGCTCTGAGTTTTACTGTTGTCCCTAGCATCATCATAATCAATGTGAAGCTCACTTTTTTCACTATTTTCATGACTGTTTTGATCATTTCTAACATCATATTTATCATCATCATCATGATTTCTTCTCTCCTCTATTTTTGCACTACTTTTTTCATTTTCAATTTGCTCTTCATTGTAGCTGCTTGCCTCATCATTGATGTGATCTTCATTTTCACTATCAGCCTCTTCATTTTCTTCACTGTTGTCATGACTATCATGAATGTCTTCTTCTTCACTGATGTTTGATTCATTGGTGTCACTGCTGTCATTTTCCTTACTTTCCTATTCCTCATTGATGCTTGCTTCATTGGTGTCCATGATATCTTCAGCCTCTTCATTTTCTGCATTGTTATCATCTTCATTTTGGCTGCTCTCTTCATATTTTCCCTCATATCTATCATGACTATGAGCCTCACTGTTTTGACTATCATCAGGGCTCATAGTCTCACTGCTACCCTTAGGATCATCCTCTGTCTCTTTGTCACTTGCCTCATCTTCATTATCATCTACCTCCATGTCTTCTGCTTCATTGCTGACCTCTTCTTCATCACTTCTTAATTCATTTCCAGTTTCAGCTTCTTCATTTCCTTCACCGTTATCATCTCCCTCTATTTCCATGTTTTTTTATTCTTGTTGGCTTGACTCATCATCACCCTCATCTTCATTTTGGTTTGATTCATTGTCACCCTCAAGCTCATGGTCACTTTCTTGTTCACTGCCACTTCCTTCTTGATCTGATGCATTAGGAGAAGATGAGGAAGGGAGGTTTTCTTGAGGAGAGGATACTTGTGTAGATGATGAGGAATGATCAGTAGGAGGTGATGGAGGAGTAGAGGGATGAGGATGAGATGATGAGGGTAAATTTGGATGATGATGAGGTTATGGGCTTGTGAATATTACAAGAGTAATGAACACCTCCCAAGGTATGCATTTTTGCTCCAACTGATGTAGCACAACCATCTTGATCAAGGAGTGATGGAACAAACTTTGCATTTGTTGGGAATAGTTCCTTCTTCGGACAACATAAGACATCCTGTCAATAATCCTATAGAGGTAGTAGGGTAAATGAAGCATCTTGACCCTAGTGAAGTGCATGAGAAATTTAATATGATAGGAGTAGAGTCTAAAGTAACTTCCCTCATAGGTAAAATATTTCATGATGACCCTCATCAAGGGTGCATACCTCTCTAGCAAGTGTGAGAAAGGGAAAATAGTCTTGAAGCCTTCTTTGTAACTAGGTTTGAGAAATGGATCATAGCAGCTTATGTCCAACTTTTCTCTTTTGAACGACTGTTACACTAAAAATGTCACCATGACATTTTACTGTCAATATGGGTTCATCATTACTCATACCATACTCCCTTAGAAGTCTACAAACATCAAGTTCCTAAAACCAAGCCTTGAAATTGAGAGAAAAGCTTATAAAATTCATTAAAATATTTGTACCACACTTTCTCTTAGTATTACCTGTAGTGCCACATCTGTTTGCTCTATAACATGCGGAACCGACCACACTTTTTCTTCATTAAAGGTGTGGTTCCTTGTAAAAGGTAAAGTGAGGGCGGAAGTAAAATTTGGAAGCCCAGCTAGTTGAATCTGGAAGCTTCTGGAAGCAGTTATTTGGTGGAAAGTTTGCTCCTTTCATGTACATTCATCCCTCCATTAAAGGAGCCTACCCCTTGGTATGTGGAACTTAATCCCTTGAAAGAGGATTCTATCCCCTCTTATATGGAGTTGCAACCTCTTCTCTTTTTCTATAAATTGAGGTCATATTTCAGCCTCAATGGGAGTTAGGCTTTGAGATTTTTTGAGGAGAATTGCTAGTGAAACTCAGACTGTCTTAACTGATTACCATATGGGAATGATTACACACCCATGTATATGTTAGTCAGGAGAGTGCAAAGGCTTTTCAAAGTAGAGGAAACGCTTGTTTTGGACCTCGGAAGGACATGTACGACATCAAGGAGAAAATGGTTGTAAGGCTCCTTCTTTCATCAAAGATGATACAAATGGATCATGTTTCTCAATGAGTTATTTATTTAAATGGCTTATTTCTTGAATTCCTTGATCATCAAGATAGGTTTATGGTTTATGAATTAATCTATATTATGTAGGTGCTTTTGATTCTTTCATGTTTTTTATTGCAGATCCCAAAAGGAAATGTATTCAAAGCGATAGGAAAGAAGACTACAATCAGCACTGGACTACAGGTAAGTCCTAAATCCTTCATTATAGATAATTCTAAATAAAACATAATCTAGAGAAAGTAGTTTACATATGTCTGTTTGTTGCTAGTTATCATAGGATACTAGGGAGATCTGTCTTGTCTGCAAGAACGATTTATCTGTCCAACAACCACTTTTCACCAACATCGAGTATTCTTGTAGCATGGGAAATGGCATCTGATGATAGCTCAAAATCCCCCCCTACAAGATTCACTTGTTTATTGTGTAGGTTGAGGATGAACAACCTAGTGAGCTCAGGGTGACTTTGCACTTGTTGGACCTTTTCACAAAACTGAAAGCACCCTACATTTTGGAAACAGCTGATAATCATGGGAGAATTATTAAGCTCCACAGTGTCTTTGGGTTAAAATATATTGACTTTTCCACCTTTGTGTTTCTGCCTCCTAGCACTTGGCCTCCTTCACTGCTAACACTCCCTTCTTCTCCTGACATGGTGATTAGTGTTGCCTTTAAACAACCCTAGGCCTTCTTGTGAAACTTGATAAGAGGAGTGAAAACTGATAAATTATTGCTTGGAGGTCAAAACAGAGCTTTTTTCATGAAGACTTAAGGTTTCTAGTCATTAGGTTTTGACCAATTTCCTTTAACCATTAAATCATCAAATCTATTGGAGGGCAAGGGAAAAAATCCACCTACCAAATTTCAACGTCTTTGCAAGTCCTTGGATGTAGCTTGGAAGTGTCCTTTCATCATTTTTTGGCAATTTTTAGGTGGAGGAGGGCTTCTAGTGAAGGCGCAGCACCTGAACGTGATGTCGAGTCTCCTCTGCCCAAGGCACAGTGCCTGAATGCGTTCAATCCTGTCGCGCTCTCTTGGGTGCAACGCTTACACACGTTCAGGCATGTCGGGCTTCCTACGTGTAATGCCGAACGCTCTTCTGGGCCTGTTGGGCTCCCTACGCGCAACACCCGTACGATGCCCTGCCTGTTGGGCTCTCCAGGGCGTAACACCAGGTGCGTTCACTATGTCTATTAGGAAATTATGGGCGACCGGGTAGCATCCGTCTAAACATGAAACATGTTCTTCTGAATGTGTAGCGCGGTGTAAATTTACACTGTAAAAACTCTCGAACATGTAGTGCTGGGCGCTGAAAGCATAGTGCCTACATGAACGCATAGCGTCGGGAAACTTGTCCAATTTTTCACTGAAACTCTCAAATTTTCCTCTTGGATGCTTTAGTTGTCTTTGTATGTGCACAATGAGTTTAGTGAAGGGTAAACAATACCCTTTATAATCGAGGGAGATAAATCAAACTTAGAAAAAACCCACTTTGCTAACGTTTTTAGTCTCTTTATCTTTCACTAACTTTTTGACATTTGTTGTGCAGGTGACTTGAAAACTTTTAAGTGGCTCCTTTTTCTCTTGATGGAAGCTTGCTAGAGAGATGAAATGGTCCTTCTTTAGCCTTGAGGGCCTGTTTCACTCATTTTGACATAGAAAAAAACCAAAAATTGCCTTCTCTGTTATTTTGAAATCTAACACATCCTTTTAGCTCATTTAGTAATGGTAAGCTCTTGAAAACATTTTTGAGGGACCTGTCCTTACCTTAGCACTGTCAAAACCTATTTTTCTTGCGTTGTGAAGTTGAAATCATGTTTTTACCCCTTTTGACATTTTTGAGTGTGGGTGACCTGAAAGCATGATTTCCTCCCTTCTCACTGATTTTCTTGAGGCATGATAAATCCATCTTTGACGGGTATCATAGTCTTCACAATTATGTGTGTTATCTCCTCTTTTGGCCACTTCTGATTTGCAGGTTCCATGACATATTGATTTATCACTTTCTGATGTTCTTGGAGTTTGACACATTCAATTACATAACAAAAACCTCATGATTAGCTTGGCTTTCCATTTTGGAACTCAACCCTATGTTTTTATTCCTTTGATCATTGAGTGCAAGTGACTGAAAATGAAAGCTTGACCTTCCTTCACTGATGCTCTTTTCATTTTCCTTCTTTTGAGGCAGTGAGATGCTTTACCTTGGAAAACCCTGGAGGTCACCTTCAATAGTCTCTTCAAACCTTCTGTCTGTTGTCAACATCGAGGCCTATCAAATTCACTTTACCTCCCTCACCTATCTTTCCAAAACCTTAGGTTTCTGGGCTGTTTGAGAAGAATCATTAGTGTTTTCTTCTAAGTTCTCTATAGCTCTTTCAAGTTCATTCATTTATGTCCAGTTCACCTCACCTTTTTCCCTTTTTCATTTATAATTTCTAAGAAACATCTTCCATGTTTGGTTCATTTGGTGTGTCTCCTCCATGTTTTTTGTTGCATTGGATCTTTGCTTGGCACACTGCTAGCCCATTCAGGCTTAGAAACCTTGATCTTCCCTGGACACAAACTGCACTCTATCCTTTTTTTGTGAATGTCTTAAAATAGGAGCAGGCCTCTTACCTTACCAATTTTCTACTGATAGTCACCTTGACACTCTTGCAGAAATGTCAAAAATGAACAGTTGCAGTTTGCAGAACTTGAACTTGATGAGGATTTCTTCCTTGGAGACTTTTCTGATCTATCTTGGACAAACAGGTACTGGCCTTCTTTCACATTTGATTCAACTTCTAGCACATGAAAAAAAAAATCTTTAGAACACCAAGAATAACCCTACAACCTATGAAACCATAATGACCTAGTGGGAGGCTATTTTGACTTGGTCTTTGACTGAAAGCGTGGCTTGGGGTGCTTAAAGTATGAAAAACAGAGTTTTTGACAAATTGATGTATTGAAGATCCAAATCCAATGTACTTGATTTATCTAAAGAGCCTACAGAGATAGTTTTGAGACCACCAATGCTTGAGGCATTTGGTGAACATGGGAAAGAGTAGGCTTTTTGGTAATCCTAGATGGCGAGTGGAGGGGTGAGGCAAAGGAAAAACAGAGTGTTGAGGTTATGGGTGGGAAAATAGGATAAATATGAGTGGTATGATCCCATGAGGGGTCCTCTAGGAGTGGTAAGTTGACCATGACATGATAAAATAGTGAAAAAGTGAAAAATTCATCTTAAGGATAATGAAGGCAGTGAGATTTCTAAAACTCACAATATTCATGAATCTTGTTTTTAGAAATATAGGACAAATATTTAGTCATCTACAAATAGCAAAAATTACTGATTACTAACAATGGCTCCACTTGGGGAGGGAAACTCCTTTTTAGGAGGTGTCTAGAACTTCAGATATCAAATCTCTGAGTTTATGAAGACCAGTGCCTCATCCATTGGGCATATTTTTCTTCTTTCATTTGCTGATGTTTCTCTTGAAACTATGATCTCAAGAATTTGAAAGACATGATTGCTTCAACCTCATCTCTACCTACCCAGCATACCTTTTCCTATCATTTTTTCTTCTTCTTGTGGGTGCACTTGGACTGGCAAACCCTTGACATTCTTTTTTCTTTTGAAAGAAAAACAAACTATATACTTGTACCCTTATCAGTTCCAAGAGTTCAGATTATGCTAGTGAGCTCTTTTATTCTCTACCTAGAATATTTATCTGTCAAGATTAGGCTATTTGATGGATTTAATTCTCTAATATACTGACATGAAATTGAAAACAGGATTTAAACTAGGATTAAGCTATCTGATTTACCATGGGCTGTGACATTGGGACAAGCTGCACATAGACATTATTTTTGTACAAAAAAACTAGAAAGTATGAGGGATGTGTTTCATCATTTTTTATTCATCCCTATCTTTCTCTTTGGTTCAAATTTGAGCATTGATAACCAGCATCTTTTCCTCCTAATCTATTTCTACTGACAAGCCAAGCTTAAATTATTTGACAAGCCTTCTTTCACTAACCTAACAGTAGAAATTTAAGCATGTTTAGCCATGATTAGGCTAGATGACTGAACAAGACTCTTTTTCTTAACAAGTAGTGACATTTAGGCTTACACACTTTTAGCAGTACTCTTTTTGGGTATGGGGTTGTACCTCTTCTTTTCTTGCCCTCTTTTTCATTCTTTCTTTGTTTTTTTGTTTTTTGTTTTTATGATCTCTCATCATGCAATGTTATGTACTATGAATGAAAGCTTTAAACTAGGAATATTGACAAAAATATTGCTTGAGCATCCTACCATTGATAGGACCTCAAAATACATCTACTCCATCCAGATATTGTAAAAAGAAAGCATTATTACCTTTAACTAAATGAATGATATAAGGACCTTTCCATAAATTCTCAAATTGGCCATGTTCTCCTTTGTATTTTCTCCTTGAGTCTCACTCTTGTACTTTGTATATGTTAAAGACCCTTCTTAGGTGAAAAAGGTATTCTTCATTAGTTTTAAAATAGAAAATGATGTCATCAATGTATATCATAGTGAAGTAACTCAAATAAGGAGCCATGGCCTTTTGGAAAGTAGCTTTAGAACTCCTTAACCCAAAAGGCATTTGGTCATACATGTAGGTGCCCCAAGGTTCTTTGAAAGTGGTTTTATGCTGATTAGTTGGAAGTATTATCACCTGATTGTAATCTGAAACACTACTGAAGCAATGACATCTTGTTAGAACCTTATACCCTTTGCAGTGTATGATTTATCTTAGGAAAAGGGTATTTTTCCTTCAGGGAGGTTTTGTCTAGGTACCTAAAGTCTATACGTAGCCTATTTCCCTTTGCTTTCTTTCTTACTGACACAATTTGCTCAAAAGGTTCCTGGTCTCCCTTGAAAGGAATCCTCCTTTGAATAATGTTTGTGTCATTAGGCATTAAGCTTTCATCACCATATGCAAAAGCATATTGAAACTCTTTGCACAGTCTTGTGTATTTTTGTTTTATGTGAGGTGGAAAAGTTTTAGATAACTTAATCATTTTGGATTTTTCTAGGCTGCCTATGTTGTATTCCTCTATATCAGTCTCGGTAGATACCACTTTAGGCTCCTTAACAACATTTTTGGAATTCAACAACTCTTCCAAAGTGACAAAACTGTTTGGTGATGAGTTGTCTTTGTATTGCAAGACCTTAAGTTTCTTTTGATCCAGGTTTCTAGAAAGCTCTGCCATATGAAAGTCTTCTAGCATTTTTACATTGGCAGAAGGGAATGGTCCCTGTTTTTGATGTTTGTTCTTCATTTGCGCAACCTTGTTCATATTCTAAGCTTGGTTTTGGTATTGCAATTTTATTTTCAGATTGCAGAAAATTAAGTTAAGATATGCCATTATGTTGTAGTTCCAGAGTAATAGATTTTAGGCTGTTGATTTCTTCATTTGGTGTCTGGTTTGACTGTTGTGGTATGTCTAGACGTGTCTAAATTTAATTTAACTATTCACTGATGTCATCTTCGTTATACAAGATAAATGAGTCAAGGTATGAATGAATGGAATAAACAGGGGTGTTGTTATTAGTCAAGTTTAGTGTATCGGTATCATTTCCCATGTTCCAAACCTTCAAAACTCAGGACCTGTACATATCTTGGGTTATCAGTTCAATGAGAGGTATGGTTATCTTGATTTTAGCAATCTCTCCCTCAAAACTGAAAGGAACTTGTGTTTTGGGCATATTTACATCAGTTTTATTAGCCAAAAAATTTTCTGCAAGTTTAGTTTGTTGATTCTAATTTGGGACTTTGGACAAAAGAGTTTTCTCAGGGCCACTAGTAGATGCACTAGGGAAGCTTGTGTCACCACTTGGTTGGCTAGTTTTGTCTCTATTTGGATCAGTTTTCTTAGCCATGGTGTTGGTACTATCTGTTATCCTCTTAGGAATATTTTCAGGTGTCTTCCTAACAACAATGTCTATTTTTTTCTTTTTGGAGATTTCTAGGTTCTTTTTGCTCCTAAGGTCATATTGCATATGGACCTCCATTATGTCATTTTCAAATCATAATTGGTAATCTTTAGAATCCTCATAGTTTGTTTTAGTTTGATCTGAGGAAAAGAAACCTTGTTCTTCTTCAGTGAGAAAAACATCACCCTCATTATCAAAACCTATTATGTTAACATGGTTTTTTTCAGGTTCTTCAGACTCTCTTCCCTCTTCATATACATAATTATTTTGGAAAGGGGGCCTGATTTGTTGGTCATTGTCTCTCTATTTGTTTTGGGGAGGATATCTTCTGAATTTCGAATTCCTATTTCTGTTTTGGGGATTTTCTTGGTTTTCCCTAGGAGGTTTCCTTTCATTCAAGTTTATCCTTTCCATCATTCTTTCCATTACCATAACTAAATTGTCAATTTTGGCATCAGATGAGGAGGTTGAGGCCATAGTTTCATCTTTGTAGGTGACTCTATTTTCCAACCTCATCGTAGCCCTTTTTTAAATCAGGTTGGCCTCTACACTCACAGCTCCCCTTTGCATGTCTTCTAGAGTTAGGGTATCTCTCTCTCTTAATTGGCAGGCCATGTCTGGATCAAAACCTTCCAGAAATTTTGCTAAAGCTAAGCGTTATGGGGGTTTCATGTTTGGTGGGAGGGAATTGTAAACACGATTGAACCTAGTGCAATATTCTTGGAAACTTTCCTCGACATTTCTCTTAAGGTTGTTATATTCTGCGAGGATTTGGAGAGGTTTTTTCTTGATTTCCAACTTGTTTATAAATGTCTGGTAAAGGGAAGGGAGATCATGTATGCTGTTAGGAGTCAAGATTTTGAACCATTTCTTGGCTTATCCTCCTAAGATTTGTGAAAAAATCCTCATTTTTATGGTTTCCTCTTCTAATTCCATGTAATCAAAGGCATCATTTATCCTATCTACATGTTGTTGAGTAGTGGTGGATTCAACTCCGGTAAAGTGATGGATTTTGGATTGGTATTCATTTGGCAAAGGTAACAAAGGTTGTCGCAGTGCTAGGGGGGTATACCATGCTGCCATGATGGGAGGGAATGGGATCCAAGGAGGATTTACAAGGGGAGAGTTTGTGAGAGAAGGTGGAGGATGAAATGGAGTGGTTTGCACAGTGGATGTGTGTATGGGGGTGGTAGAGGTACTTGGACCAGCAAAATTATTTTGAGAAGACTTGGGATAAAAAGAGCCAAAGTGATGGAGAAGCTGTAATTCAGGAGGAGTGGAAGGAGAGGCTTCTCTATTAAAACTCTGCTGCAAATCTAAGGGCTCAAGATCAGTTTGGTCAATCCAAATTTGTGACTTGGTTCTGAAAAGGTTTCTTGTATGGTGCAAGTCAAACTGGGGATATTGCAAGGCTGTGAGATGTTTAGGGAAATAAATTGCTATATGAATGGTCCTAACAGTAGTTGAATATTCAATTTTAGAAGTTTTCCACAAAATATTTTCTGGGTCATCAACTATGGTAGGAGGGTTTGGGTCCAGGTGAGATCTGTTATTGATCCTTTGTGAAGCCAGATTTCAAACCAAAAATATAGAGAGGTTGAATGTTTATGACTACTTTCGGAAGGCTGACCTCTCTTAGTGTTGGCTAAACTCACACAGTGTGTGACTAGGCCTCTCAACTTCTCAGGGTTGATTTGACACAATCCTAGGGAAGTTTATGAAGAATATTAAAGTTAGAAGGCCTACTGGAGGCTTGTGGAGTCGCCAGGTGGATGTTTTTGCTGTTTTAAGGATATGCATTTATGGTACACCACCAATAACTGACAAAAAACCAATCTAGGGATGTTTTGGGGTTTTCTAAGTTCCTTTATGTAGCCCTAAGGTTTCTATGAGTGTCCTCCAGTTGAGTCATCATTTTGCTAGAATGGTGAGACAATTGCATTCTACTATTGGCTAACAGTTGAGTATTCTATGATTAGATAAGGGTTTTTGAAGTCCTAAGGAGTACTTAGATTGTCACTAACTCAGAAGGTCCCATCATGATCACCATTATGTTAGGCGATGAGGTGGCGATAAATCAATAGATATTGTTTGACAAGGGCTTCTAAATTCTCTAAGGATGTATAAGCTTGTTATTTACTCAGAAGGTCCCACCATGATCGCCATTATGTTAGGTTCCCCTGATTTGGCATATTGGCAAGAACAAATGCTCAGGGTAACATCAAACTATTCTTTGGATTCCTAGGACCTAGCCTTCCTGGACTCAGAGAGGGCTCTCTCTATTCTGTGCAAAGGATGTGAACTTGTTTGCTTTTAGGGTTTTATTTTAGGCTAGTTGTTAAGTTTAGGGTTTGTTTGTTTGTTTATTTTGGTTGGGTAGATGATCAAGTAGAATAGATGGAGTGAGGAAATATTCAAGTCATTGGGCTATGGAGTCAATAAAAGTCTTGGAAAGTTCGACAATGAATCAAGGTACATCACAGGGCAAATCTAGCATGGTCAAATGGATTTTCAAGGTTTGTGTGAGATGAAATGAACATCAAGTTTGTGAACGAAGTAAGGCAAATGGAAATTAAGAATCGTTTGTCAAATACTTCAACAATAAGGGCCTTAAACACTATTTAGCTTAAAGAAGTAATCATAAGACGGGGCACACCAAAAACTCTTTTAATAAACTCAAGAAAATAAGTATTTAAGGCAAACAATCCAATGGAATATAGGAGGCAAGAAACTTATTTAACTTCTAGTGATTTCACCTTCAAGGTTAGAAAACATTTAAGATAAACATATAACTTTAATCAAATAAGAGGGAACTCCTAAACATCCTTGATCATAGCCATAAAGATCTTCAAAACAAATTTTCAAGAATGGAAAAATGGTATGATCGAAACATAGCCTCTTTGGCAAAACCTAAACAGTGGTACTTCAAAGAAATATCTCAAGAACAATGTTTTAGTGACATCAAACAAGCAGGGCTAACCATAAAAAAATCTTTGATACCTACTGTAATAAATCATTCATAATATAAACAAGCATGGATGGGTCTAGAGAGTAGCTAAGAATTCTCTAAACTAACCTAGCAAAGGAAAACATAGAGGCAGTGAAGAAAAAATAGAGCTAAGGTGCCTTTGAAAAACATTTCTTAGTATAAAACCTTTGTTCTATTGCAATATAGAAGGATGAAACACAATGATACATAAGAAAACAAGAAATGAATAGAATCACATCACCACTAACCAAGCTCAGGGATCCTGCAAGCAAGCCTTCTCCATCATCAATCAAAACAAGCCATCCACAAATTCCACAACACTAATTTCTCTTCAATCTCCAAAAAAATATGTATTTCTCCCAAGAGTAATCAAATTCCAACCTTTAAAAATAAGGCCCTCGTGATCTATTTATCTAGAAAAGGAGGGAAAAAACCCTAACTAGGGTTTGAAAATGTCAAAAAAATCCATAAATGGCATTTATGTCTAAGAGACCATGCAAGGCCCAAGACACAAAGTATCTCATGAAATAAATGAAAAAATAACTCTTAGCACCTAAATCTGGAGTGATTTTCCCTAAAAAACATTTAAATATCTTTTTTTCGTAAATGAGTGTGTTTTGTTGACTTTTGGCCAAAAACGCAGCACAGAGGTCTGAACGTGTAGCGCCTGCACGGGAAAAACTGGGTCCAATTTCAACCAAGTTTTGATGACCTTCACGAAGTCGAAATTGGCTCCGTGATGGCTCGCTGGAAATCCTGTTGAGTCTAATTTGCAAAACTTCCCCTTTTTTTATGATTGGGCTCCATTAACCTATCCAAAAAGTAAATTTCCCAAAGCTTCTCTAGGCATAGCGCCAGGCCTGAAAATGAGGCAGAAAGGTGAAAATGAGGTGTTTTTTAGCCTTTTGAGGGACCGGAAATGCTCCAAATACTTTGAAAATTGGTGAGCATGTTGTACTTGAGCTGAGGATTCCAAAAATGTAAAGCTTTCCTCCTGAGGATGCCTGAGGTGAAATCATAGCGCCTAGAGGCCTCAAAATTTGCAGAAAACCAAAATTTGTCAAAAAGTTTCCAAAATTGGTGGATATATTCCTCATGGGGTTTGGGAGGCCTGTAGAGAAGCTTGAGCCAATATTCCAAGTTTTTCTTGGCCTTTTTCCTCCTTGCGTGATTTTATTTCAGCCAGGTCTCCTTTGAGCTTGGCCCTTGCAATTTGATTTTGCAATGCATAGTGTTTGGTCATCTTCTTTTGTAGGTGAATTTCCCTCTTTGTCTTCTTCAGCTGCTTGTTTTCATATTTATAATAGTAAATTTTATAAATTTCCATGCCAAGGCATCTCTCTAGATCTTTGATCTCAGCATCCTTGCTTTGGATCAAGATGCTAGTGTCCTTTTCCTTATCTTCATTTTGTCTATCAAGTTCAATGATGTCAAATCCTTGTTCAAGCTCATGCTTGCCTTTCTTACCTTTCTTCAACTTTTGTTTTCCTTTATCTAGCTTCTTGGAAGAAAAGGAAGGCATGGCCCCTTTCCTTTTAGAGGCAGCAAACACATGCCTTTCTCCTTTTTGATATGTCAATGGAAGAGGTGTGATTGTAATCATTAGGGTGTCTTCATCATGGCTGCCATCATTTGTCTCCATGTATTCCTCTTCATTACCTTGACTGTTGCCTCCTTCCTTATTTACCTCATCTTGATTTTCATCCACCTCCATGTTTTTAGCCTCATTTCTGACCTTTGTGTTTCCAACATCATCACTTCCTTTATCACTACTAGGAACATCACTATTTTTGATATCATTGTGGCTCTAAGTTTTACTGTTGTCCCTAGCATCATCATCATAATTGTGAAGCTCACTGTTTTCACTATTTTCATGACTATTTTGATCAGTGCTAACATCATCTTTATCATCATCATCATGATTGTTGTTCTCCTCTATTTTTGTACTGCTTTCTAAATTTTCATTTTGTTCTTCATTGTAGTTTCTTGCCTCAGCATTACTATGATCTTCATTTTCACTATCAGCCTCTTCATTTTCTTCACTATTTTCATGACTGTCGTGACTATTGTCATGATTGTCATGATCGTCTTCTTCCTCACTTGTCTTTCCTTCATTGGTGTCACTGCTATCATTTTCCTTGTTGTCCTGTTCCTCACTAATGCTTTCTTCATTAATGTCCATGCTATCTTCAGCCTCTTCATTTTCTGCATTGTTATCATCTTCATTTTGGCTGCTACCTTCATATTTTCCCTCATCTCTATCATGACTATGAGCCTCATTGTTTTGACTGTCATTAGGGCTCACAGTCTCACTATTATCCTTAGGATCATCCTCTATCTCTTTTTCACTTGCCTCATCTTCATTATCATATACCTTCATGTCATCTACTTCATTGCTGACCTCTTCTTCATCATTGCTTAATTCATTTTCACTGTCAGCTTCTTCACTTCCTTCACTGTTATCATCTCCCTCTGTTTCCATGTTTTCTGCTTCTTGTTGGCTTGACTCATCATCACCCTCATTTTCATTTTAGATTGATTCATTTTCACCCTCACCCTCATGGTCACTTGCTTGTTCACTGCCACTTCCTTCTTGATCTGATGCATTAGGAGAAGATGAGGAAGGGAGATTTTCTTGAGGAGAGGATACTTGTGTAGATGATGAAGCATTATTTGTAGGAAGTGATGGAGGAGTAGAGGGAGGAGGATGAGATGATGAGGGTAAATTTTGCTAATGATGGGGCTGTGGGCTTGTGCATATTTCATGAGAAATGAACACCTACCAAGGTATGCCTTTTTTCTCTAACTGATGTAGCACAACCATCTTGATCAAGGAGTGATGGAAAAAGCTTTGCATTTGTTGGGAATAGTTAATTCTTCAGACAATAGAAGGCATCTTGTCAATACTCCTATAGAGGTGGTAGGGTAAATGAAGCATCTTGACCCTAGTGAAGTCCATGAGCAATCTAATATGATAGGAGTAGAGTCTATAGTACCTTCCCTCACAGGTAAAATATTTCATGATGACCCTCATCAAGGGTGCATACCTCTCCAGCAAGTGTGAGAAAGGGAAAATAGACTTGCAGCCTTCTTTGTACCTAGGTTTGAGAAATGGCTTATAGCAGCTTATGTCCAACTTTTCTCTTTGGAACCACTTTTCACCAACATCAAGTATTCCTGTAGCATGGGCAATGGCATCTGATGATAGCTCAAAATATATCCCTGCAAGATTCACTTGTTTATTGTGTAGGTTGAGGATGAACAACCTAGTGAGCTCAGGGTGACTTTGCACTTATTGGACCTTTTCACAAAAATTGAATCAACCTAAATTTTGGAAACAATTGATAATCATGGGAGAAGTATTAAGCTCCACAATGTCTTGCGGTTCAAATCTATTGAATTTTCCACCTCTGTGTTTCTGCCTCCTAGGCACTTGGCCTCCTTCACTGCTAACACTCCCTTCTTCTCTTGACATGGTGATTAGTGTTGCCTTTAAACAACCCTAGGCCTTCTTGTGAAACTTGATAGGAGTGAAAACTGATAAATTCTTGCTTGGAGGTCAAAACAAGGCTTTTGTAATGAGGACTTAGGGTTTCTAGTCATTAGGCTTTGACCAATTTCCTTTAACCATTAAATCATCAAATATATTGGAGGGCAAGGAAAAATATCCACCTACCAAATTTCAACATCTTTTCAGGTCCTTGGATGCAGCTTGGAGGTGTCCTTTCATCATTTTTTGGCAATTTTCAGGTGGAGGAGGGCTTCTGGTGAAGGCGCAGCGCCTGAACGTGCTATCGGGTCTCTTTTTCCCAAGGCGCAGTGCCTGAACGCGTTCAGGACTGTTAGTATCTCCTGGGCGCAGCACCTGCACACATTCAGGCATGTTAGGCTTCCTACGCACATCGTCGAACACTCTTATGGGCCTGTCGGGCTCCCTACGCGCAACACCTGCACGATGCCCTTCCTGTCAGCCCCTCCTGGGCGCAGCACCAGGCGCATTAACAATGTCTTTCGAGAAATTCTAGGTGAAAAAGTAGTGCCTGTTTGAATGTGAAGTGTGTTCCCCTGAACACGTAGCGCAGTGTAAATTTACACTATAAAAACTCTCGAATGCGTAGCACCGAGCACTAAAAGCGTAGCACCTGCACGAATGCATAGTGCCGGGAAACTTGTCCAATTTTTCACTGAAACTCTCAAATTTTCCCCTTAGATGATCTAGCTATCTTTGTATGTGAACAATGAGTTTAGTGAAGGGTAAAAAAGGCCCTTTATAATCAAGGGAGATAAATTGAATTTAGAAAAAACCCACTTTGCTAATGTTTTTAGTCTCTTTATCTTTCACTAACTTTTTGACATTTTTTGTGCAAGTAACTTGAAAACTTTTAAGTGGCTCCTTTTTCTCTTGATGGAAGCTTGCTAGAGAGATGAAATGGTCCTTCTTTAGCCTTGAGGGTCTATTTTACTCATTTTGACACAGCAGAGAAAAAAAAAAAAAAAAAAAAAAAAAACTGCCTTCTCTATTATTTTGAAATCTAACACATCCTTTTAGCTCATTTAGTAATGGTAAGCTCTTTAAAACACTTTTGAGGGAACTGTCCTTACCTTAACACTATCAAAGCCTTTTTTTTCTTGCGTTTTGAAGTTGAAATCATGTTTTTACCCCTTTTGACATTTCTGAGTGTGGGTGACCTAAAAGCATGATTTCCTCCCTTATCATTGATTTTCTTGAGGCATGATAAATCCATCTTTGACAGGTATCATAGTCTTCACAATTATGTGTGTGTTGTGTAACTTGACTCCACAAAATAGAAGAAAATATAGATCAATGACTTCGAAATTAGCCTCTTCGACTCGGCAACCTCCTTTACATTACATAAATGAACAATTCCTAGATGATTCAAATGAAAAAAACCTACTTTCTATATATAGGAGTCTAAGGGGTCCCAATATAATCAGATCCTACATAAAAATAATAATGTAGGGGCACAACAATAATATGGGGGTTACGGGGGTACAAAAATAACAATAAGTGGGAATACACTAACATAATAATGGACTACACTATTAATATAGGGACTTAACATGCCCCTCTCCTTTAAACAAGTGTTGTCCTCAATGCTTGACTATTTCTTGATGCTTCTGTATAAAATTCTCATCCTCCCATGTGGAATTTTCTACAGGAAGGTTCTTCCACATGCTGATATACTCTAAAATTGATCGTACTTGTTGAGTTCTTGTTTTTTAGGCTTGCTTGAGAACTTCTTTCGATGTGATGTTGATATTTTTTTGTTGTTTCATTAGATTACGCACCAAGAGTTGGGTTATCCTTTGAGAGTTGGAGAACTTGTTGTTGATGTTCGATGTGATCTTCCACTAATTTATCATCCATATTTGCTATTATTTGATCCTTCAAACCATCCAACTTAGCCTCCATTTCTGCTTTTAAACCATCTATTTCATCTTCAATTGCTCTTCGTAAGATCGAAACATGTTGCACTTGGTACTGTAATTTTGATATCTCATACTACAATTCTTCCACTTCATGCATCATAATATAGATTTCTGAGGGCTTAATGGGTGTTGAATTATTTTTAAGAGGCATTTCAGAACGCAATACTGAAATATATGCTCAATATGCCCTTGGAATCACTTCAAACTGATTTTTCAAACAAGATTTATGCAATTTGGGAAAAACAATACACACCTTTTACTTGCTTTTGAGGAGCTCAATATTGGAATTGGATTAACTGCGCGATTTCCAGATCTTCAATATCTGAAATTCAGCAATGAGATAGCCCGTAGCCCTGCGAATATTCTTTCCAAATGCCAAGTTCTGACCTAATTTGGATTCTCCAAGACAAAGTTGTGTCCAATCTCCCAAATGACCTAATTGTAGATTTGGTTTTTAGTAGAGCGAAAAGACTTGTACAGCTTTCCACGTGTCAATGTTTCATATTTTGTCTCTAAAATTGATAGCCAAAAAACTACGAGTCCATTAATTGCAGACCACTTTTTACAGCACTCCAATCCGATGCCCAGAGAGAGAGTTATTGAACTTTTCCCACGATCACCTCTTTGAGATGAAATTCAGGAGCCTGAAAAAGCACTACCTTCCATAGATCATATCTCCAAAAATATTGTGAACCAAGCTCTGAAATGTTTTGAAGAATTTCCTCAAGATTTCAGATTTGCACCCTACGAATTTCAAATTCTGAACCTTCGTAGAAAAAATGTTATAGCGCAAATGCCACGATGACTTGTTTAGGAGCCTGAAAAAAGACCTAACTTCTCTGAGATCATATCTCCAAAAATGTTGCGAACCAAGGTCTGAAATTTTTTGACGAGTTTCTGCAAGATTGCAGCTTCGTACCCTAAAATTTTTAGATTCTGAACCTTCGTAGAAAATAATTTATAGTGCAAATTCCACGATGAGCTGTTTAGGAGCCCGAAAATATACCTAACTTCCAGAGATCATATCTCTGAAAATATTTCGAACCAAGATCTGAAATGTTTAGACGATCTTCCTCGGGATTTCAGCTTCGCATCCTAAAAATTTCAGCTTCTGAAACTTTGTAGACAAAAAGTTATAGCGAAAATGCCACGATGACCTGTTTGGAGCAGCGAAACCCTAGAATCCAAAGCTGAAATGCCAAATGATGTGTAACCTGACTCTAAAAAAGAGAAGAAAAGATATCAACGCCTTAGAAGCCAGGCCACTTTGAGGGGGAAACCTCCAATACATTACATAAATGAACAATTCTTGGATGATACAAATGAACAAAACCTCCTTCTATATACAGGAGTCCATGGGGCCACAATATAATCCTAGTGGGGCCACAATGTAATCCTAGCCGACCTAACAATAATAATGTAAGGGCACAATAATAACAATATGGGGGTTACAAGGGTACAACAATAACAATAAGTGGGGCTACACTAACATAATAAGGGATTACACTATTAATATAGGGACTTAATAGTGTGCTATCTCCTCTTTTGGCCACTTTGGATTTGCAGGTGCCATGACATACTAATTTAGCCCTTTATGGTGTTCTTGGAGTTTTACACATTCATTTACATAACAAAAACCTCATGATCATCTTGGCTTTCCATTTTGGAACTCAACCCTATGTTTTTATTCCTTTGATCATTGATTGCAAGTGATTGAAAATGAAAGCTTTACCTTCCTTCACTGATACTATTTTTATTTTCCTTCTTCTGAGGTAGTGAGATACTTTATCTTGGAAAACCCTGGAAGTCACCTTCAAAAATCTCTTCAAACCTTCTGCCTATTGTCATCATGGAGGCCTATCAGCTTCACTTTACCTCCCTTTCCTATCTTTCCAAATCCTTAGGTTTTTGGGTTGTTTGAGAAGAATCATTAGTGTTGTCTTCTAAGTTCTCTATAGCCCTTTCAAGTTCATTAATATATGTCTAGTTCAACTCACCTTTTTCCATTTTTCATTTATAATTTCTAAGAAATATCTTCCATGTTTGGTTCATTTGGTGTGTCTCCTCCATGTGTTTTGCTGCATTGGATCTTTTCTTGGCACATTGCTGGCCCAATCAGGCTTAGAAACCTCGATCTTCCTTGGACACAAACTGCTCGTTGTCCTTTTGTTGTGAATGTATTAAAATAGGAGTAGGCCTCTTACCTTACCAATTTTCTGCTGATAGTCACCTTGACACTCCTGCAAAAATGTCAAAAATGAATAGCTGCCTTTGCAGAACTTGAACTTGATGAGGAGGTCTTCCTTGGAGACGTTTCTGATCTATCTTAGATAAACAGGTACTGACCTTATTTCACATTTGATTCAGCTTCTAGCACATGAAAAAACAATGCTTTAGAACACCAAGGATAACCCTACAACCTATGAAACCCTAATGACCTAGTGGGAGGCTCTTTTGACTTGGTATTTGATTGAAAGCTTGGATTGGGGTGATTTAAGTATGAAAAACAGAGTTTTTGACAAATTGATGTATTGAAGATCCAAAATCCAATGTACTTGATTTATCTAAAGAACCTACAGAGATAGTTTTGAGGCCATCAATGCTTGAGGCATTTGGTGAACATGGGAAGGAGTAGGCTGATTGGTAATCCTAGAAGGCAAGTGGAGGGGTGAGGCAAAGGCAAAACAAAGTGCTGAGGTTATGGGTGGTAAAATAGGATAAATCTGAGTGGTATGAGCCCATGAGGGGTCCTCTAGGAGTAGTAAGTTGACCATGACATGATAAAATAGTGAAAAATTGAAAAAATTATCTTAAGGATAATGAAGGCAGTGAGATTTCTAAAACTCAAGTGAGATTTCTAAAACTCACAATATTCATGAATCTTGTTTTTAGAAATCTAGGAAAAATATTTAGTCATCTACAAATAGCAACAATTACTAATGACTAACAATTTCTTCCCTAAACACTTATGTGTAGTCTCCCTAGTTTGGTTCTTGAGACTCTGATGATCCCTTGAATGAGACTTTCCCCACCAACGAGAGTATCGTGAAGGTCATGTATCTTAAAGAAACCCCATGGGATGATGGACATCATCGTTACTCATTTCTCCCAATCCCAGGTGACATCTCCACTTGTCTAGGATCCCATACTTCACTGGTACTGACTGACCCACTTCAAAATCTGGCTTTGATTCATGAAGTGTTGGCCTAGGGAAACATGGGAAACATCACTTCGACCATTCCATTCGACATCTCTATGATTATCAATAATGTATTCTTCCGAATTTTCTTGTTCTCCCCATGAGCTCAATATTTACACCGCTTTCTTCAAAAATCATGACCCGTCCACTCCCTTCAACCATGTTCTGACAGTTTGGTCCTTTACCCTTGGGGGCATTATTTCCATGCTTCTTAACATTGGCGTATCACTTCTTTTGTGAAACTTCTCACAAAATTAGCCGAGGTAATGATTATACGCGATGTCAACAGTAGAACTATGGGTTTATTTCTATTAATCATGATAGAATTTCATCATTGGAGTTTATTCTTGAGCTCTAACTAAATAAATATTATGCTTAATCTTAAGTTTGATAGTACATTAGTGTCCTTTGAGTTTATTTTTGGTGTGATGGCTTTCCTTACAAGCATGTTTCCTCTGCTTACCTTCTGTTCTACTTGGTTTGCAGATGTCTTTGGATCACTACGTTGGTTTTGTTGATGGTGCTTGTCATAGCACACGCAACCTATCTTCCATAGCATGGGCACTCTTTGCTCATGATGTCGAGTTGATTAACTTACAAGGCATTTATTTGCATCAGAAAACTAACAATATTTCCTAGTATAGTGCGGTGACCGAACTATTATCGGATGCCATATATCTTGGGATTAGAGATTTGGTTTTTAAGTTGGACTCACAACTTGTTGTGTTACAATTGAATGGGCATTATTCTATGCACAATCCTCAAATTTTGCGTATGTATTTACGTGTTAGGTTATTGAAAAGGAATTTTTATTTTATCACATATCAACATATTCCAAGGCATTTAAATACATTAACAGATTCATTAGAAAACCATGTATTAGATATACATTTGTGCAATATGTAAATTAAGACATCATTATGATAAACAAGTAGCCATAGAAACACACACACACACACACACACACACACACACACACACACATATATCGGTCTATAAGTGTGATACATACAAAAGCTCAAAAAATATGTGTTATGTTACAAAAATGGCTCTTCGAACCTACATCAGTAAAAAATGTATAAATAGGGTTGTTATCCGCCCACATGGTGCTCATGGTAGCAGGTGACTCCTCGAATTACTTGCCAGAGTAATCGACGCAGTCTACGCGGAACATCGACAGTGTGTCTCTAAAAGCATAGTGGGATCTCATAAAATGTGCGATACTATGGAATTCCTCGCATAAGGCCGACCAGGTTCCACTCCAGCTCAGCTAATTTGTCTGCTCCCTCCTCATAACGGGCATCCCCTACTGTACAGGCTACCCTACGTGTAATCGGTGACATGTTAGGAGGTCTCTGAGGACCCATATCTATAAATAAATCATAATTTTACATGTCATAACACATTAAAAAAATGTCTAAAAAGTAAAAAATGTTTAAAAATTAATTTTTACCTGCATCGGTCCATTGTGTACTTGGTGGGATCGGAAGATCCAAATCTCCTCTAAAGCCGATGTTGACATAGGCGTAGTCCTCAACTACGATTAGCTAACGCCACAACCAACTGAAGAAGGCTGTCGGGAAATGCATTTGACGCCCTCCCACTGTCGGGGAATTATGTCGCACTATCGCGTCAGCCTCGAATCCCTCGGGGCTAGATCATGGATCTCTAACAACTGATACTGGAACATGGGTACTCACTCCAAAAAGAAGGTCACCAGAATTGACCCGTACCCAAACTGTTTTAGTCTCCCTATCTTGCACTTGGTTAGGAGGCTCTTCATGTTAGCCAACAACCCCTCACACTAGTTTAACATTGTCAGGGCCATGCAGTCCATCGCATACTAGAACTGCGATTTTTTTGCCTCATGCAACATTTGGGCTCTTGCCACTCAGGTCATACAATGAAGTATCATGCATTGGGGAAGCACTCTGATGGAAGATATGTCTACCTTCACACTCTATGTCTTCCATGCAGCCCTGGGTAGTGTCTCTGGATGAGCATGATTGTGCTCTCACCCCCTGGGCAAGCTCCAAAGAGTTAGATTCTCTCCCCTCGCCTGGATATTCCAGTGATAAAATAGATGTCCATGACATTTAGCTCTATTTCTTGGTCCCCGATGATAAATAGTTTTCGGTTCACATCCCAGATATTGATCAGGTATTGGAGAAGCTCCAATTGAGCTCTTAGGTCAGATGTTTGAAATAATTTCAAAAATCTGTAATTGCATAAAGCATTGATGAAATCTTGGTCATGTAAGGCTTGGTGGTCTTCCACCTCATGGCCTCGTTCTTTCCATTCGACCATCATCTTCACTGAAAGCACCTGCAAAACATGTCCAATTGTACTTTTAGGAGCATTCATGGAAGAATTTTTAGAAATTAACGGTGGAGTAAGTAGATTTTCACAATTTAAAATCTTTCTCACAGCTAATGCATCTGTTCGAAATGATTTGGTGCTTGTGGCACACTGCCCTAACTGGCTGAGTGTGACCAGAACAACCTTGATAACTCGAAATCGCATTGGTCTCAGGCGATTATAAGTTTTTAAATCTCTCCCCTAAACAACATAATTCTAGAAACTAAATGCAAAATGAATAGAATTAAAATGAACAAGAGGTTTACAGATCTTACCTCCCATAGACAGATTGATGAATGGTGTCCCGGATCGGCCACACTGTTGGTTTGAAATTTGGAGTGAAAATGGAAAAAATTATCTTCTCAAAATGGAAAGGTGAAAATGATTTTGTTTTTTGGTCTATTTATATATTTTTGAAAAAAATTCACCAATATTTTATTATTTTTCCTCGATTTCTGTGATGTTTGTTGTTTATGTGTAGTACGAGACTTTCACACTACTGATGATATTTTCTGATGCAAACAAGTTGAATTTTATCTCTTTTTCGGTCTCGCTAAATTTTTACGAAAAAGGAACTCCCCAGTGGAGTCACCAGTTATTTTTTCTAAATCCCCTCTACGAATAGAGGCAATCTCCCTATATCTAGAGTGGTTCTAGCAACACAATATTCTTTCTAACATAAGCTTTCTTAACTAATGCTTACAATTCAAAGAGGAAAGAGAAATAAATACATTTTTCCAATTGTTATCCTTGGATACGTTGATGGTGACCTAGATCCATGATCCTTGTAGGCCCGCTTCTTGCTACTGATGGCGCGCAAATGCCTATGGATGATCGGGAGACAACAACAAATGTGATACAATATATAATAAACATAAACATTATCTATCTAGCAGATCAAGTAGTACCAGAATATTTACATAATCACGTAGACAAATATAGAAAGCAAACATCAGATGTTATTATTGATAAATTGCAAAAGGAGAGATTACAACCAGGCCTTGATATTGGAGGCGTCCTTAGGTAAAAATCTGAATCCTTCACCTAGCTCAAAATAATTCCTTCTCTCGTGCACTTAGGCTTAATCACGATGCTAGCATGCAAAGGGATGAGATTTCAGACGAGTCTAAGAATGATTAACCAAGCTCTAAACTTGGGGGAATGATGTATGTGAATTTATAGCAAGGAGAAGGAGGTTGGGAGCCCATGAAAGGAGGAGGAAGGCCCACTTTATAAGGCATGATCCCCCATGGATGATATCAAGGCTCTAAAATGAGAGAGCTCAACCTTATCATCTCTGTTCAACAACCAACTCGCCGCCCTTGAACTTCTAGAGGTCAAAGCTTCTCCTCCATTTGAGGAAGCACTTCCAAAAATGGGATCAACATGGTTTTCCAAGAAATTAGGGTGCTAACAATGTTGGGCCAGAACTGGGAAAGGGACATCAGCGCGATCATGGCACCAGGAAGAGCACTGACCCAGGAAAATAGGAATTTGACCAAGTTTCTCCAGTAATCTTCCAAGGAATTCTTCTTTGGATATTCAAGGGGATATGTTATCATATTTCTTGATTATGGAAACATTTCATATAATTTTTCATGGGGAATTTCAGAATCAGGGATGGGAAAATAAGCATGGTGAAAAATTATTGTGTAACACATAGTGACACAAAAAGTTTTAGATGTCACTGAAATATAATGTCACAATAAGATTCAGATTAATCCTAGGTTCATGCCATTATTTTTGATGGTAAGCTCCAATTCTATTATTTTTCACAAGATTAAAATGGATTATGAAAATTTTGGATGCTTGTCTCTTAACTTGCAAAATGATATTTCCTTTGCAGAAAAACAACATCATAGGTATATTTCGCATGCCATAGTAAACTAGGGTCAATGCATCCCTTTAAAATTATGTCATGTTCATGTTCTATCACAAGCCATAACTCTTCATTTCATTTATCACAAATACATCATAGAAGGATCTATGATAGGTTCATATCATAGAGAGATGTGGAAATCCATGTTTATGTGCCTCAAATTTTGAGATTTTCTTATCGAATGAAACATTGGTATTATTAGCATATATTAATAGGTGATTTATGCTTGGTATTTATACATCCATCCACAACACTCGGATAGGTGCTTCGGACTTACAAAAAAAAGCATGAAATGATGATACCGAGTTTTGTCACAAGATTTGTATTGTACTCAGATCCTTTTATAGCTTGAATGAGGGTATAAATATTCTTTTATATTTTAATTTGATCTTGAATCAGGGTTCAAATGATAAGAAAACATACCTATCTGAATTAGCCTTGATCTTTTCAAATTTCATGGACATATGCCACATATCACAGACCATTATCTTTTGTTAAATTGTAAACCATAGATTAGAATTCACACCTTAAAAATTAGTTTGGATAGATGATACATACTTCAGATCAAACTTATTTGATTAATGCTACATGTGTCTCAAGATGGAGTAGTCTTCAATCAGAGAGGGAACTATGTTTCTTCTTTGATCTTCTTTAGCTCTGATACCATGTTGAGATTCAAGTGAAGTAGGATAAGTTTTGATCTCTCTATCATGATAATTACTTGTGAATTTATTTAGTGTTATTTTTTATTTTTTCTTTCTTATTCATCAAGAAATTACCATTCAAAACAAGAAAATAAAGATCATAGTGCACAAAAGACAAGATACACCAGAAATTAAGCTCCAAGCTAGGGAAAGGGCCCCTGTTATTGTCTAATAGTCATAGTGATCAAATTTACTCTTTAGTTAGATTCTTATATTCAAATTTTTATATTTTCAAATAAAATTTGGCATCTCTCTTGGTTTTCAAATGGCCCTAAGTCATTGTCTATGTGTAATGCTACTCTCATGCCATGGTCATCAAGTTCAATTTGAAATTAGTTTCATGAGTCATTGAGTCACCATAGGTAATTTTCCTTCATAAATGTCATTATTTAAAATTTGAAAAAAAAAACTCATGGTGTCATAAGGTTCATAATGAAAGTTTCATGAGTGCCTTTTTGGTCTAGTCATTAATCATCTCATTAATTTGGGTGTGTGATCATCATATTCCAGTTAAAGTAATTCATCATGAAAAATTAGTAAGGTGTCATGACTGTTAGCACTTAGGGAATAAACTACATCAAAAGAATCAAAGATACATCTACATCACATGGAAATGTAACACTTCCTATTGAACAAATGTTGCCAGTACCAATCACATCATAAAGTCATTTTGTCAAAACTACACATGATGTCATTCCATTATCACGCCAAAAATAAAATTTTCAAGTTTTAAGGAGCATTAACAAAATTGAAGCTTTCATTGTATCCTTTCAAGTTCCAGTAACTCCTTTCTGTCACTTTGAAGAGCTACCATATCCATCATAAGTTCAAATTTCATCATCATTGCCCTTGTTTACCAGGTTGTTGCGTTTCTGGAGGAGGTTGTTGTGCTTTTCATTTGGAGGCCAAAGGGAAGAAGGAAAGGTTAATTTTTCATCTCATTTGCTTCAGAGCTTCATCAAACAAGTCAAGCTTAACAAATCCTCAATGCAACATTTTCCTCAGATAACTGATTGAAATCTATCCTTAGGGTTTTGCTGCACTTTCTTGTTGTGTTTTCTAATTTCCATGGTCTATAAATTCAATTGAAAGGGATTTTCCTTGTTTTTGAGTCTACATATCCTTTATTACCTTTATCAAACATTATCCATCAATACCCACACTCAGATTCCTTCATATTCACCATTTTCCTTATCAAACCCAGCTTGTTGTTGTGCTTCTAGAACAAGTCAGTATTTCCCATTTTCTCCCCTTATTTATCACTCATTTTTGGAAATTCCACTTTCATTGTGTTCCTAAGACCTATCCCTACCTCCCATAATTTTCTCATATTTTTTCCTACCCCCCATCCCCTCCATTCCCTTCCCTCAAGTTGTTGCGCTTATAGCCCTATTTTGTAGAATAAATCCCTTGCCATTTCTTCTTTGAAACTAGGGTTTTAAATCAAATTTAAGTTATAAACATGGTGAATACCAGTGAAAGGAAGAGGTATAAGGGAGATATCTCTAGATATGAACCTACTCGTATGCAAGAGGTCAATGCATCATAATTCATTAGAAAATCATTTGATTAGGCATGTTTCCTAGGGTTTTGTTTAAAGGTGCAAGAGGTAGGTTACCATCATGATTTAACAATCCTCTTTGCCATTAAATTCAAGAAGGATCATGCCATCATAGTAGGGGTGAAATATCATGTGTCAGAAGAGGTCATAGCTTCAACAAATACTATCATTAATCAAGGTGAAATTTTGTTCAGGGGAATGGATTTAGACTTGGAACACTACAAAATGTTCTTGAAACCACAGTATAAGGAGTATCCTTCTCATATTGTCCCTAGAAGGCAATTTTCGGACTAGTACAACCCTTTGATGAAGACTATTATGAATTATTTCACTTGTGAGGGCAGGTTTAGCAGACTATATCAATATCTCATCAGGTTATTGATGCATTTCACTTCTAAGAAGCCCCTAAACATACCTAACTATATGTTTCGAAGTTTAGTGATGATGATAGAGAAGGTGCAGTCTAAAGGAAGAAATCATCAAGAAAGCCTCTTTCATCATGCTCTAGTAAAAGTAATATTCCTCCACCAGCTAACAAATATCAAAATTTCATTGGAAGCTTTATTGGTAGTAGTTACTCTCTTACCTGTCTCTAACCAGTCTAAGAGTCAAAGCCCTCCTTCATCAACATTAGGACCACAGGGAGTTGAAACATCAAGCATGCCATCAGTGAAAAAATCTCAGCTTAGAATAGATATTTCAAGGATAGACAAGAAAGGTAAAAATTTGGTCCTTTTTCCTGAAGAAGAAGAGGATATGTCTAGGTCTAAGCCTAAAAATAGATCTCAGGAAAAAAGGATACGTAAGAAGGTTGTTACTGAAGAAGCCGTTCAGGATTAAACCATGAGAGAGGAATCACCTCTGAGAAAACATGATTCACCATTTCACAATGAAGAAGAGGTACCACCAGAATTTGAGATGGATGACCTAGGAGAACAACATGGAGATAAGGCAACAAATGATATCATCAAGGAGAAAGAAACACAAATTAGAGAGCTGAAGGATGACCTATCCAAAGCCAATTTCATGGTGGATTTCCTACAGTAGGAGAATAGATTGTTGAGGCAAACCATAATGAAGCAGAGAAATTCATAAGAAGACCCTATATCATCAAGTCAAGTAGGTGTTTTGACAGCAAAGGATAAAGGTAAAGCCATCATTGATGTAGAGTAGATCGAAGAAAAAAACATTCAAACACAGCCTAAGAGACCTAAGACTAGAGAAATGGCTAGAAAGGAAAAGCATGTAGAAGATCCATCTCCTCCTCAAGCTCAAGATACCATATTTGACACCATAGGTGTTGAGATTGAGAAAAAAAAGGAGTAATGGCTTGAGAGAGTGAATGAATACTTGGAGAAACTACTAGATAAAGAAAATAAGGATACCACCATGCAAAGAAATATGGCAAGGCACTATTGTGCTAGCAACATGGTTTGTAAGGTTAGAGTAAAAAATATGAAGATAAAACTCAAAAATACTCTAAGGAGACTCAAATTGAAGAAAAACCTTGACCTATTAACTGATGCATCATTAGTGGTATGAAAAAATACAAAGAGAAAAGGAGAGGAGAAAAAATTTTGAATTTTTGAGTTTTTGTGCACAGATTCAAAAGCATCCTACAAAAACACAGCAAAATTTTGCTGCGCTTTTTCTTAGAGGGTCAAAATTCAAATGTTAAAACATGGTTGGATGGCATAAGGATACCAAAAAATCACTTTTGGATGTTTGTAGAGTCATGAATTTGCAGAGAAAGATAAAAAATTGTCATTTTTACACTTTGCTACACACTTCTCAGAACAATTTCTACGTTTTTGGACACTTTGTTTTGTGATCAGTTTTGAAGAGGCTTACATCATGTTTTTGTTTGGTTTAAGGGTTCCGGGGTGTATTATACATCTCAAAATTTCTTCACAGGTCTTCATCAAATCTTAAAACCTCTTCCAAGTCATGAAAATATCAACCCAAATATTTTTTGTGCTTCTGCTGACAGTTGTTGTGTTTCTGGGTTATCTGTTGTGTTTTTGTGTTTGGAGATTTTTTACTGCACATGAAGGTAAAAATTCAAACCTAGTTGATGTAAATAGTACTCACGATTTTATCTAAATTTAATAGGTTTATTAATGATTATCATTGTAAATAATCTTGTAATCAATGCTTTGAGAGATAATCTGAATCAGTTAGCTTAAAAAGGGGAAAGTTGTTTCTAACTTCCCTAGGATTTGAAAACGAGTTAATAGGTGCATGAATTAGTTGCTATGGATAAATATTCGACCCCTTAGAGGGAAAATCTTGTTTGTCTTCTATATGTACTCAGAAACAAGTCTAAGAAAATTTTGGACACTTGAAGATCATACTTTTAGAACTTGTGCACTTGATTTTGGTAGAAATAATGCAGGCAGTTGCAGCTATGTTTATGGGATTCATGTGCTATGGTTAGTGACACTTGTTTTCCTCAATATTTCTTATTCATTTTATTATCATATGTTTCTATCAGCCATCTAAATTTATTCTCATGATTATCTCTAAATTTTTAAACAAAATGCATTTCCTCATATGCTCTATTTTGTTTGAGATTGTCACATAAGTGTTCTCATCCTCTGAACAAGTGAATTCATTATGCTCACTTATTTCCTTATATATGATTTCCTCCTTACCACACTATAGTGAAAGATAAATTTGTGTCACTGTTTACACCTACCTTACATCATTCTATGTATGCAACTAATCTTTTGTATTACTTGGCCTAGTTCCTAAACTTGGTGCTTCTTATCCAACAAACCTTAATCAAAACCTTATTGAGTTGACAACTAACCAAAAACCCAAATACTCTCCAATAACTTCCATTGGTTGTGAGGTTGATTTTGATAGATCCCTCTCTGATTTGGTAGGGTTAGATACCAAATCAAAAAAAAAATTGTGGTTACCTCTTTGGTTTCCTTTCTCAGCCTTGGGAAACTAAGGAGTGCTAAAATTTTGGTGTCATTTTCGGGGAATGAGTGTCAAATATTCCCTAGGGATATTTCGTATAGTTCTTTGAAGGCTAGACCTATGTGTCACATGTGTTAGTACTCAAAGAAGGTTGATTCAGGTATTCAAGCTAGAGTGCAGATTGAGAAGAAAAATGGCTCCCAAAAGGAATATGAGGTCTAATCCTGATCCCAATGCTTCACCAATATTTGATGACCCTGAAAGGCTACTAAGAAAGCAATGGTCACAGTCTCAAGAAGTTGAAAAAGGAACACCTCCACTAGTAATATGCACATATTTTCCTGCAAGGTTGGTTTCTTCTGAAGATATATCTTTTGATCTCAAATTTGAGTTATCTTTATTCAAGTATAAGTCAGAATATTCCCTCTCAAAAATAGTTTTTGATCCCATTAAGTTTGAATCATATTTTCCATCTTCTGAAAATACATCTTTTGAGGTTTATAGTAAGGTCTGGTCATATTTTTAGAAACTTCAAAGCTTCATTGATCAGTTCCAAATAGCCTCTAAAAATGCCTATATCTAGTACCAAAAAGAGACTTTATTTTCTACTACATATATTGTTACACCTCCTCATACAATTGCTCCATAATCCTCCATTGTCAATCCATCACTTCCTTTGAAATCATTTCCTCCATCAACACCTCGTGTTGTGACTTCCATACAACCTTCCACAGTAGTCATGGCAAGATTTTCTCCTTTTATTTTACCACCCTAACTTACTGCTTTGCCTCAAAATTATGGCCATAGATTGCCTTTGTTTTATGGGACAATAGAGGTCACGACTAAGCCACATGTAGATAAAGTGAATGACTTTATTGATCTTGAGGAAATTGATAATGATGATGCCAAAATGCACATAATAGCACAAATTTTTTCGAGGGAAGTCAAGAAATGGTTCCGTTCCTTAACAACTTCTTCTATATCCAATCCATAATAGTTAATAGACCTATTCCTAGAAAAGTGGGAAGAGAAAAAATTTCCTCTCCAAATTTTGTCCAAGTACAATGCTTTGAAGAGAAATACTAATGAATACGTGCAAGATTTCATAGCCATATTTCATAGGATATATCATTCTATCCTAGAAAACATTAACCCTCCTTCTGGCCTGTCACTTCTTCATTATCCAGATGCTTTTGATCCAGATATGGCCTACCAATTGAGGGAGATAAATCCTTCTACCCTTGAAGACATGAAAAGTAATGCAGTAAGTGTTGAGGCAAATCTACTTATCAAAAATTTAAAGATGAAATTATAAAAGAGGGTTACCATAAAGGAGGAGCCATCCACATCATCTGAGGGTAAACTTGATACATTGATTAAGACAATGGAGAATATGATGGATAAGATGGCCATCATAGATAGATAAGCAGAACCTCCAATTAGAAATCCCAACTTCAGACAATAGGAGAAACCCCAATACAAGATTAAACAAAAGGAGTAGAGAGGTTAAAATCAACAAGGTCAGTAGTAGATTCGTACTCCTTTTCAGAAAAATTATACAGAGGGCCCTAATGAGGAAGAAGATATCTCAAAGGAAATTCAACTTTTTGAGGAAAATCAATAACCCATTTTCTTGACTGAGGAGGATGAATTTTATAAATATCCTTATGTACCTAATGATGAGCAGTATGTTATTTCTAGTGATGATATGTTGGCAGTATAGAAATAGAAATAGAAATAGAAATGATCCCATAACTTCAAATCAGAAATAGAAAAATTCTCAAGCATATGTTCCTAACAAAGAGATGACCTCTACAAATCAGAATAAGGAAAAATGAACTGTTGTTACAAATCAGGGAAAAGGTAATGAAGTTTTCACTAGCACTCCAAATAAATACAAAGAATTTCAAGCTAGAGGACAAAGAAATTAGATCCAAATCAGAGATCAACCCAAAAAGAAGGACATGCCATCTAAATAGGTAGAAAAGAATTCTACTTTATTTAGTCTTGAAAATGAAATTTCAAAGCTTAAAGTCTCAATTCCACTGACTAAATTAATTAAGAATGACCAATACAAGTTCCAGGTATCCTAAATTCTTAAGTTTGACCAAATGTTTGATATGGTAAATGTAAGTGATGACCACCTCGAGCTTTTTTTTGGCCCTGTTGTAGATGGTAATGTAGATGACAACAAAATTCCACCTTTTTACATCAGTCTCAAAATTCATGATTTCATCCTCCATAATGCTATGCTAGACTCTGGGACCTCCAATAATCTCATTCCTAAAGGCATCATGGATAAATTAGGATTGGATATTACCAGGCCATACCATGACCTTTACTCTTTTCACTCGGGAAGGGTTAAGTGTCTTGGTTTTATCAAAGATTTAGTGGTGTCCTTAGATCAAATTCCAGCTAAGAATGTTCTTATGGAAATTGTTGTAGCTGGAATTCCTCCGAGATATGGAATTCTTCTTTCCTGATCATGGGGAGCCAAACTTAAAGGCACTTTGCAGTTAGATTTTTTCTATGCTACTATACCAGTTTTTGGACAACTCAAAAAATTATACAGGGAGAACAAAATGAAGTACATGACCAGTAGCAAGGAAAAAACCAATAATAATCCAATTCATGTTGTACATACAGATTTAGAGTCATTTATTTTTTACAGTGATGATTGTTCATCTTTGTTATAATATTTGGTAGAAGAAAAAGCAAAAATTTCAGAAATTTCAGATTGTGTTCAGGAAATTCCAAGTGAAAAAAAACAGGAACAGATACCAAATGGTTTGTAGCCAAGTGCATCAGTCAAAAAAATAGTTGATATAGTGAATGAGACAGGGCCTATTGGGACACTAGATCATTCTCAAATAGCTACTAAGGACCAGTCATCCAGAATTGAGCTTCCCGATGAAGAAAATGGCCTATGGACCATGGATTTTAATGGGAGCCTTAGGTAAGGAAGGAGCCAAAATTGGAAATTGGATTAATGGTGCCATGAATCAGTCATCTCATCTTCCTCCTAATGTCAGGATGCATTCCTATAAATTAGCATTTGATTTTTCTAAAAATGAGGCAGACTCTGAGGCTTTGATAGCCATTATTAAAATACTCAAGAAACTAGGTGTTAAGAATATTTATGTATATGGCGACTCTAAGTTAGTAATAAATCAATTCAAAGGGGAATACCAGGCTAAGCATCTGAGAATGCGAGCATACCATAAAGAGGTATTAGACATTATTAATACCTTTACCATGTACACTCTATCATTTATTCCAAGGAAAAACAATCTCATTGTTGATGCCCTCGCCACTTCAGCCAGTATGTTCAAAATTTTGATTTATCCCAACAAGAAGTATGAGATAAATGTCAAACATCACCATGTTGTTCCGGACAATTTTTGGTATTGGAAAGACGTCTATAATGATAAACAAATTTACAATTTCTTTCAGATGGAAGAATATTTTGTTAGTTCACAAATTTATGATCAGTTTTGTGAAGATGATCAAGAAATGCATGCAATAGAATTAAAGCTACTACAGTTGAAAGATAACTCAATTCCAAGAGTTCTAGTACCCTTGGAGGATCGTTTTGATCATGATGATGTTGTGTAGAAACCAACAATGCTTCCAACCGAGGTAGGAGTAGAAGACCTTAATATTGGCACTCCTGAGAAGCCAAAAATGGCTAAGATATCAAAGTCTTTTAAGTCCAGAGATGAAATGTAAATATGCATCACTCATGACTGAATTTTATAATTTTTTGCATGGGAATATATTGATCTAAAGGTGTATTATAAGAGCATAATTCAGCATAAAATTTCCATAAAACCTGATCAGAAGCCTTTCCATCAGAAAATCAGAAGGATGAATCCAAAGTTGTTGCCCTCCATTGAAAAGGAATTAAACAAGTTATAGACTACTAGTATTATTTTCCCTCTCTGTTTCTCAAATTGGATGTCAAATTTAGTACCGATAAGAAAGAAGATAGATGGGATCCACTAGTGTATTTTTTTCCGCAATTTAAATAAAGTGTCATTGAAGGACAACTATCCATTTCAAAAGATGCATCATATCCTACAAAGGGTTTTTGGTTCTTCCAGGATTTCATTATTAGATGGATATTCTCGATACAATCAGATCTTGGTTCATTCGAGTAACCAAGAAAATATAGCCTTCACGAAACCTTGGGTTACTTTTATGTACACTAAGATGCCCTTTGGGTTGAAGAATGCACGAGAATATTTTTAGTGGGTGATGGATATCACATTTTCCAATGATAAGGATGCATTTTTGGTCATTTATCTTGATGACATAAAAAAATTTCAAAGACAGATGAAGAACAATTGCAGCACTTATAGACAGTCTTCCAAAGATGTAGAAAATTTGGCATATCATTGAATCCAAAGAAAATTTTATTTGCTGCTGAAGAATGGAAATTGATTGATCATATTATATCTAAAGATGACATCCGAATAGATCCTTCAAGTATTGAGGCAATTCAGAATCTGGATTTTCCTAGGAATAAAAATGAAATTCAATCATTCAATGGTAAGATCAATTTCTTGAGAAGGTTTATTCCTAACCTTATTTAACACTTAAGGGAAATCACTAATATGTTAAATAAAGAAGCAAGGTGAAATGGTCCAATGGGGCAAGAAAATAATTTAATGAAGTCAAATTTTTCATTGTCCCATGCTCCCATCCTTATAAACCCGGATTATACACTAGAATTTATCATATTTTCCTTTGCCTTTGAACATACATTAGTTTTTTTCCTCATGCAAAACAAATATCAGAAAATAGAGAAGTCAATTTCCTTCTTTAGTAGGAAATAAGGGATGGGGCTCTGAAATATAATATCATTGAGACACATGCATTGGCACTAGTTAAAGCTTTGAAATAATTCTAATTTTATCTACTTCATTCCCATGTTCTTGCCTATGTTTTGAATGCTGATGTCAAGGATGTGTTAACACAGAATGATCCAAAAGGAAAGCATAGTAAGTGGATAGCTACTATGTTGGAATATGACTTAGAAATCAGATCTACAAAACTGATCAAAAGACAAGGCTTAGCTAAGCTCATGGTAGACTCTAACTTACATCACTTAGACATCAACTTTATTGGTTCACTTTTGGAGGAGCGGGAGCCTGATTCATTCCCTCAGGTATCTCAAATTTTTATTTTGGCACCATGGTATTCAGATATAGTTCATGTGCTCCAACATTTGAAACCTCCATCAGGTTTGTCCAAGAGTAAAGGTAGATCTCTAAAATTGAAGTCTTAAGTATTATATTATTAATAATGCTTTATATTGGAAAGATCGGGGAGGGGTTTTATTAAATTATTTGGTAGAAAATGAAGCTTAGGAAGTGATGAATGATTTCCATAAAGATGATTGTGGTGGTCATATTTTTTGGAAAAATATAAGAAATAATATTTTGAGGGTTGGCTTCTATTGGTTGAGCTTGTTTTCCAATGTATATAAAACAATCATGAGCTTCCATCAGTGCCAAGTTTCCAAGGAAAGAGAAAATTATTATCGTTTCCCTTGCAACTAATTGCAGCTCAAGCACCCTTCCAGCAGTGGGGGCTTGACTTCATCGATGATATTCATCCTCTGTCATCAACTTAGCATAAGTGGATACTAATTTCCACTGAATAATTTAAAAATTTGATTGAGGCCATTCCCACGAGACAAGCTACAGACACGGTAATTATCCAATTTATGGAGAGTAATATTTTGTATTGTTTTGGTTGCCTGCAGAAAATCATTACTGAAAATGCAGCAACCTTCAAATCCAAAAATATGATAGAATTTAGTGATAAATATCACATAAGACTCAGGCATTCAACAACATATTACTCTTAAGGCAATGGGTTGGCAGAATCATCAAACAATTCACTGGTGAACATAATCAAAAAGTTGTTGCAAGGGAACAAAAGGAATTGGCACAAAAATTTAATTAATGCTCTATGGGCAGATAGAGTTAGCACAAATAAATCTATCAACATGTCACCCTTTCAACTAGTTTATGGTGTAGATATAGTGTTTCCAACTTCCCTAGTAGTTTTGGTGATGAAAATACTATAAGAGATTGATAGTGAGGCAAATGGCATTCAAAAAAGAATTAATCAAATGATCCACTTGCAGCTTTCTAGGGAAGAAGTTTTCAATAACAGCTCAAAGCTCCAGGAGAAGATTAAGAAGATTTATGATAAGAAAACTAAGGCCGATGATTTCAACTTGGGAGATGTTGTTGTCTGATGGGATTCTTGAAATGAGGATAAAGGCAAACATGGTAATTTCGACAACCTATAGAAAGGAACCTACAATGTTTTAGCATTCAGAGGGAATAATTCTTATTTATTAGAATATATTGATCGCAAGAACTTCCAAGAGGACCGGTGAATGTGTTAGCTCCCTGTAATCAGCAAGATTGGCAAAGTCCGACTACAGGGAGAAACACTGTTTCAACCACTTTGGGATTCTAGGATCTAGCCCTCCTGAATCCGGAGAGGGATCTCTCCAATAAGTGCAAAGATGGATTTATCTTCAAAGATTTTGGGTAATGATATTAGGCTAGTTATGAAGATCAGGGGTTTTTTTTTGTTTTGGATGGTTGAGCATGATTATTATTTGAGTGGAAAGTTCTAAATGGAAAGAGTTTCAAAGGTGTGAAGTTGCAAGCAATCAGAATAAGATTTGGCTAGAAGATAGATATAAAGCTGGTTTTAGTCCATTGGGCTATGGAGTCGTAATAGGGTTTAATTGAGACAAAAAGGTTCAAGAGTGGTCCATGGGGAAAGTCATCTATGTATAAGGATCTCTTTAAAGTTTATTTTATGGAATGAAATGATACAACAAGAAGGGGAATTAAACAAATGAAGAACAAAGAGTAGCCTAAGATCTGGTAAGTACTTTGAAACTAGCCATCTTTTGGCATACACTTAAGAAATACAAAAAGTAATCTAAGATATGGTAAGTACTTTGAAACTAGCCAGATTTTGATGCACTTTCAATAGAAAAAACATTTAAAAACACAAAGGGAAACAAATATGATAACAAATAAATGTCTAAGATCTGGTAAGTACTTTGAAACTAGCCAGCTTTCAACACATTCTTAGGGAAACTTTCAGATAGTCTTTGGGGATAAAACTAGGACAGGGCTCACCATAAATTCCTTAGTTCCTCTCTACTTAACATAAACTGAAAATAACATTCAAGAATAACAATTAGCTAAGACAGTATGACAAGGGAACGCCAGCATTCCTAACTGCTCAAACTGAATTAAATCATTCCTAAACAACACAAATTAGAATAAGACATGGAGATAAAGCTTATCAGTCAGAGAAGGGTACTGATATACAGTAAATCCTAACTCTATGTTTGTTGTTCCTTATTAGAGAAGATGTATTAAGTGAAAACAGAAATAAAATAACAATTTACAATAAGAAATAACATCACCGTTGACATAGACCAGGATCCCATAAATTAGCTTGTATTGATGCTTCAAACTAGTTACAACTTTAAGTCCAATGTTTCAGTTCATCAATCATCTTCACTTCTCAGCCTAAATATTCAATCACAAGCAGAGCTTCAAGAGCCCGTGAACACTATTTACAAGTAGAAGTCTCGAGCTCAAGTATATTTCAAAGTTTTACAACCAACATTTTCTCATCTTCTACAGCAGTATTTATAGAAGAAATGAGGAGGTGGGATCTGATAAAAGATCTCCAAGTTCAATTAATACAGACTTTAATACTTCTCAGCCTTTGAGGGGTTCGATGGAGAAGTTTACAGATGTTCGGTTTGTATTAATTTTTTACATTTAAGATTCAAGCTCGGTGGGAGATTTTGTTAACTTTAAGGCTCTGTATTAGCTCTGCAATAACTCTGCTAATATTTTTTGCATTAATTTTCTTTAGCAGAATTAACTGTTCGGCTGTGCTGAGGCAAATATCTAATTTTCTGATCATAATTCGGCCTCTGTTGAATTTTTGAGGCTATAGGTGGCATTGGGTAGCTGAGAGGAATCAATTTGCCTCTGATGTGGTGGTGGAGGCCCTTCCTGTCTGAAGATCTTTTGGTTTTTCTTTAATCACTGTTAATCCACTTTAAATCTGTGTTTTATTAGTGGATTAGGATTTTAATCTTCCATTTTGTGTGTCTTGTTGATGTGCAGGTGCCGCAAAGGACTCATATGGCATCAATTCCCATGAAGCATTGACAAAACGTGGAGTTGAACCCTGCTCAATGATTTCTTCTTGATAAGTGAGAGCGTGGAGGATCGTCATCCTTGGCTTCAATTTTCCTTTTATATAATGGAAGAACCATAGAAACCTGCATAAAACAATAAAAATTAATAAATCCTGCGTTTATGTGGTAAAACTGCTTCAGAGGTAGCGTGCTAGGTCGCAACCATTGGATGAAAGCATCCAACGGTGGATATGTGCTTGCGGGGGTCAGATAAAAGGTGGATCGAAGAAATGGTGCACAGGTTTAATTCAATACCGTATATCATGCATAGATCAACGATCGGGAGCGACTCGGGAAGTATAATGGAGAAAGGCCGCTTAACAAAGAAATGGAGAAAATGTGAAGGAAAATAGGTTAAAAACCTTTGGCGGAGGAAAAAAATGAATTAGAAATCGAATGGGTTTGGGAAGGAATTCGAGCCGTCGGATGAGATTGGCTCATAAGGATCAACAGCTGAGGAGGCGCGCGATGAAACATAATGTAAAAAAGGGAAAGTGGTTTCGGGTGTAGAAACCGACAGTATCACGCGGGGAAAAAAAGGCATAGGCAGTTTTTACTTTTGGAATGTGATATGTGTCAGAGGTTGACACGTGGCCTTTGAAAACAACTCATATCGCACATCCCTCAGAAAATTAACATTCGTGCTTAAATTTACGCGAAAATGGGCATCGACCGTTGGATCTGGGGTCTCAGATCCAACGACAGAGAACGAGCGCGATATCAGAAAGATGCACGGGTGGAAGTAGGGGGAGTGGTTTCAATATGGGACGTTAGATCAAAGATCAGATGGCGGAGATCAGATCTGGAGGGAGGCAGGTCTATGGGGGAGATCGCATCTGGGGTTTAAATGAAAATAATACAAAGGCAGAAAAAGGTTTAATGAGGGCCATTGATCTACAGAGATCAACGATTGAAGATTGGTCAAAGACATTTATGAAGTGGGGCGCATGAATTTAACCAAACTTGGGAAATGCAATCTGGACCATCCGATTTGGACACGTGGATGGTCCAGATTCAATCGGAGGCATGTGATCGGCGGGGAAGAACTTTTGAATAGCGTCGATGCCATTTAGTGCTGGCCGTCGATCTGAGGATCAGATCAATGGTGGGGAGTGAATCAGAGGGGTTCAAAGGCGAAGGAAAGGTTAATGATCGAAGAAAATGAGGGCTGTCAGATCGGGGAAGGCGGGGAGGAGATCAACGGCTCACGATTGATCGGGGGATCGCCAATCGGGGAGAGGTAAATACAACATAAAATGCGCCCTTTGAATTTTTCCGATGCGATGCGGCACTGCTCGTTTGATCATTTCAGATCAATGGTGGATATTGTTTCAAAACTTGCACCAGCGGAAACCCTTTAATACTTTATAAAAACCCAAAATTTTATGAAATGCAAAGGTTTTATGGTTGGGGTGGGTTATATATATGTGGATTGGCTTGGCTCCCATTTGCGGGGCCATTGGTTTATATGGAATGCGATAGGCCCAGGGCTTATATGTATAAGGGCCAATCGCATCGGAAGGTCGGGCTTTTCAATCTACCCATTTTGATTTTCTCCAATGCGATTAGCACTTTGGGACTTTAACTCTTGGTCACGTGCGTAAGTTATATGGAGAAAAGTGGAGGGCAGGATTTTATGCAAATGGGCCTTAATCACATCAGAACCTCGATGAGGGGGCTTTTCAATCTACCCATTTATATTAAAAAACATTGCTCCGGTGGGTTTAGACCAAAACTTAGGAAAAGTGGGTTTACGACTTCACAAAGGGAAATATGCATCGGAGATGGATTATTACAATGTTTTAGCACCCGATTGTGGGCACAAGGGTTATATGAAGTGATGAAAGGATCGGGAGCTATGTAATAAGGGGCCAATCGCATCGGAGGTCTTAATAGAGCAAAAACACTTGCATGCTCTGTTTTCTTCGATGTGATAAGCGCCGAAAGGGCTTAGCGCTTGGTTCCAGCACCAAGGCATATGGTGGGGAAGTGGTTAGGACTTAGCCCAAGGGGGATTAAGCTTGCAGTGAAAAAACTTTATTTTTATGAAAATTTTCACAATTTTTGATGGATTTGGGGGTTTTGGCAGAGTTTAAAAAGGAGTTTTAAACTCTGTAATGTGGATTTTATGAAGGGGAAATGGGAAAAATGGAAAAATAGAGGCATTTTGGGAAATTAAGGGGTAAAAATGAAGGTTATTTTGAAGTGAAAGGAAGGGGAAAAATGGTGATTTTGCAGCAGTCTTTTCTCTATGAAAATAACAGAATTTCATAGTTTGAAAATGGAAACAGCAGTGAAGATTTAAACAAAGGGCATGATGTCTTCATGAGTCTTCAAGAGATAACATTTTAAGCAATAAAACCTGTTTCTTGAAGGCTCCAAAATTATTTAGCCACCTTTTGATATAACAAATTTTATAGGTGGCTAACATAATGGTAGACTCCTCAAACACTATTTTACCTAATCTTGCATAAAATATTTCATTTCCATTTTAAATAACATTTTATTTGCTGCCAAAGAATGAAGGAGCTATCAAATAAGTTTGAAGCTCGAAGAGAAGGCCATAAGGCTTCTATGATCAACCGTTGTTTCCATTTTAAAGTTGAAAAGTCAAGTCAGTTTTTGAGTCAAGTCAAGTCAGTTTTTGTTTTTCTTAGTTTATTTATTTAGTCATTTAGTGTCAAGTTTTTTTATGTGACTCCATTGCTCAATGAATAAGGCTACATGGTCTACGATGTTCCTGACACCTCCTAAAGGAGTTTCCATCCCCATTGGAGCAAATTTTAGTGTTTAATAGTCAAGTGATCAAATTTACTCTTTCCAATGTAGTTATAGTCTTATGGTAAAATTGTTATATTTTCAAATAAAATTTGACATCTCTCTTGGTTTTCAAATGGTCCTAAGTCATTATCTAGGGGTAATGCTACTCTCATGTCATGGTCATCAAGATCAATTTGAAATCAGTTTTATGAGTCATTGAGTCACCATAGGTCCTTTTCCTTCATTAAGTGTCACTATTTAAAATATGAAAAGAAAAAGTCATGGTGTCATAAGGCTGATCAAGAAAGTGTCATGAGTGTATTTTTGGTCTATTCAGTAATCATACTCATTAATTTGCGTGTGTGATAATCATATTTCATTTAAAGTCATTCATCATGCAAAATTAGTAAGGTGTCATGAGAGTTAGCACTTAGGGAATAAAGAACATCAAAATAATCAAAGGTACATCTACATCACATTGATATGTAACAATTCCTATTGAATAATATGATGCCAGTACCAATCACATCATAAAGTCATTTTTTCAAAAGTACACATGATGTCACTCCATTATCAAGCCAAAAATAGATTTCTCAAGTTATAAGGAGCATTAACACATTTTAAAGCTTCATTGTATCCTTTCAACTTCCAATAGCTCCTCTCCATCACTGTGAAGAGATGCCATATCAAAAATAAGTTTGAATTCCATCATCACAACCCTTGTTTATTAGCTTGTTGCGTTTCTGGAGGAGCTTGCTACGCTTTTCAGTTGGAGGCCAAAGGGAAGAAGGAAAGGTTAATTTTTCATCTTAGTTGCTTCAGAGCTTCATAAAACAAGTAATTCAATCTTAACAAACCCTCAGTGTATTATTTTCCTCAGATGACTTAAAGAAATCTATCCTTAGGGTTTTGTTGCGCTTTCTTGCTGCGTTTTCTACTTTTTGTGGTCTATAGCTTCAATTCAAAGGGATTTTCATTTTTTTTAGTTTACATATCCTTTATTACCCTCATCAAACATTATCCATAATTCCCCACACTCATATTCCCTCATATTCACCCTTTCCCTTATCAAGCCCAGCTTGTTGTTGCGCCTCTGGCACAAGTCTATGTTTTCCCCTTTTCTCCCTTTATTTCTTACCCGTTTTGGGAAATTCCACTTTCATTGTGTTCCTAACAACTATCCCTGCCTCCCATAATTTTCTCAGAATTTTTCCTATCACCCATCCCCTCTATTCCCTTCCCTCAAGTTGATGTGCTTCTAGCCCTGTTTTCCAAAATAAATCCCTTGCCATTTCTTGTTTGAAACTATGGTTTTATATCCAAATTGGAGCTATAAACATGGTGAATACTAGTGAAAGGAGGAGGCATAAGGGAGGAGAGATCTCTAGATATGAGCCAGCTCATATGAAAGAGGTCAACGCATCAGAATTCATTAGAAAATCATTTGAGCAAGCAGGCTTCCTAGGTTTTTGTTCAAAGGTGCAAGATGTAGGTTACCATCATGATTTAACAAGCCTGTTTGCCATTAACTTCAAGAAGGATCAGGCCATCATAGTAGGGGTGAAATTTCAGGTGTCATAGCTTCACCAACTACTATCCCTAATCAAGGTGAAATTTGGTTCAAGGGAATGGATTTACACCTAAAACACTACATAATGTTCTTGAAACCACTGTACGAGGAGTCTCCTCCTCATATTTTTCCTAGCAGGAAATTTTTGGACAAGTATGGCCCATTGATGAAGGATATTATGAAGTATTTCACTTGTGAGGGAAGTTTTAGTAGACTATATCAATATCACATTAGGTTATTGATGCATTTCACTTCTAAGAAGCCCCTAAACCTACCTAAATATCTGTTTAGAAGTTTGGGGAAGATGACAGAGAAGGATCATTCTAAAGGAAGAGATCATCAAGCAAGCATATTTCATCATGCTCTAGTCAAATTAATAGTCCTTCACCAGCTGACACATATCAACATGTCATGGGAATCTTTCTTGGAGGTAGCTGCTCTCTTATCTCTCTCCAACCAGTCAACTATTCAAAGCTCTCATTCATCATCATCAGGACCACAGGGAGATAAAACATCAAGCATGCCATTAGTGACAAAAAATCAGCCTAGAATAGAGATTTCAAGGACAAACAAGAAAGATAAGAAGCTGGTATTTGTTCCTAAAGCGGAAGAGGATATGCCTAGGTCTAATCCTCAAACTAGATCTCAGGAAAAAAGGATACCTAAGGAGGTTTTTATTGAAGAAGCAGTTCAAGTTGAAACCATGAGAGAGGAATCACCTTCGAGGATACATGATTCACCATTTCAAAAATAAGAAGATTTACCTCCAAAATTTGAGATGGCTGACCTAGGAGAACATCATGGAGATAAGGCAAAAGATGATATCGTCAAGGATAAAGAGGCACATATTAGAGATATGAAGGATGACCTATCGAAAGCCAATTTTATGGTGGCTTTCCTACAATAGCAGAATAGACAGTTGAGGAAAACCATAATGCACTAGAGGAAGTCACAAGAAGACCCTCTATCATCAAGCCAAGCAGGTGTTTTGATAGCAAAGGATAAAGGTAAATCCATCATTGATGTAGAGAAGCTGGAAGAAAACAACATTCAAACACAACCTAGGAGACCTAAAACTAGAGCAATGGCTAGAAAGGAAAAGCATGTAGAAGATCCATCTCCTCCTCAAGATCAAGATACCATATTTGAATCCATAGGTGCTGAGATTGAGAAAAACAAGGAGTATTGGCTTGAGGGAGTGAATGAACACTTGGAGAAGCTACTAGATAAAGAAAACAGGGATACCACCATGCAAATAAATATGGCAAGGCACTATTATGCTAGGAACATGGTTTCTAAGGTTAGAATAAAAAATATGAAGGGAAAACTTGACCTATTAGGAGACTCAAAATGAAGAAAAAATTTGACCTATTAGTTGATGCATCATTAGTGATCTGAAGTTAAGATAGAGAGAAAAGGAAAGGAGACCAAATTCTAGATTTTTGAGTTTTTATGCATACAGTCAAAAGCATCCTACAGAAACGCAACAACAGTTTGTTGCGCTTTTTCTCAGAGGATCAAAAGTAAAATTTTGAAACATGGTTGGAGGGAATAAGGATACTCTAAAATCACTTGTTGATTTTTTTAGAGTAATGCATTCGCAAAGAAAGATAAAAAAGTGTCATTTTTTCACCTTGCTGCCCACTTTTCAAGATAGTTGTTGCATTACTGGAAACTTTCTTTTGCGATAAGTTTTGAAGAGGCTTAAATCATGTTTTTGTTTGGTTTAAGGGTTCCAGGGTGTAGTATAAATCTTAAACTTTCTTCAAAGGTATTCAACAAATATTAAAACCTCTTCCAAGTCATTAAAATATCAACCCAAATATTTGTTGCCCTTCTGCTGACAGTTGCTACGTTTTTGGGTTATTTGATGCATTTTTGTGTTTGGAGATTTTTTACTTCACGTGAAGGTCAAAAGTCAAACTTGGTTGATGTAAATAGTAGACTCATGATTTTATCTAATTTTAATAGGTTTATTAATGATTATCATTGTAAAGAATCTTGTAATCAATTCCTTGAGAGATAATCTCAACCAGTTACCTTAAAAAGGGTAAAGTTGTTTCTAACTTCCCTAGGATTTGACAATGAGTTAATAGGTGCATGAATTAGTTGCTATGGATCAGGATTTGACCCCTTAGAGGGGAAATATTGTTTTTCTTCGATATGTACTCAGAAACAAGTCTAAGAAAAGGATGGAGACTTGAAGGTCATAATTTTGGAACTTGTGTACTTGATTTTGGCAGAAATAATATAGGCAGTTGCAGCTATTTTTATGGGATTCATGTGCTATGGTTAGTGACACTTTTTTTCCTCAATACTTCTTTTGAATTTTATGATCATATGTTTCTAGCAGCCATCTACATTTCTTCTCGTGATTGTCTCTTAAGTTTTAAATAGAATACATTGCCTCATATGCTCTATTTTGTTTGAGATTGTCACATAAGTGTTTTCATCCTCTGAAAAAGTGAATCCATTATGCTCACTTATTTCCTTCAATATGATTCCCTCCTCAACACACTACAATGAAGATCAATTTGTGCCTCTGTTTACACCTACCTTACCTCATTCTATGTCTGCAACTAATCGTCCAAAATACTTGGCCTCGTTCCTAAACCTGGTGCTTCTTATCCAGAAAACCTTAATCAAAACCCTATTGAGTTGATAACTATCCTAAAAACCTAATACTCTCCAATCACTTCCATTAGTTGTGAGGTTGATTTTGAGATATTAGTCATCTCTGATTTGGTAGGGCTAGATACCAAATCAAAATTTGGTTTGTGGTTACCTCTTTGGTTTCCTTTCTCGTCCTTGGGAAACTAAGGAGCGCTAAAATTTTGGCTTCATTGCCAGGGCAAGAATTTCAAATCTTCACTAGGGATATTATTATAGTTTGTTGAAGGCTAGAACTATGGGTGACAGGTGCTAGTACTCAAAGAAGGTTGACTCATTTTTTCAAGCCAGAGTGCAGATTGAGAAGAAAAATGGCTCCAAAAAAGCATGCAAGGTCTAATCATGATCCCAATCCTTCATCAGTGTTTGATTACCTTGAAAGGCTATTGAGAAAGTAGATGTCACAGTCTCAAGAAGTTGAAAAAGGCACACCTCCACTGGTAATATCCACATCTTGGCCTAGAAGGTTGGTTGCTCTTGAATATCTATCTTTTGATTTCATATTTGAGTTATCTTTATTCTATTCTAAGTCAAAATCTTCCCTCTCAAAAACATTTTTTGATCCCATTAGGTTTGAATCATATTTTCACTCTTATAAAAATTAATCTTTTGAGGTTAATAGTAAGGTCTGGTCATATTTTTATAAACTTCAAAGCTTGGTTGATTAGTTCCAAATAACCTCTAAAAAATCCTATATCCAGTATGAACAAGAGAATTTATTTGCTACTACATATATTGTTACACCTCCTCATACAGTTGCTCCATCATCCTCCACTGTCAATCCATCACTTCCTCTTAAATCATTTCCTCCATCAACACCTCATGTTGTGACTTCCATACAACCTTCTGCAACAGTCATGGAAATATTTGATCCTTTGATTTTACCACCCTACCTTACTGATTTTCCTCAAAATTATGGTCATATATTTCCTTTTTCTGATGGGACAATAGCATTCACGGATAAGAAACATGTAGATAAAGTGAATGACTTTGTTGATCTTGAGGAAATTGATGATGATGATTTTAAAAATGTGCATAATAGCACAAATTTTTTCGAGGGAAGTCAATAAATGGTTCTGTTCCTTAACATTTTCTTCTGTAGCCAATCCACAACAATTAATAGACCTATTCCTAGAAAAGTGGGAAGAGAAAAATAATCCTCTCCAAATTATGGCTGAGTAAATGTGTGCAAGATTTCACAACCATATTTAATAGGATATATGATTCTATCCCAAAATACATTAAGCCTCCTCCTAGCCTGGAACTTCTTCATTATTTGGATGCTTTTGATCCAGATATGGCCTAACAATTGAGGGAGATAAATCCTTCCACCCTTGAAGACATGCAAAGAAATGCAGTAAGTGTTGAGGTAAATCTACTTATCAAAAATTCAAAGATAAATCAGAAAAGAGGGTTACCATAAAGGAGGAGCCATCCACTTCATCTGAGGGTAAAATTGATACTTTGATTAAGAAAATGGAGAAGATAATGGATAATATGGCCATCACAGATAGACAAGAATAACCTCCATTCAGAAATCCCAACTTCAGAGGTCAACAACAACAACCCCAATACATGATTAAACAAAAGGAGTAGAGAGGTCAAGATCAAAAATTTCATTAGTAGATCCGTACACCTTTTCAGCAAAATTATACATAGGGCCTTTATGAGGAAGAAGATATCTCAGAGGAAAATCACCTTTTTGAGAAAAATCAGCAACCCATTTTCTTGACTAAGGAGGATGAATTTTTTGAAGAACCTTATATACTTGATGATCAGAAATATGTTCTTTCTAGTGATAATATGTTGGAAGTGCAGACATAGGAATTTCAAATACATTATCGAAATTCCCTCAGCCAAGTGCAAAGGCAATATATTCTGAGAAATAGAAATGTTCCCATAACTTCAAATTAGAAAAATCAAAATTATCAAGTAGGTATTCATAACAAAGAGATGACCTCTACAAATAAAAATAAGGAAAAATGACCTACTATTAAAAATTAGGGAAAAGGTAATGAAGCTTCCACTAGCACTCCAAATGAAGACATTGAAATTCAAGCTGGAGGACAAAGAAAGGAGATCTCAATTAGAGATTAGCCCGAAAAGAAGGACATGCCATCTAAAGAGGTAGAAAAGCATTATACTTTATTTAGTCTTGAGAATGAAATTTCAAAACTTAAAGTATCAATTCCATTGCCTGAATTAATTAAGAATGACCAATAAAAGTTCCAAGTAGCCAAAATTCTTAAGATTCACCAAATGTCTAATATGGTAAATGTTGGTGATGACCACCCCAAGATTTTGTTTGGCCCTGCTGTAGATGGTAACTTAGAAGACAACGAAGTTCCACCTTTTTACTCGGTCTCAAAATTCATGATTTCGTCCTCCATAATGTTATGCTAGACTATGGGGCCTCCCATAATCTCATGCCTAAAGGCATCATGGATAAATTAGGATTGGATATTACCAGGCCATACCATGACCTTTACTCTTTTGACTCGGGAAGGGTTAAGTGGCTTGGTCTTATCAAAGATTTAGTTGTGTCCTTAGATCAAATTACAGCTAAGAATGTTCTTATGGATGTTGTTGTAGTTGGAATTCCCCTAATATATGGAGTGCTTCTCTCCCGTTCATGGGGAGCCAAACTTAAAGGCACTTTGTAGTTATATTTTTCCTATGCTACTATACTAGTTTTTGGACAACTCAAAAAATTATACAGGGAGAAAAAAATAAAGTACATGATTAGTAGCAAGGAAAAACCCAATAATCACCCAATTCATGTTGTACATAAATATTTGGAGTCATTTATTTTGTACAATTATGATTGTTCGGCTTTGTTAGAAGTTATGGTAGAATAATAAGAAAAAAAAATTCAGATATTTCAGATTGTGTTCAAGAAATTCCAAGTGCAGAAAAATAGGAACATATACCAAAAAATTTGTAGCCAAGTGCATCAGTCAAAAAGATAGCTGAAATAGTGAATGAGACAGGGCATATTGGGACAACATATCATTATAAAACATCTAATCAAGATCAATCATCCAAAACTAAGCTTCCTGACGAAGAAAATGGTTTATGGACAATGGATTTTGATTGATCCTTAGGCAAGGAAGGAACCAGAATTGGAATTTGGATTAATGGTCCCATGAATCAGTCATCTCATCTTCCTCCTATTTTATGGATGTGTTCCTATAAATAAGCTTTTGATTTCTCTAACAATGCGGCAGAATATGAGGTTTTGATAGTCGATCTTAAAATGGTCAAGAAAATGGGTGCTAAGAATATTTTTGTATATGGTGACTCCAAGTTAGTAATAAAACAATTCAAAGGGGAATATCAGGCCAATAATTATAGAATGCGAGCATACCATAATGCAGCATTAGAAATTCTTAATACCTTTACCGTATACACTCTATCATTGATTCCAAGGAACACCAATCTCATTGCTAATGCCCTTGCCACTTCAGCCAGTATGTTCAAAATTTTGGTCTATCCAAAAAATAAGTATGAGATCAATGTCAAACATCACCCTGTTGTTCTGGAAAATTTTCGGTATTGGCAAGTCTTCCAGAATGATAAACAAATTGACAATTTCTTGAATATGGATGAAGATTTTGTTAGTTCACAAATTGATGATCAGTTTTATGAAGATTATCAAGAAATGCATGCAACAGAATTAGAGGTACTATAGTTGAAAGATAACTCAATTCCAATAGGTCTAGTACCCTTCGAGGAGCTTTCAGATCATGATGATGTTGCACATAAACCAACAATGCTGCCAACCGAGGTAGGAGTAGAAGAGATTAATCTTGGCACTCTTGAGAAACCAAAATTGGTTAAGATATCAAAGTCTTTGAGTCCATATATGAAAGGTAAATATGAAACACTAATTAATGAATTTTTTGATGTTTTTGAATGGGAATATATTGATCTAAAGGTATATGATAAGATCATAATTCATCATACCATTCCCATAAAACCTGATCAGAAGCCTTTCCCTCATAAACTCGAAAGGATGAATCCAAATTTTTTTAACTCCATTGAAAAGGAATTAAACAGGTTATACATTATTGGTATTGTTTTCCCTCTCCATTTCTCAAATTGGATGTCAAATTTAGTACCAGTAAGAAAGAAGACAGGTGGGATCCAGTTGTGTATTGATTTCCACAACTTAAATAAAGTGTCATTGAAGGAAAACTATCCACTTACAAATATAGATCATATCCTACAAAGGGTGGTTGGTTATTACAAGATTTCATTATTAGATGGATATTCCAAACACAATCAGATCTTGGTTCATCCATATGACCAAGAAAAGACAACCTTCACGACACCATTGGGTACTTTTATGTACGCTAAGATGCCCTTTGAGTTGAAGAACGCGAGAGAAAATTTTTAGCGGGTGATGGCTATCGCATTTGCGAATGAGAAGGATGTGTTTTTGGTCATTTATCTTGATGGCATAACCATTTTTTCAAATATGGATGAAGAACACTTGCAACACTTAAAGACAGTCTTCCAAAGATGCAGAAAATTTGGCATATCATTGAATCCAAAGAAAATTTTATTGATGTCGAAGAAGGGAAATTTATCGGTCATATTATATCTAAAGATGGCATCCGAATAGATCCTTCAAGGATTGAGGCAATTTGGAATCTGGATTTTCCTAGGAATAAAAAGGAAATTCAATAATTCAATGTTAAGATCAATTTCTTGAGATGGTTTATTCCTAACCTTGGTAAACACTTAAGGGAAATCATTAATATTTTAAAGAAAAGCAGCGAGTTGAAATGGTCTGATGAGGCATGAAAATTATTTAATCAAGTCAAGTTTTCATTTGGCATGCTCCCATCCTTATCAGCCCGGATTATACACTAGAATTTATCATCTTTTCCTTTGCCTCTAAACATGAATTATCTAGTGTCCTCATGAAAAATAAAGATCAGAAAACAGAACAGTTTATTGCCTTCTTTAATAGGACAATAAGCGATAGGCTCTAAAATATAATATCATTGAGAAGCCGAGATTGGCACTAGTTAAAGCTTTGAAAGAATTCTGATTTTATGTCCTTCATTCCCATGCTCTTACCTATGTTCTGAATGCTGTTGTCAAGGATGTGTTAACACAAAATGATCCTGAAGGTAGGCATGGTTAATGGACAGTTGTTATGCTAGAATATGATTTAGAAATCAGATCTACAAAAGTGATCAAAGTGCAAGGCTTAGCTAAGCTCATGGCAGACTCTAACTTACATGCCTTAGACATCAAATTTATTGTTGCACTTTTCGAGGAGCAGGAGGTTGATTCATTCCCTCAAGTATCTCAAATTTTTATTTTGTCACCATGGTATTCATATATAGCTCACGTCCTGCAACATTTGAATTATCCATTGGGTTTTTCCAAGATTAAATTTATATCTCTCAAATTGAAGGCTCTTAAGTATTGTATTCTTAATAATGCTTTATATTCAAAAGATCCGAGAGGGATTTTATTAAATTATTTGGTAGAAAGTGAAGCTTAGGAAGTGATGAATTATTTCCATAAAGGTGATTGTGGTGGTCATATTTTTGGAAAACTAAAGAAAATAAGATATTGAGGGCTTGCTTCTATTGGCTAAGCTTGTTTTCTAATGTATATAAAACAATCATGAGTTGTCATCAATGCCAAGTTTTCCAAGGAAATAGAAAATTATTATCGTTTCCATTACAACCAATTGCAGTTCAAGCACACTTCCAGCAAAGAGGGCTTGACTTCATCGGTGATGCAGGGGCATTAGAGTCTAGCTAGCAATGTGAAAGATTGTTCACATGTTGTGGCTAAATGAGTTAAAATTCATTCACTGATGGGTGAAATTCAATGTTTACTGAGAGGATTGAATACCTCAAACAAATTGTTATTATTTATTTCTGTAATAAATTAGGAGAGTATATTTAAATAGATTTAGAGATAAGTTGTTGAATAGGTGTGAGATTGTTGAGCATATCTAGCATCAGTTGATAGATTTTAGGAGGATATTTGGCAAGTAGGATTCTGTCTCAATTTAGGAAATTCGATCCTAATTGAGGAGGTCTTTGTTATGTAATAAAAACTATAAATTGTAACTCCTATGAGTGAGGAATTTGGACTTGGCCGAAGAAGAAATATTTGTAAGGATTTGATTTAATAAAATTGCAATATTTCTGAATTATTGTTTATATTGGAAATCCCCTGAGGTTTATACTTTCCTAATTCCAATTGAATTATTATTGTTGTGTCTAGAAATCGATTGCACTTAAGGTACTAGTCTCTATGTGAAGAGTTTTTAATCTTTTCTAAATTCCATTTGATATTGATGTGAATTTGTGTGAAGAGCTTTGAGAGGAAATCGATAAGGGATTCGATTTGCATAAATCGAGATCGATTTTTGTGTTTAAGCCACAATACAGAATCCCGTGGATAATTTAATTCTTTGTGAATGGTTCAATAGAAATCGATGAGTTTTTGGCCCTTTTGATGAAGGACGCAAGTGATATTAGCTTCTGATCATTGTGCATATCTAAATCTTGAATCGAAACTCTGTTTGGTTGAATCGATATCAGTTGAGGTCGATCCATAGTATTACAGTGGAGAAGACAAAGTTGAAGGAGTGAATTAAACTTAAATTACAGTGGAATTTCCGCGTTGAGTGAGTTCTAAATTCCATTTTGAAGCTGAGCAGTTTTGCAGAACAAAAACACCGGTATCGCATAGCGTTTGGCCAAGGAGTAGTTTCACAAATTGTGCGTGCAACACGTCATCATCAAATTACTGGCTATTTCGCATTACTTTTGTGTGTTAAAGTCTAGGTTGAAAATTTATGCGATTGCCACTCGATTAGATCTGTAATAGATCCGATGGAATTCGCATCGTAACTTGCATGAAGATTAACGTAAGGTATGGGCAGCGTATATTTGATAAAGTGTTTATTAAATAAGTGAGATTGAATATGTGGGGTTGATAGAGAGTTTAAACATTGATTAAAATATATTGAAATGTCTTATGCCAGAGTTTAAATAATCACTCAATGGATTTAATGTCATAAGATCAAGGCTTGGTATTTGTTACAAAGGGTTGAAACATTTATTTATAAGAATTTTAATATTATGATCTGGAAAGTTAACCTCTATTTACAAGCCAAAATATTATACTTCCAAGGGATCTTAAGCTTGGTTTTAAATGAATTTGATTTCAAAGGATTTATATTATTTTCAAAGAGCTGATATTGTCTAAGGGACTTTTTATGATTATTGTGGATTTCATTAATCAAATTTCACAAATTTGATGAATGAAACCAATCATAAGGAACAAGATAAAACTCCTCCGGAGTTGGAAACAATTGTAAACAGATTTGAGAGGCTCTCCTTAACACCTGCACCCACACTGCCATCATTTGTGGTATCAAAGAAGAATTCAGAGCATTTACCAGAGATTGAACATACTTATAAGAGTCAGAAGAAGAAATCCATCATGGCTGTCTGAATTGGTAGAGGTGCTGCTGGTAGAAGAAGAGGTAGGCCAATTGCAAATGCAGAAGTACTAAAGACTATGCAGCAGATCCAAGCCAGATTGGAAGCAATCGAAGTAGGACAACCGAGGGATCCTGAAGATGTAAGTGAACCAAAAGCTGAAGAAGAATAAGGAGGAAATGTTGAGCTTACTCTTGAAATGAGATTCTTTAAAACAGTTTTAGGATCTACATCCAAGCCTAGACTTGAAGTATCAGCTTTTGCAGGAGGATTGAATCCAGAAGAGTTGATAGACTGGATCAATGAGATGAATAAATTCTTTGATTATGAATATATGGGTGAAGATAAGAGAGTTAAATTTGCAGTCACATGGTTGAAGGGACATGCAACACTTTGGTGGGATGGAGTGCAAGCAGAGAGAAGGAGAGCTGGTAAACAACCAATCAAGAGTTGGAAAAGAATGGTGGCAAAGTTGAGAGCTAAGTTTTTTCCTAGTGATTATCAGCTTACATTATTTAGAGAAATGAAAAACCTTAGACAAAGATTAATGACAGTAAAAGAATACACAAAATAATTTTACAAAGTGAGCATAAGAGCTGGACAGATCCAGGACACAACGGAAAATATTGCCAAGTATGTGAATGGTCTCAGATTTGAGATTCAAGATGAAATAAGTATATTGTCTCCTAAGACAGTAGAAGAGGCTTATCAAATGGACTTGAAAGCTGAAGAGAAACTGCTGAGAAAGCAGTCTGCCAAAGGAAGAGGTACTTTCCAAGGAAAAGGAAGTCAAGGTAGTAGAAGGAGATCTACAACACCAAGATATGGAGCTCGTAGTAGCTCTCCTCAGCATGCACACACAGAAGGTGATGCAAGTGGCAGAAGAAATTCCTACAAAGGAAGAGGAGGTAGAAGCAGAGGAAGCGAAGTGAGATGTTACCAATGTAACAAATTGGTACATAGAGCCTATGAGTGCCCAGAGAAAGAGAATGTGGGTACAAGTTAGAGAAATTCAATTGTTGCTCAGACTGAAGAAGCAGCAAAGTTTCCTGAAGCAAAGAAAGAAATTGTGCCATAGATGGGAGAATATTTGGTTGTTAACAAAGTTTTGTTGAAACAAACAAAGGAATTTTCTGAGCCAGCACAGAGGAAAATTTTTTTTAGATGTGTCTGCAAAGTTCGAGGGAAATGCTGTCAATTGTTCATTGATAGTGGCAGCATAGACAATTTGGTCTCTACAAAGGTGATAGAGAATTTGAAATTGAAGACAAGGGAACATCCAACACCCTACAAGGTGTCATGGCTTCAGAAGGTTCACTAGCTGATTTTGAAAGAACAGTGTGAAATAGAGTTGCAGATGGGCAGCTACAAAGATAAAGTAATGTGTGATGTGATGCCTATGGACGTGTGTCACATACTGCTCGGTAGACCTTGGAAGTATGACAAAGCAGCAATGCATGATGTTAAGAGGAACACCTACAAGTTTTTCAAGGATGGTATGTACAAACATTGTTACCTATGGAAGAAGGACATGCATCAAGCAAAAATTCTGATCCAAAGGCTTTATTTCTAAGTGGGAAAGAATACTTACAGCAGATTGAAAATGAAGAGGTAAATTTTGCTTTAGTTTGCAAACCTAAGGTAGTATTTACTTCTACTAAAATTTCTGATTTGCCAATTGAAATTCAAGAAATGTTGGACAATTATTGTGATATTATTGTGGATGATTTTCCTGATGATTTACCACCTGTAAGAAGAATCAGCCATCAGATATATTTTATTCCAGGATCAAATCTACCAAACAATGCAGCTTACAGAATGACTCCTACAGAAAATGAATAAATCAGAAAGCAAGTGCAGGAATTGGTTAACAAATGTTTGGTCAGAGAAAGTTTGAGTCCTTGTGTTGTACTTACGATGTTGAGTCCGAAGAAATATGGAGGATGGATAATGTGCACTAATTCAAGAGAAATCAACAAGATAACAATCAGGTATAGATTTCCTTTGCCCAGAATTGAAGATTTAATGGACTGCTTGAGTGGAGCAAGATATTTTTCAAAATTAGATTTGAAAAGTGGGTATCATCAGATTAGGATAAGGGAAGGTGATGAATGGAAAACGGCCTTTAAAACAAATGAGGGATTGTATGAGTGGATGGTTATGCCCTTTGGTTTATCAAATGCACCTAGTACTTTTATGAGGCTCATGAATGAAGTGTTAAAGGAATTTATTGGTAAATTTGCAATAGTATATCTAGATGATATATTAATTTATAGCAAAACAAAGGAAGAAAATTTAAGGCATCTTAATTATGTCTTGAAGAAATTACATCAAGAGAAGTTGTTGATAAATCTGAAGAAATGTTCATTCATGAAAGAAGAATTGGTATATTTGGGTTTTGTTGTTTCTACTGAAGGGTTAAAGATGGATCTAGAAAAGGTAAGGGCAATTGTGGAGTGGCCTTCACCAAAAAGTGTTTTTGAGGTAAGAAGTTTCCATAGACTTGCTAGTTTTTACAGAAAATTCATAAGGAATTTTAGCAAGATTAATGCACCTATCATTGAAACCATAAAGAAGGATAAACATCCATTCAAGTGGACTCCTGAAGCTGAAAAGAATTTTCAGTTTTTGAAATAGAAAATAACTGAGAAACCTGTTTTAGCCTTGCCTAATTTTAATAAACCATTTCAAGTAAAGTGTGATGCCAGTGGAGAATCTATTGGAGCTGTCTTAAGTCAAGAAGATAGGCCTATAGCATATTTCAGTGAGAAGCTGAAAGAGACAAGAAGAAATTACTCTTCTTATGAAAAAGAGTTTTATGCAATAGTACAATCATTAAAGAAGTGGAGACATTATTTAATGTCTAAATAATTTGTACTATATTCAAATAATCATGCTTTACACTACATTATGCAGCAGCCTAAATTGAATCAAAAACATGCTAAATGGGTTGAATATCTTCAAATTTTTAACTTTGTTTTGAAGCACATAAGTGGCCAAGCAAATAAGGTAGCTGATGCCTTGAGTAGGAAGAACATTCTTGTTCAAGAAAGTCAAATTGAAGTGGTAGGTTTTGATTTTCTTAAATAACTCTATAAAATAGATTTGGGTTTCAAGGAAGCATTTGATGCATGTTGTAATCCTGTTTTGACAGATAGAAGTCAGTGGTTGGATTATTTCTTGCAAGATGGTTTATTGTTCAGAAGAAATCAATTGTGTATACCAAATTTTTCCATGAGAGAGAATATAATCAGAGAGAAACATAGTGGTGGACTTGCTGGACATTTTGGTACTGATAAAACTTATAAGCAGCTAAGTCATTTTTATTATTGGCCAAAGATGAGATCTGAAGTGGAAAAATTTGTGAAAAATTGTAAAATTTGTCAGTATGCTAAGGGAAGAAGCCAGAATGCAGGTTTGTACATTCCATTGCCTATTCCAGACAGACCTTGGGATATGGTAAGTATGGATTTTGTTTTAGGATTTCCTAAGACGCAGAGAGGGATTGATACAATTTTTGTTGTTGTTGACAGATTTTCAAAAATGGCACATTTTATTCCATGTTATAGAACCAATGATGCTACTCATGTTGCCAATTTGTTTTTCAAAGAGATTGTTAGTTTACATGGGTTGCCTAAAAGTAGTGTTTTTGATAGAGATCATACCAGGTTTGTTGGTCATTTTTGGAGGACATTGTGGAAGAAGCTTGGTACTAAACTGAGTTTCAGCTTAGCTTATCATCCTCATACTAATGAACAGACTGAGGTAGTAAACATAAGTTTGGGTAATCTTTTGAGAAGTCTTGCAGGAGAACATCCTAAGCAGTGGGATCATATCTTACCACAGGTAGAATATGCATACAATGATTCACTGAATAGAAGTACAGGACAGAGTCCATTCCATATTGTTTATGGGATGCACCCAAGAGGAGTATCTGAATTGAGGAACTTGGGAAAATAAAAAATGAGAAGTGCTGAAGGAGAAGAGTTTGCTTCAGAGATTCAAGCAATACATGAGCAGGTAAAACAGTAGCTACAAGACAGCAGTATCAAGTACAAAAGCAGAGCAGATTTGAGCAGAAGAGAAGTTAATTTTGAAGTTCATGATTTAGTTTTGGCTCACTTGAGGAAAGAAAAATTTCCAAAGAGGCAGTATAACAAACTGAAGTTTGAAAATATAGGACCATGCAGAATACTGAGGAAATTTTCTACTAATGCCTATGAAATTGAATTACCATCTGACATTGGAATATCTCCAATATTCAATGTTGCTGATTTGTACAGGTATGAAGATGGTGGAGCAGATGAAAAACCAGAAGATAGAAAGAAGATTGATTGGGTAAATCAGTTACCTACAGCACAACCAGTACAGCCAGAGATCATCTTAGACAAAAAATTGTTCAAGAAAACTAGAGGACAAGAGTATTTCCAATACTTGATCAAATGGAAAGATCAACCAATTGAGGATACTACTTGGATGACAGAAGCTATGTTGCAGAAACTGGGCAGTTCTGTGGAGGAGCTCATGGACAGGAGCCCATGAATAATTTTGTCCTCAGGAGTCTAATGCAGCGGCATTAGAGTCTAGCCAGCAATGTGAAATATTGTTCACATGTTGTGGCTAAATGAGTTAAAATTCATTCACTGATGGGTGAAAGTCAATGTTTACTGAGAGGGTTGAATCCCTCAAACAAATTGTTATTATTTATTTATATAATAAATTAGAAGAGTATATTTAAATAGATTTAGAGATAAGTTGTTGAATAGGTGTGGGATTGTTGAGCATATCTAGCTTCAGTTGATATATTTTAGGAGGATATTTGGCAAGTAGGATTCTATCTCAATTTAGGAAATTCGATCCTAATTGAGGAAGTCTCTGTTATGTAATAAAAACTATAAATTGTAACTCCTGTGAGTGAGGAATTTGGAGTTGGCCAAAGAAGAATTATTTGTAAGCATTTGATTTAATAAAATTGTGATATTTCTGATTTATTGTTTATATTGGCAATTCCCGGAGGTTTATACTTTCATAATTCCAATTGAAGTATTATTGTTGTGTCTAGAAATCGATTTCACTTAAGGTACTATTCTCTGTGTGAAGATGTTTTAATATTTTTGAAATTCCATTTGATATTGATGTGAATCTGTGTGAAGAGTTTTGAGAGGAAATCGATAAGGGATTCGATTTACATAAATCGAGATCGATTTGCATAAATCCATGGAGAATTTAATTCTGTGTGAATGGTTCAATAGAAATCGATGAGTTTTTGGCCCTTTTGATGAAGGACGCAAGTGATATTAGCTTTTGATCATTGCGCATGTCTAAATCTTGAATTGAAACTCTGTTTGGTTGAATCGATATCAGTTGAGGTCGATCCATAGTATTACAGCGGAGAAGACGAAGTTGAAGGAGCGAATTAAGCTTAAATTATAGTGGAATTTCTGCGTTGAGTGAGTTCTGAATTCCATTTTGAAGCTGAGAATTTTTGCAGAAAAAAACCACCGGTATCGCATAGCGTTTGGCCAAGGAGCGGCTTCAAAAATTGTGAGTGCGATCCAATACAATTGCAACACGTCATCATCAAATTACTACCTATTTCCGATTACTTTTGCGTGTTAAAGTCCAGGTTGAAAATTTATGCGATTGCCACTCGATCATATCTTTAATAGATCCGATTGCATTCACATCGTAACTTGCATGGAGATTAACGTAAGATATGGGCAGCGTATATTTGATAAAGTGTTTATTAAATAAGTGAGATTGAATATGTGGGGCCGATAGAGAGTTTAAACATTGATTAAAATATATTGAAATATCCTATGCCAAAGTTTAAATAATCACTCAATGGGTTTAATGTCATAAGATCAAGGCTTGGTATTTGTTTCAAAGGGTTGAAACATTTATTTATAAGCATTTTAATATTATGATCTGGAAATTTAACCTCTATTTACAAGCCAAAATATTATACTTCCAAGGAATCTTAAGCTTGGTTTTAAATGAATTTGATTTCAAAGGATTTATATTATTTTCAAAGAGCTGATATTGTCTAAGGGGATTTTTATGATTATTGTGGATTTCATTAATCAAATTTCACAAATTTGATGAATGAAACCAATCATAAGGAACAAGATCAAACTCCTCCAGAGTTGGAAACAATTGTAAGCAGATTTGAGAGGCTCTCCTTAACGCCTTCACCCACACTGCCATCAATCGGTGAGTTGAATCCTCCATCATCATCTCAGAATAATTGGATACTCACTGCCACTGACTACTTTATAAAGTGGATTTAGGCCATTCCCACGAGATAAGCTACAAACACGGTAATTATCCAATTTATGGAGAGTAATATTTTGTTCTGTTTTGGATGTCCATAGAAAATCATTACTGACAATACAACAACCTTTAAATCCAAAAATATGATATACTTTTGTGATAAATGTCACACAAGACTTGGGCATTCAACATCATATTACCCTCAAGGAAATGGGTTGGCAGAATCATCAAACAAGTCATTGCTAAACATAATAAAAAATTTGTTTCAAGAGAACAAAAGGAATTGGCACAAAAAGTTAATTAATGCTCTATGGGCAGACATAGTTAGCACAAATAAATCTATCAGCATGTCACCCTTTCAACTGGTTTATGGTGTAGATACAATTTTTCCAGCTTCCCTAGCAATGTCGATGATGAAAATACTACAAGAGATTGATAGTGAGACAAATGACATTCAACGAAGAATTAATCAAATGATCCACTTGGAGCCAATGTTAGTGTTTAATAGTCACAATGATCAAATTTACTCTTTCCACTGTAGTTAGAGTATTATGGTCTAATTGTTATATTTTCAAATAAAATTTGACATCTCTCTTGGTTGTCAAATGGTCCTATGTCATTATCAAGGTGTAATGCTACTCTCATGTCATGGTCATCAAGGTCAATTTGAAATCAATTTTATATTGATTCATTAAGTCACCCACCATAGGTCACTTTCCTTCATTAAGTGTCATTATTTAAAACCTGAAAAATAAAAATTCATGGTGTCATAAGGCTGATCATGAAAGTGTCATGAGTGTCTTTTTGGTATAGTCAATAATCATACTCATTAATTTGGGTGAGTGATCATCATATTCCATTTAACGTCATTCATTATGAAAAATTAGTAAGGTGTCATGAGAGTTAGCACTTAGGGAATAAATTACATCCAAATAATCAAAGGTACATCTACATCACATGGATATGTAACACTTCCTATTGAATAATATGTTGCCTGTAGCAATCACATCATAAAGTCATTTTGTCAAGAGTACACATGATGTCACTCCATTATCAAGCCAAAAATTAATTTTTCAAGTTATAAGGAGCATTAACACACTTCAAAGCTTCATTGTAACCTTTCAAGCTCCAATAACACCTCTCGATCACTTTTAAGAGCTTCCATATCCATCAGAAGTTCTAATTTCATCATCACTACCCTTGTTTATCAGCTTGTTGCGTTTCTGGAGGAGGTTGTTGCACTTTTCATTTGGAGGTCAAAGGGAAGAAGGAAAGGTTAATTTTTCATCTCAGTTTCTTTAGAGATTCATCAAAAAAATAATTTAATCATAACAAACCCTCAAAACAGTCTTTTCCTCAGATAATTGATTGAAATCTATCCTTAGGTTTTTGTTGTGATTTCTTGTTGTGTTTTATACTTTCCATGGTCTATAGCCTCAATTGAAATTTAATTTCCTTCTTTTTGAGTAGACATATCCTTTAATACCCTCATTAAAAATTATCCATCAATCCCCACACTCATATCCCCTCACATTCACCATTTCCCTTATCAAACCTAGCTTGTTGTTGTGCTTCTAGAACAAGTTTGTGTTTCCCCTTTTCTCCCCTTATTTCTCACCCATTTTGGGAAATTCCACTTTCATTGTGTTCCTAACACCTATCCCTACCTCCTGTAATTTTCTCAGAATTTTTTCCTACCCCTCATTCCCTCCATTCGCTTCCCTCAAGTTGATGTTATTTTAGCCCAGTTTTGCAAAATAAATCCCTTACGATTTCTTGTTTGAAACTATGGTTTTATATCAAAATTGAATCTATAAACATGGTGAAAACTAGTGAAAGGAGGAGGTATAAGGGAGGAGATATCTATAGATATGAGCCAACTCATATGCAAGAGGTCAATGCATCATAATTCATTAGAGAATCATTTGAGCAGGTAGGCTTCCTAGGGTTTCTTTTAAAGGTGCAAGAGGTAGGTTACCATCATGATTTAACGAGCCTCTTTGACATTAACTTCAATAAGGATCATGCAATCATAGCAGGGGTGAAATTTCAGGTGTCAGAAGAGGTCATAGCTTCAGCAACTACTATCCCTAATCAAGGTGAAAAAAATTTCAAGGGAATGGATTTAGACCTGGAACACTACAAAATGTTTTTGAAACCACATTACAAGGAGTCTCCTTCTGATATTTTTCCTAGGAGGAAATTGTTGGAAAAGTACAGCCCTTTGATGAAGACTATTATGAAGTATTTCAGTTGTGAGGTAAGTTTTAGTAGAATATATCAATATCACATCAATTTATTGATGCATTTCACTTATAAGAAGCCCCTAAACCTACCTAACTATCTATTTAGAAGTTTGGTGAAGATGAAAGAGAAGGTGAAGTCTAAAGGAAGAGATCATCAAGAAAGCCTCTTTCATCATGCTCTATTCAAAGTAATATTCCTCCATCAACTGACACATATCAACATGTCATGGGAAGCTCTCTTGGAGGAAGCTTCTCTCTTATCTGTCTCCAACCAGTTAAAGAGGCAAATATCTCCTTCATGATCATCAGGATCACAGGGAGCTAAAACATCAAGCATGCCCTTAGTGATGAAAAATCAGCCTAGAACAGAGATTTCAAGGACAGACAAGAAAGGTAAGAAGTTGCTTTGTTCCTAAAGCGGAAGAGGATATGCTTAGGTCTAAGATTAAAACTAGATCTCGGGAAAAAATGATACCTAAGGAGTTTGTTACTAAAGAAGTAGTTTAGGTTGAAACCATGAGAGAGGAATCACCTCTGAGAAAACATGATTCACCATTACACAATGAAGAAGAGGTACCTCAATAATTTTGGATCGTTGATCTAGGATAATAGAATGGAGATAAGGCAGAAGATGATATCATCAAGGAGAAATAGGCACAAATTAGAGAGCTGAGGGATGACCTATCCAAAGCCAATTTCATGGTGGCTTTCCCACAACAAGAGAATAGATAGTTGAGGAAAACCATAATGCAGCAGAGAAATTCACAAGAACCCTCTATCATCAATTCAAGCAGGTGTTTTGATAGCAAATGATAAAGGTAAAGCCATCATTTTTGTAGATCAGCTAGAAGAAAAGAACATTCAAACATAGCCTAGGAGATCTAAAACTAGAGAAATGGATAGAAAGGAAAAGCATGTAGAAGATCCATCTCCTCCTCAAGATCAAGATACCATATTTGACTCCATAGGTGCTGAGATTGAGAAAAAAAAAGGAGTATTGGCTTGAGAGAGTGAATGAAAACTAAGGGAATCTATTGGATAAAGCAAACAGGGATACCACCATGCAAAGAAATATGGCAAGGAACTATTATGCTAGGAATATGGTTTGTAAGGTTAGAATAAAAAATATGAAGAGAAAATTAAAAAATACTCTAAGGAGACTCAAAATGAAGAAAAAACTTGACCTATTAGTTGATGCATCATTAGTGGTTTGAAGGTAAGACAGAGAGGAAAGGAGAGGAGACAAAATTTTGAATTTTTTAGTTTCTGTGCACACAGTTAAAAGAATCCTACAGAAACGCAACAAACATTGGCTGTGATTTTCCTCAGAGGGTCAAAGGTAAAAATTTGAAATATGGTTGGATGGCATATGGATACAAAAAAATCACTTTTGGATGTTTATGTAGTCATGCATTTGCAGAGAAATATAAACAAGTTTCATTTTAATACCTTGTTGCCCACTTTTCAGGACAGTTGTTGGGTTTTTGGAAACTTTGGTTTGGAATCATTTTTGAAGAGGTTTAAATCATGTTTTGGTTGGTCTAAGGGTTCCAGGGTGTACTAGAAATCTCAAACTTTCTTCACAAATCTTCAGCAAAGATCAAATTCTCATCCAAGTCATCAAAATATCGTTTCAAAGATTTGTTGCACTTTTGTTGACAATTGCTGCGTTTCTAGGTTATTTGTTGTGTTTTTGTGTTTGGAGATTTTTTACTACACGTGAAGGTCAAAAGTCAAACTTGGTTGATGTAAATAGTTGACTCACTAGTTTATCTAATGTTAATAGGTTTATTAATGATTATCATTGTAAATAATCTTGTAGTCAATTCTTTGAGAGATAATCTCAATCAGTTAGCTAAATAAGGGGAAAGTTGTTTCTAACTTCCCTCAGATTTGGCAATGAGTTAATAGGTGCATGAATCAGTTGCTATGGATCATGATTAAAATCCTTAGAGGGGAAATCTTTTTTTTCTTCTATTTTCACTCAGAAAAAAGTCTAAGAAAAGGTTAGATACTTGAAGCTCACAATTTTGGAACTTTTGTACTTGAGTTTGGCAGAAATAATACAAGAAGTTGCAACTATTTTTATGGGATTCATGTGTTATGGCTAGTTACACTTGTTTTCCTCAATATTTCTTATGCATTTGATTATCATATGTTTCTAGTATCCATATACATTTATTATAATGATTATCTCTTAAGTTTTAAATAGAATACATTGCCTCATATGCTCTATTTTCTTTGAGATTGTCACATAAGTGTTTTCATCCTTTGAAAAAGTGAATTCATTATGCTCACTTATTTCCTTCTATATGATTTCCTCCTCACCACACTAAAATGAGAGATCAATTTGTGTCACTGTTTACACCGACCTTACCTCATTCTATGCCTTCAATTGATCTTTTTGAATACTTGGCCTAGTTCCTAAACCGGGTGCTTCTTATCCAACAAACCTTAATCAAAACACTATTGAGTTGATAACTAGCCTAAAGCCCTAATACTCTCCTGTCACTTACATTGGTTGTGAGGTTTACTTTGAGAGAGCCCTCTCTAATTTGGTAGGGCTAGATACCAAATCAAAATTTGGTCTGTGGTTACCTCTTTGGTTTCCTTTCTCAGCCTTGGGAAACTAAAGAGCGCTAAATTTTTGGCACCATTGCTGAGGAACGAGTGTCAAGTGTTCCTTTGGGATATTTATTACAGTTCATTCAAGGCTAAACCTATGGGTTACATGTGCCAGTACTCAAAGAATTTTGTTTTAGTTTTTCGAGCTAGAGTGCATATTGAGAATAATAATAGCTCCCAAAAGGCATATGAGGTCTAATCCTAATCCCAATCCTTCACCAGTAATTGATGACCCTAAAAGGCTATTGAGAAAGAAGAGGTCACCGTCTCAAGAAGTTGAAAAAGGCACACCTCCACTAGCAAGATCCACATATTTGCGTGCAACGTTGGTTGCTCCTAAATATATATCTTTTGATCTAAAATTTGATTTAAATTTATTCAAGTCTAGGTCAGAATCTTCCCTCTCAAAAATAGTTTTTTATCCCATTAAGTTTGAATCATATTTTCCATATTTTGAAAATTCATCTTTTGAGGTTTATAGTAAGGTCTGGTCATATTTTTATAAACTTCAAATCTTGGTTGATCAGTTCCAAATAACCTCTGAAAAGGCCTATATCGAGTACCAACAAGAGACTTTATTTGCTGCTACATCTACTATTACACCTCCTCATACAGTTTCTCCATCATCCTCCATTGTCAATCCATCACTTCCTTTGAAATCATTTCCTCCATCAACACCTGATCCTGTTGTGACTTCCATACAACCTTTCGCAATAATCATGGAAAGATTTTCTCCTTTGATTTTACCACCCTAACTTACTTCTTTGCCTCAAAGTTATGGACAGATATTGCATTTATTTGATGGGACAATAGAGGTCATGGCTAAGAAACATGTAGATAAAGTGAATGAATTTATTGATCTTGATAAAATTGATAATAATGATGCCAAAATGCACATAATAGTAAAGATTTTTTCGCGGGAATTCAAGAAATAGTTTCGTTCCTTAACAAATACGTCTGTATCCAATCCACAATAGTTAATAGGCCTACTCTGAGAAAATTGGGAATAGAAAAACAATCCTCTCCAAATTCCGGTCGAGTACAATTCTTTGAAGATAATTACTAATGAATCTGTGCAAGATTTCACAGCCAAATTTAATAGGATATATGATTCTATCCAAGAAAACATTAATCCTCCTCTTGTTCTGGCACTTATTCATTGTCTGGATGCTTTTGATCCAGATATCGCCTACCAATTGAGGGAAAGAAATCCTTCTACCCTTGAAGACATGCAAAGGAATGTTGTAAGTGTTGAGGCAAATCTATTTAACAAAAAGTCAAAGATGAAATCATAAAATAGGGTTACCATAAAGGAGGATCCATCCACTTCATCTAAGGGTAAAATTGATACTTTGATTAAGATAATGGAGAAGATAATGGATAAGATGGCCATCATAGATAGATAGGGATAACCTCTAAAAAAAAAATCCCAATTTCAAAGGTCAACAACAGTAACCCCAATACATGATTAAACAAAAGGAGTAGAAAGGTGAAGATCAAAAAGGTTAGAAACAGATCTGTGCTCCTTTTTAGTAAAATTATTTAGAGGGCCCTGATGAGGAAGAAGATATCTCAGGGCAAAATCACCTTTTTAAGGAAAATCAACAACCCATTTTCTTGACTTAAGAGGATGAATTTTCTGAAGAACCTTATGTACCTAATGGCTCGCAGTATGTTCTTTCTAGTGATGATATGTTGGAAGTATAGATAGAGTACTATCAAAGAGGTTATTAAAATTCCCTCAGCCAAGTACAAAGGAAATATATTCTAAGAAATAGAAATGTTCCCATAACTTCAAATGAGAAAAAGAAAAATTCTCAAGAAGATGTTCATAACAAAGAGATGACCTTTATAAATCAGAATAAGGAAAAAGGATTCATTGTTACAAATTAGGGAAGAGGTAATGAAGCTTCCTCTATCACTCCAAACAAAGACAAAGAAATTCAAGTTGGAGGAGAAAGAAAGGATATCCCAATCATAGATCAGCCCTAAAAGAAGGACATGCCATCTAAAGAGGTAGAAAATCATTCTACTTTATTTAGTCTTGAGAATGAAATTGCTAATATTAAAGTCTCAATTCCATTAGATGAATTGATTAATAATTACCAATAAAAGTTTCATGTAGCCAAAATTCTTAAGGTTGAACAAATGTGTGATATTATCAGGCCATACCATGACCTTTACTCTTTTCACTCGGGAAGGGTTAAGTGTCTTGGTATTATCAAATGTTTAGTGGTGTCCTTAGATCAAATTGCAGCTAAGAATGTTCTTATGGAAATTTCTGTAGTTGGCATTCCGCCGAGATATGGAATGCTTTTCTTCCGACCATGCGGAGACAAACTTAAAGGTACATTGCAGTTAGATTTTTCCTATGCTACTATACCAGTTTTTGGAAAACTCATAAACTTATACAGGGAGAAAAAAATGAAGTACATGATTAGTAACAAGGAAAAACCCAATAATCACCCAATTCATGTTGTACATACATATTTAGAGTCATTCATTTTGTACAATGATTATTTTTCAGCTTTGTTAGAATATTTGGTAGAAGTAAAAGCAGAAATTTCAGAGATTTCAGAAAGTGTTCAGGAAATTCCAAGTGTAGAAAAACAATAAAGTTAGGGGAATTTTAAGGTCTAAAATGGGCCTCCTAAGGAAATTATAAAAAATAGTAGAAATAATAAAATAATATTTTACTACATCATCAAATTTTAGAGGGAAAAAAGGAAAAACTACTTTTTCAACTCGTATTTTCAACTTATCTCCCATAGCTTTTACTCAAATTTCAAGCGGGAGTACTCGTTGGATGAAAAAATTAATTCATCATCCAAGGAGTACCCATGTTACTCACTTTCGATGGATCCTACTACACCAAAAAATGATAAATACATGAAAAACGTGATTGCAATCACGTGTTTTCATGTATTTCTAATTTTTTCATGTAGTAGGGTCCATCAAAAGTATGCAACATGAATACTCCTTGGATGAGGAATTAAATTTTTCATCCAACGAGTACTCCTGCTCGAAATTTGAGTAAAAAATTTGGAATATAAGTTGAAAATATGAGTTGAAAAAGTAGTTTTATTATTTTATAATCTTTTCACCCTTTTACTTAAAAAATGGTGAATCATCCCCCATGGTTGACATCATCATTTTGAATCCTATTGGTTCTTATAAAGTTTATTTTGGTTGTCCCTTTTTCTTAGGATTCCCATTTTATACCTAAAAATTCCCCTAATGCAGATACCAAACAGTTTGCAACCAAGTGCATCAGTAAAAAAGATAGCTGAAACAGTGAAAGAGACATGGCCTATTGGGATAGAAGATCATTCTCAAACAGCTAACCAAGATCAGTCATCCAGAATTGAGCTTCCCGATGAAGAAAATGGTCTATGGACCATGGATTTGGACGAAGCCTTAGGTAAGGAAGGAGTCGGGGTTGGAATTTGGATTAATGGTCCCATGAATCAGTCATCTCATCTTCCTCCTAATGTCGAGATGTGTTCTACCAATGAGAAAAAATATGAGGCTTTGATAGTTGGTCTTAAAATACTCAAGAAACTAGGAGCTAAGAATATTTTTGTATATGGTAACTCTGATTTAGCAATAAAGCAAGTCAAAGGGGAATACCAGGCCATGCATCCTAGAATGCGAGCATACCTTAATGTGGTATTAGACATTCTTAATAACTATACCGTATACACTCTATCATTGATTCCAAGGAACAACAATCTCATTGCTAATTCCCTTGCCACTTTAGCCAATATGCTCAAAATTCTGGTTTATCCCAACAAGAAGTATGAGATCAATGTCAAACCTTGCCCTACTCTTCCAGACAATGTTCAGTATTGGAAAGTCTTCTAGAATGATAAGCAAATTGAAAATTTCTTGCAGATAGAAGAATATTTTGTTAGTTCATAAATTGATGATCAGTTTTATGAAGATGATCAAGAAATGCATGCAGTAGAATTAAAGGTACTGCAGTTGAAAGATAACTCAATTCCAAGAGGTCTAGTACCCTTGGAGGAACTTTTTGATCATTATGATATTGCATAGAAACCAACAATGCTGCCAACCGAGGTAGGATTAGAATACCTTAATCTTGGCACTCTTGAGAAGCCAAAAATGGTTAAGATATCAAATTCTTTGAGTCCAGATATGAAAGGTAAATATGCAACACTCATGACTGAATTTTTTGATGTTTTTGCATGGGAATATATTGATCTAAAGGTGTATGATAAGAGGATAATTCATCATACCATTCCCATAAAAATTGATCAGAACCCTTTCCGTCAGAAACTCAAAAGGATGAATATAAAGTTTTCTCCCTCCATTGAAAAGGAAGTAAACAGGTTATACATTGTCAGTATTATTTTCCTTCTCTGTTTCTCAAATTGGATGTCAAATTTAGTACCAGTAAGAAAGAATACAGGTGGGATATCTGCTTGTGTATTGATTTCCACAATTTAAATAATGTGTCATTGAAGGACAACTATCCACTTCCAAAGATGGATCATATCCTACAAATTGTGGTTGGTTCTTCTAGGATTTCATTAATAGATGGATATTCCGAATACAATAAGATCTTGGTTCATCCAGTTGACCAAGAAAAGACAACCTTCATGACACCTTGGGGTAATTTTATGTATGCTAATATGCCCTTTGCGTTGAAGAACGCAGGAGAAAATTTTCAGTGGGTGATGGATATCGCATTTTCCAATGAGAAGGATGTTTTTTTGGTCATTTATCTTGATGACATAACAATTTTTTCAAAGATGGATGAAGAGCACTTGCGGCATTTAAAGATAGTCTTGCAAAGATGCAGAAAATTTGGCATATCGTTAAATCCAAAGAAAATTTTATTTATTGCAGAAGAAGGGATATTGATTGGTCATATTATATATAAAGATGGCATCTGACTAGATCCTTCAAGGATTGAGGCAATTCAGAATCTAGATTTTCCTAGGAATAAAAGGAAATTCAATCATTCAATGGTAAGATAAATTTCTTGAGAAGGTTTATTCCTAACCTTGCTAAACACTTAAGGGAAATCATGAATATGTTAAATAAAATAAGCGAGGTGAAATGGTCCGATGAGGCAAGAAAATCATTTAATCAAGTCGATTTTGCATTTTCCCATGCTCCCATCCTTATCAGTCCAGATTATACACTAGACTTTATCATTTTTTCCTTTTCCTCTGAACATACATTAGCTATTTCCCTCATGCAAAAGAAATACCAGAAAACATAGGTGTCGATTTCCTTCTTTAGTAGGACAATAAGGGATGGGGCTTTGAAATATAATATCATTGAAAGGTAGGCATTGGCACTAGTTAAATATTTGAAATAATTCTGATTTTATATCCTTTATTCCCATGTTCTTGCCCATGTTCTGAATTCTATTGTCAAGGATGTGTTAACACAGAATGATCCTGAAGGTAGGTGTGGTAAGTGGATAGCTACTCTGCTGAAATATGATTTAGAAATAAGGCCTACAAAACTGATCAAAGGACAAGGCTTAGCTAAGCCCATGGTACACTCTAACTTAAATGCCTTAGACATCAAATTTATTGTTGCACTTTCTGAGGAGCAGGAGGCTGATTCATTCCCTCAGGTATCTCAAATTTTTATTTCATCACCATGGTATTCAGATATAGTTCATGTGCTACAACATTTGAATCCTCCACCGGGTTTGTCAAAGAGTAAAGGTAGATATCTAAAATTTAAGGCTCTTAAGTATTGTATTCTCAATAATTCTTTATATTGGAAAGATCTGTGGGGGGTGGTTTATTAAATTATTTGGTAAAAAGTGAAGTTGAGGAAGTGATGAATGATTTCCATAAAGGTGATTATGGTGGTCATATTTTTTGAAAAAATACAGCAAATAATATATTTAGGGTTGGATTCTATTGGTCGAGCTTGTAGTTTGATGTATATAAAATAGTCACGAGCTGTCATCAGTACCAATTTTCCCAAGGAAAGAGAAAATGATTATCGTTTCCCTTGCAACAAATTGTAGTTCAAGCACCCTTCTAGCAGTGGGGGCTTGAATTCATCGATGAGATTTATCATGTGTTATCAACTCAACATAAGTGGATAATCACTGCCGCTGAATACTTCACAAAGTGGATTGATGCCATTCCCACGAGATAAGCTACATACATGGTAATTATCCACTTTATGGAGAGTAATAATTTGTCCTGTTTTGGCTGCCCGCAGAAAATAATTACTAACAATGCAGCAGCCTTCAAATAAAAAAATATGATTGAATTTTGTGATAAATATCACATAAGACTCGTGCATTCAACAGAATATTACCCTCAAGGCAATGGGTTGGAAAAATCATCAAACAAGTCATTGGTGAACATAATCAAAAATTTGTTGCGAGAGAACAAAAGGAATTGGCACAAAAATTTAATTAATTCTCTATAGGAAGACATAGTTAGCAAAAAGAAATATATCAGCATGTCACTCTTTTAATTGGTTTATGGTGTAGATACAGTGTTTCCAAATTCCCTAGTAGTTTCGGTGATGAAAATCCTACAAGAGATTGATAGTAAGACAAATGACATTCAACGAAGAATTAATCAAATGATCCACTTGCAGCAGTCCAGGGAAGAAGTTTTCAATAACACCTCAAAGCTCAAAGAGAAGATTAAGACTATTTATGATAAGAAAACTAAGGCCGATGATTTCAACTTGGGAGATGTTGTTCTCCGATGAGATGCCTGAAATGAGGATAAAGGAAAACATGGTAAGTTAGAAAACTTATAGAAAGGACCCTAAAATATTTTATCATTCAGAGGAAATAATTCTTATTTATTACAAGATCTTGATGGGAAAGCACTTCCAGGAGGATCGGTGAATGGTAGAAGCCTCAAACACTATTTTACATGATCTTGCATAAAATATTTCATTTCCATTGTAAATAAAATTTTATTTGCTCCCAAAGAGTGAAGGAGTTGTCAAAGAAGTTTGAAACTCGAGGAGAAGGCTTGAAAAGTTAAGTCAAGTCAGTTTTTGTTTTTCTTAGATTAGTTAGTCAGTCATTTGAGTGCCAAGTTTTTGTATGTGACTCCATTGCTCAATGAATAAGGCTACTTGGTCTACGGTGTTCTTGAAACCTCCTAAAGGAGCTGCCATCCCATTGGAACCAATGTTAATGTTTAATAGTCACAGTGATAAAATTTACTCTTTCCACTGAAGTTAGAGTCTTATGGTCAATTTGTTATATTTTCAAATAAAATTTGACATCTCTCTTGGTTTTCAAATGGTCCTAATTCATTATCTAGGTGTAATTCTACTCTCGTGTCATGGTCATCAAGGTCAATTTGAAATCAGTTTCATGAGTAATTGAGTCACCATAGGTCATTTTCCTCCATTAAGTGTCATTATTTAAAATATTAAAAGAAAAAGTCATGGTTTCATAAGGTTAATCATGAAAGTGTCATGAGTGTCTTTTTTGTCTAGTCAGTAATCATACTCATTAATTTGGGTGTGTGATCATCATATTCCATTTAAATTCATTCATCATGAAAAATTAGTAAGGTGTCATGAGAATTAGCACTTAGGGATTAAAGTACATCAAAACAATCAAAGGTACGTCTACACCACATGGATATGTAACACTTCCTATTGAATAATATGTTCCCAGTACCAATCACATCATAAAGTCATTTTTTTCAAAAGTACACATGATTTCACTCCATTATCAAGCCAACAATCGATTTTTAAAGTTATAAGGAGAATTAACACACTTTAAAGCTTCATTGTATCATTACAAGTTCCAATAGTTCCTCTCCATCACTTTTAAGAGCTTCCATATCCATCAAAAGTTCTAATTTCATCATTATTTCCCTTGTTTATTAGCTTGCTACATTTCTAGAGGAGGTTGTTGTGCTTTTTAGTTGGAGGCCAAAGGGAATAAGGAAAGGTTATGTTTTCATCTCAGTTGCTTCAAAGCTTCATCAAGCAAGTAATTGAATCTTAACAAAACATCAATGCATCCTTTTCCACAGATAACTGATTGAAATCTATCCTTAGGGTTTGGTTGTGTTATCTTGCTGCAGTTTCTACTTTCCATGGTCTATGGCTTCAATTGAAAAGGATTTTCCTTTTTTTTTAATCTAAATATCCTTTATTAACCTCATCAAACATTATCCATCAATCCCCACACTCAGATTCCTTCATATTCACCATTTCCCTTATTAAACCCATCTTGTTGCTGCACTTCAGGCACAAGTCTGTGTTTTCCCCTTTTCTCGCCTTATTTCTTACCCATTTTGGGAAATTACACTTTCATTGTGTTTCTAACACCTATCCCTACCTCCCATAATTTTCTCAAAATTTTTCCTACCCCCCATCCCCTCCATTCCCTTCCCTCAAGTTGATGTCCTTCTAGTCTTGTTTTGCATCACAAATCCTTTGCGATTTCTTGTTTGAAACTAGGGTTTTATATCAAAATTGAAGTTATAAACATGGTGAAGACCAATGAAAGGAGGATTTATAATGGAGGAGAGATCTCTAGATATGAGCCAACTCATATGCAAGAGGTCAATGCATCATAATTCATTGGAAATCATTTGAGCAGGCAGGCTTCCTAAGGTTTGGTTTAAAGGTGCAAGAGGTAGGTTACCATCATGATTTAACAAGCCTCTTTGACATTAAATTCAAGAAGGATTGGGCCATCATAGCAGGGGTGAAATTTTAGGTTTCAGAAGAGGTCATAGCTTTAGAAACTACTATCCATAATCAAGATGAAATGTTTTTCAAGGGAATGGATTTAGACCCAAAACACTACAAAATGTTCTTGAAACCACAATACAAGGAGTCTCCTTCTCATATTTTTCCTAACAGGCAAATTTTAGACAATAACAGCCCTTTGATGAAGACTATTATGAATTATTTCACTTGTGAGGGAAGGTTTTGTAGAATATATCAATATCACATCAGGTTATTGACACATTTCACTTCTAAGAAGCCCCTAAACCTACTTAACTATTTGTCTAGAAGTTTGGTGAAGTTGACAGAGAAGGCGCAGTCTAAAGGAAGAGATCATCAAACAAGCCTCTTTCATCGTGCCCTAGTCGAAGAAATAGTCCTCCACCAGCTAAAACAAATCAACATGTCATGGGAAGCTTTCTTGGAGGCAAATGCTCTCTTATCTTTATCCAACCATTCAAAGAGTCAAAGCTCTCATTCATCATCATTAGGACCACATGAAGCTGAAATAATAAGCATGCCATCAATGAAAAAAACTTATCCTATAACAGATATTTCAAGGAAAGACAATAAAGGTAAGAAATTGGCCTTTGTTCCTAAAGCGGAAGAAGATATGCCTAGGTCTAAGCCTAAAATTAGATCTCAAGAAAAAAGGATACCTAAGGAGGTTGTTACTAAAGAAGCAGTTCAGGCTAAAACCATAAGAGAGGAATCACCTATGAGCATACATGATTCACCATTGCATAATGAAGAAGAGGTACCTCCAGAATTTGAGATGGCTGACTTAGGAGAACAACATGGAGATAAGGCAGAAGATGATATCATCAAGCTGAAAGAGGCACAAATTTGAGAGCTCTAAGCCTAAAACTAGATCTCAAGAAAAAATGATAACTAAGGAGGTTGTTACTAAAGAAGAAATCAGGCTGAAACCATAAGAGAGGAATCACCTCTAAGCATACATGATTCACCATTGCACAATGAAGAAGAGATGCCTCCAGAATTTGAGATGGTTGACCTAGGAGAACAACATAGAGATAAGGAAGAAGATGATATCATCAAGGAGAAAAAGGGACAAATTAGAGATCTGAGGGATGACCTATCCAAAGCCAATATCATGGTGGCTTTCCTACAACAGGGGAGTAGATAGTTGAGGCAAACCATAATGCAACAAATAAAGTCACAAGAAGACCCTCTATCATCAATCCAAGTAGGTGTCTCGATAGCAAAGGATAAAGGTAAAACCATCATTGATGTATAGCATCTGGAATAAAAGAACATCCAAACACATCCTAGGAGACCTAAAACTAGAGAAATGGCTAGAAAGGAAAAGCATGTAGAATATCCATCTCCTCCTCAAGCTCAAGATACCATATTTGACTCCATAGGATTTGAGATTGAGAAAAACAAGGAGTACTGGCTTGAGAGAGTGAATCAACACTTGGAGAAGCTACTGGCTAAATCAAATAGGGATACCACCATGAAAAGAAATATGGCAAGGCACTATTATGCTAGGAACATGGTTTGTAAGGTTAGAGTAAAAAATATGAAGAGAAAACTTAAAAGGAATCTAAGGAGACTCAAAATGAATAAAAACCTTGACCTATTAGCTAATGCATCATTACTGGTCTAAAGGTAAGATAGAGAGCAAAGGAGAGGAGACAAAATTTTGAATTTTTGAGTTTTTGTGCACACAGTCAAAAGAATCCTATAGAAACGCAGCAAACGTTTGCTGCGCTTTTTCTCAGAGGGTCAAAAGTCAAATTTTGAAACATGGTTGGATGGAATAAGGATACCAGAAAATCACTTGTGGATGTTTTTATAGTCATGCATTTGCAAAGAAAGATAAGAAACTGTCATTTTTACACCTTGCTGCCCACTTTTTAGGATAGTTGTTGTGTTTCTAGACACTTTGTTTTGCGATCAGTTTTGAAGAGGCTTAAATCAACTTTTTGGTTGGCTTAAGGCTTCTATGGTGTAGTAGAAATCTCAAACTTTCTTCACAGGTCTTCATCAAAGCTTAAAACCTCTTCCAAGTCATAAAAATATCAACCCAAAGGTTTGTTTTGCTTCTGTTGATAATTGTTGCATTTCTGGTTTATTTGTTGTGTTTCTGTGTTTGGAGATTTTTGACTGCACGTGAACATCAAAATTCAAACTTGGTTGATGTAATATTAATAGGTTTATTAATGATTATCATTGTAAATAATATTGTAATCAAAGCTTTGAGGGATAATCTCAATCAATTAGCTAAAAAAGGAGAAAGTTGTTTCTAACTTCCCTAGGATTTTGCAATGAGTTAATAGGTGCATGAATCAGTTTTTATGTATCAGGATTTGAAAAATTAGAGGGAAAATCTTTTTTGTCTTCTATATGTACTCAGAAAAAAGTCTAAGAAAAGGTTAGATACTTGAAGCTCATACTTTTGGAACTTGTGTACTTGATTTTGGCAGAAATAATACAGGCAGTTGCAGCTATTTTTATGGGATTCATGTTCGATGGTTAGTGACACTTTTTTTCCTCGATATTTCTTATCGGAAGAAACTGAGCCGAAATCCCCGAACAAGAGAATTTCTCAGCCTTTCCTCTGAATCCACTCTTTGATCCGATTTTTGTCTCTCTTGAACAACCTTATAGCTCTTTCGAGCAACCCAGAATCCCTTTTCGAGCTTCTCCGGTAGCATCTCGCTCTACCGTTCATCATTTGTTTCCTGAAAAAATGGCATCTAATGCTGATGATGTTCCATTCATGAGCACTACTCAAAGAAATCTCTAGGAAACCTCTGGCTCATATATCTTGGAAGCCTTTTCGTCAATCTTTCCCTTTGAGGGAGATTTTTTTAGATCCACGCCTCATGATTCAAGTAGTAGAACTGAAATACCGTCTAATTGTGTTGCGTATATGCTACCACATGGTTAGACCTCTTTGGGAAACCTTATTTTTGGAGCTTCCAGTGGTACACCCTTATTTCTGGATCCCGTTTGGTCAACGGGTATTCCTCCATATTCCAGCCCATTTTTTTTCAATGTGGTCATGGTGTCTCAACCTATTATTCAACCGAGGGTCACCATTGGTCAAATGGAAGTGTCCTTCAGAACCTTTTTCCCCTATTTTCCATCTACGATTACTGCAGTCCCACCATTGAGTGTGAAATCCATGGTTTCGTCCAACCTAGGGGGAAGTCTAACCCTATCTATGTACGTTCCCTTTTGGTTGGGGGGCAGCCGAGTTCTAGATCTATTCCTGGGGCAAGTCAGCCTCATGTTCAATATTCCCAGGTTCAGTAGCCTTTTCCACAGCCGAACATAACATATTTGTGCGTTCAACAACCTAACATTCCTTATGTTCAAAGGTCGAACGTACAGTATCAACGGTATGTCCAGCAGCCCCAGCCTTCGGTTAGTGATGTTGTGACCAAATATCAGTTTGGATCTTAAACCCAAGCTAATCTGCATCTCCTTCTAGGTCAACCTAGTCCTTTCCCTCATCAGCCTGGTACTCAGTACTAGCCATTTCTTCAAGGTAAGTACGATCAAACCCATATTGGGAATCAACCTGGTGCTTCATATCAACAAATTCCTTAGTACCAGCAGGCTCAACCAGGACCTCAGGTTGGACCCTATGTTCAACAAGGACCACAGGCTAGATCTCATGTTCAGCAGGGACCACATACTGGAACCTTATGTTTAGGAAGGACCACAGGTTGGACCCTACATTCAGCAGGGACCACAAACTGGACCTCATGTTTAGCAAGGACCTTACCCTGGACCCCATTTCCAGCAAGGTCCACAACCTCAGTTCTCGTAGGGGCCATATAAACAACCCAAGCTACGTCCCAATCAAAAATATTTGCAGCAAGTTCCTTACCAGCCTTGGGGGAAATATGCATATCTGGGTCAGAATCTGCCCTATTGGGGGAATAATCCTTATCAATTAGGATGGAACCCCTGACATTTTTCGCCTCATCATCCACCTTTTGCATTCTTGGCTACATTGGAATTTTCGAATGTGTCAAAGCTCACAAATGACCCCATCCAAAATCAGTTGCATTGGTTGCCGATTCCAACTAAGATTCTGGGATATTGTCTGAAGTTCAAAAGAAATTCTAGGGAAGACCCCTAAACCCATGTTATGACATACCACTTGTTGGATTGGGGTCCCCTGAGGCACAAGTTTCAAAGCTCCATTTTGGGTAATATTGTATGTGCACGCTGCACAAAGGGAAGTCAAGGGGCTTTGGGGTGGTCAAAGTCCCCTATTTATGTATAAATGAACTTTAATGTAAACTATGGGTCTCAAACCATGGTTTGAGACCATAGTATCTATGCACTAGGAATATTATAAATAGATAGAATATGACCAAGCTAAGTAGTTAATGATTGTGGAAGATCTCTTATGCTTTTTCTCGCAAATAGTATGTAAGAGCCTCGTCGGGTTAGGGTTGGGTAAAAGGCTCATGCTAGCTATTTTACTCACAAATAGTACGTAAGAGTCTCATCGGGTTAGGGTTGGGTAAAAGGCTCATGTTCGTCGTGTGCGTGTAGACCTAGTCGTAGTTGTGTGCGTACTCCGTCGGTTGTGTGCGCAGAAGGGTTTTTGTAAGGTTTTAGTTAGGGTTGTTGTGTACGGAAGATTGATGTATTGAATGATATATATAGAGATAATATAAGGAACTATTTTGGAAAACTTATTTTGTTATGAATATGTGCCATTTACTGTTATGATTTGATGATATCACACTATATGTTTGCTTACTGATGAATGCAAGGAGCTAATAAATATTTTTATGCATGAATATTGACTTATGTTAAGTAAGAGAAAGATCTAGTTCTGATCTGTGGTCTGCGCTGCAGCAAACCCTATTTATGTGATACTATCTCTGTGTTCTATTATAAACTATTGCACAAGATCTTTGGATATCTTATGAGTAAATTTGGATACATAGCAGATCTATTTAAGTATTTAACGTGTTGTGATTTGGATTGGCTTCTGTTCTATTTTTCAGTGCCAAAGAGAGAGAAATTATGTGGTATTATGTTAAGGGTTGCACAGTCTCCATGCGCGCATCTGTATAAGTTTGTTGAGGGCTTTTACCGGGAACCACTCCTCAATTTCTCCCTCAGGGTGTGGAAACTTGGTTCTAGCGCCCCCCCATACTGCTTCAGGGGAGACTTTGGTCTATGCAAGTAGATCACTGCCCAAAGGGCCAGTAGTTGGAGGGTTTGTTGGTTTTCATATAACTCTAAACCTGGGTAAGGACCCCTCAAGCCAAAAAATGGTTCCATTTCTGAGACCGGGTTCGTCATTTTGAGGGAGATTTGATGTTGTGGCAGCGCTCGTGAAACAAATTACAATATTGGTTGGATAGAAAGATCCTGGAGTTTGCGCTTCAAGAGAATAAGAGAAATAATATATTTGTTGAACAGTGGATCAGAAAATATATTTATATAGAAGTGAATGAGATTTTATTTCATTCATTTGCATACGAGATTCAGGAGTGGTTATCGTTCTTAGCTGAATTCCATCACTGTATAAGAGATGACCCAGTTACTGAGTGGACGTCTGAATTGATCCAAAAAGTAGAGAACTTTGATAATAATATTGCTCATGAGGTAGATCAATGGATCAACCATCTCTTGGGTGGCTTTGTGACTAAATTTTCTATTCATCAGTTTGTGTCCTACTCTGAATCAGAGAAAAGTTTTTTCAAAGGCTCTAGAGGTGAGTTTCTGCGCTCATTGAAATTGTCGTTGAAGATTTTATTGCATGAAAAGGGTTGTATGTGTGAACACACTGCTTGAATGCATCATAAGGGTTTGGCTACGTGTAGTAGCATAATTTACCACAAAGAATTTGAATAAGTCCCTTATATCCCTCTGAAGCTTAGATCTGATAGTGAGCCTAGTGGCTCGAGGGGTCCTGACCCAGGTTCAGTGTGCGAGTTTTGCCAACAAACCCCTATACTACTGGCCCTTTCAGCAATGATCTTCTTGCGCAGGTCAAAGTCTCACCCGAAGTAGTATGGGTGGGTGCTAGAACCAGGTTTCCACACCTTGAGAAAGGATGGGTAAGGCAAGCAGAGCTACGTTCTGTTTCTGTAATTCCCAGATTACCTTGTTCTGCGTAGGGTTAATTATGTATCTATTTTCATCCACGTGCAATAGATCTATAGTTATATGATTTTTATAACATCAACACAGTATTACATAAACAGAGCGAAATATATCTAGATCCAATCATTCAGTACACAGATCTTCGCAGTGAAAAGACAGAAAATACACAACACAACAATTATCAGACATTCATACAACAGTACTCACAGATTCAGATCTCTAATAATCCTTCGCATTCATTCATTCATCAATCTTTCCTTACAATTCCCTTCCCAACCTACGCACACAGCAGTAGGGTCTGCACACAGCTGGACTAGGATCTCCATGCACACAGCCAGCAGGAGTCTGTTCCCCATAACCCAAACAGATAGCTTAAACCATAGATCACATCAATAGCTCATCATTTCTTATCTTTTACAATACAAAATACATCTCTATTTATAACAATCTAGTCTCGAATTTCCTATGGTCCGTAACCCATGGTTTTCGGACCCCTAGTTTACCCTTTGACCCATTACAATGCGTTCAGGACTTTGACCCGCCCCAAAACCCCTGCGCTAGACTAAATATAATAAAAAATAATCAAAATGGACTAGTTTTGTAGCTTGTTAGGAGACCCTGTTCCAAAAGTCCCCCAACACAATCTTGTGACTCGTCCCGAGTCACTGCATGGGTGCGGCTTCTATGCGCACGTGGAAAGTATCCAAAGTGCGGACAAGCAGAGGGAGGACTTCCTGACTTTGGGCCGCAGCTTGTTGCACAATTTTGACCAGCATCAGGGAGGAAGGCCCATCTATAGCTGCAGTAACCCATTCCAACAGCCGGTGGAGGCGCACGATGGCAGACTTTGCATCGTGGGCGAGCTGGAGTGCGGTGTCAGACCATGGCTTCAACCATTTTCGAACAACCTTCTTGGAGTGGCAAAGGTTCTCAATCTTGTCCATGGTAGCTAGGCGCTGTGCAGAGATGGTGGAGGGTGTGGCGGCTTGTACTTGATCTAGAACAACTTCTGCCTATTTTAATTCTTGCTAGACATGCTAAAGCGTGGAATGGTGTTGCACTGCCATCCATAGCTATGTAGCTGCTTCGACCAATTGTGCTCCCTGCGTTAGCTTCTCCTCAATAATACGCATTGCATTTGTGACCACAGAAATTTGCTGGTCCCGTACTTCTGAAGGTATGTCATACTGTTTTTGCCTATCCTAGTCATGGTGGCGAACCTCTCGCAACACTCTGGAGGATAGTATTTGTAGTTCTGTACTAGATAGCTGCGCTAAATCTATTTGGATGCCCCCAGTAGTTGGGTCAGGAGTGTTAACTATGGTAGTGCAAGGGAGTGAACATACATTGCTTCTGGTGGGCGGCGCTTGATAGTTGCAGAGAAGTTGCAGCATGTCCCTGTATCTCAGTGTTCCTTCTGTTCCTAGCTCGCAGACAATCCTCTCTATCAGAAGCCCATGCTCACTCCTATGGCTGCACTCAGCATTCCCAGGTCCTCTCAAGACGATGTCTGCTGGAAACAGATCCATCGGCAGGTTAGGGTCCATCCTATTAACAAAAAGACGAGCTTCACAGAGAATGTGAATGAATGCAAAGAACCATTATGCAGATAGCAGGAGCATGTGGTAGGGTGAATAAATAGCATGGCGCGAAGTCTTCTAGTCATCTGCACCTCGTTCGGAGCTATTAAATGGTGAAGTAGCTCGTTTGGGGCACGTACCCTCAATCCTTCAGATCGTTCTTACCGTAAATGGTTGCATTGATGATCTGCCCCCTATTTTTCGTACTTGCAAGGCTATTTTCTTATTAAATCAAGATGTGCTGACAGTCGTCCTTCGTGCCCGAGGTCATGTCCATGGAATGTTAGACCATGGATGATGCCTGTATGTTGTTCGCGTACCCTGAGTGAGGGTCGACGTGAGGTGTATCTACAAGTTGGCCATCAGTCTTTTTGAGCCCTTTACTTCACCCATGGGTGGGACGTCCCAGTGTGATAGGGCTGTGTTACGCGTCCTTGTGCCATTTATTATTTGAGACGTTCGCTGATTCTCCTAGTTATACATGGGTTCAGGCAAGTCCATGATCCGACGCATGCTTAGGTCAGTGGTACCCTGGCAAGTCTATCTTGGCAAGGTTTGATCGCACCCTTGAGTGTTGCATGCCATCAAGTATCTGCGTAGTTCGACTGACCTCAGAGCCCATCTAGGCACTGGGGTCCCTATGCACAGGATCACCCTACTCCAATACTTCCCCTAAGTAAAGAATACCGATCCTTGCATAGGTGCTTCACGTAGTGCTAGTGGCAGTTCTCCTAGCCTGTGTTCCGTGGGAGTCTTTGGTTCACATCCTTCTGACTATCACCTGCGTCCTCCTGGTAGGGCAGGTTCCTTTTGTGGTAGAGATGCGACGAAAATTCCTGATGGTCTGAAGACATCGCAGTGTCGAGACCTCGTGCAACCGACCTTGCCAATTTTCCAGCTCCTCATCAGAGTCGGAAAAACATTCACTGTCCTTTTCCCAACAAAGCATTACTTTATCCGTGGGGTTAACCCAATTTTCATCCTGCACAGTTAATTTATAAATGTGATCTAATTCTTCCTTCTCATAGGTTGGTTTTGTATACTGTGCACCTTCTACTGGATCTAGTGGTACTATGACATGCGTACCCTTGTTTTCGAACACCATGCTGTGTTTCTTGAGATTGATGACACCCCCCATTTCCATTGCCCAGTCCAGTCCGAGGAGCACAGGATAGGGGTTCACGTTTTCTACAATTTATATTACTTCAAAATTAGCTAGGACCCTTACCCCTGCGATGTCAACCATGGCTTTTGGTAACCTCCCTAGAGGGATGATCTTTTGTTGATTTTCCATTCGTAGTTGTATGGTGGACCATTCCAATTTATGTTCTCCCATTCGTTGCCATGTATGCTTTGGTAATATTTTCGCATCCGATCCAAGATCTAAGATAACCTGATCCATCTCATAGTCACTGATCTGTGCAGTTAATCGGATCTCTCTTCTGGTGCGTTTCTTATAGCTATATATTTTGTGTACATCCTTGGTCTCAAGGATCAAATTGGGCCGAGCTGTGTAGGTATTCAGTAGTTTCTGGAGATTTCCTATGGCCTGTAGATTCCTTAACAACTTCAGACATGCCTTCAAAAAGGGCTCAACTCCTTCTTCTATCTGAGGCTATGCGGGGGCTGCCAGTGGTGCTTGTTCTTTGAAATACACTCCCTCCTGAGAGGCAAGCTCTTCTTCAGCTCCTTGGATGACCAACCCACTACTTTTCATGACTTTTACACTTGGATCCACCTTCCTTAGCTCGGTTTTAAGTCTTTGTACATTCTGCATAGGGGTGGGCTGCTTTTCTTGCATCTTGGCTATTAAAATTGGGCAGTCCTCCACCTCTTGGTCTAGCTGTCTACAATATTTGCACGATGGCCTGCTAGGATTAGGGCACTCTCTGGAAAAGTGCCCTATTTCTCCATAGTTATAACAGATTAGTTGCCCACGTCCTCGGCCTGCGCTTCCTCCCCGACCACCTCTGCCTCGGGCCGGTGATCCTCCAAAGTGTGCAGCAAGTCTTGGTGACACAGGATCCGATTGTACGTTATATAAATTCCCATGATACATCATTAAGTCATATGTATGATAGTTCTGCTCGTCATGTCCCACTGATCGGCAGAATCGACACCATTGTTGCTTTAGTTCTGGGACATATGCACCTAGCCGAGGGCAATGGTTCATATCATGTAGTCCTGCTACCTGACAATCATCACACCATAACGCAGATCTTCTTGAACCTGGTCACAATAGGACAGGTTCCCTACTTGCCCCTGGGCGTATCGGACTAGGTCCTCCTAGTTGCATGTAATCCGTCAACAGAGGGCATTGATCCTTCGTATGGCCAGACACTCAGCAATGTATGCACCAGATATCTGTGCAGATGTCCTTTCCTCGCTCTTTTCTTAGGTTCTATATCTCCATATGCATAGCCCCAAGTTGTTCCTGGATTTGTTGTACCCCTGCTGACGTATCATCCCGGGGTGCAACTTCTAATTTCATAGCAACTTCCACATATTTCTCCTATGATTCAAAGGTCTGATGACTCATAGGCGTGTGTAGGTGAGGTAACAACATAGTGATGAACCACTTCGTATGTTTTCTATCATCATATTCAAACGCTCCTTCCCTGATTGCCTTATTCAATTGCTGATCAGCCTCCCATACTGACACAGACGCACCTTGTTTGAAGTCCTTTACTTCTGCTACAAGCTGGGAATAAGATTTTGGCTTTCAGAATTGCTACTTTAGAGCATCCTTGATATCTTGAATGGATGCATTCCCGTTTTGGGCAATGTATCGCATATACCAATCCAGGGCTCTGTCTTTGAATGCTAAATATAGTTGCACCCTCTTTATCGTGTCATTCGCCATGTTCTGTGTAGTCCAGACAGAGTCTGCCACAAACCAAAACTAGTCCATATCCTCATCTCCTACCCTGTTGAAGGTAGGCAGTTTCAGATGCGCAACCATATCACTGTCCAGGGGAGGTGGTGGTATGGGTGAATTCTTACCTTTGTGCGGCATAGGCAGCAGTGTAGCTGGGGGATCTTGCACAGCTAGTTCTTGCAACAGATTATAGGCGGGTCTCCCTCCGTCAAGGTTAGTTCGATAGTATTTACCACTACACGTCGCGCTCTCATCTAGATCCGAGGTCATTCAGTCAGTATGACTACACAGAATGCTCTTTTCGCACAGTAATTTCTTGATTAGCAGTAGTAACGTCCTCAGAAATTTTCCTCAAAATGCTTTGAAGAATCGCCATTCTGCCTTAGAGTATGATACAAACTAATCAATGGCAAATTCCATCACAAATCCTCCCAGTACACTATCCACCCAATGATCCACCGTGCGAGTGATAGTATTATTAGTTTTTTCCAGCTGCTCGAGAAACTCTGGGGTCCACTGAGTGACTCGCTCATCTTTCCAACACTTCTAGAATTCCACCAGTTTGGCCAGCCACTCCTAGAGTTCAATCGCAAAGGTAACAAAGAATATTTCGTAGCTTTCAGTAAGGACGCACCTATTTTTCCACCTTTCTACCATTAACTTCTCACTGCGATTTTATTTTACTGCGAACTCCTGGATCTGTCTTTCGAACCAGTCTTCGATCTCTTTTCTTTCAGGTTTCCAGTATTCTCTTTTCATTACCTGCTTCCTCTCTCAAACTTCTTTCGGTCCCGACAACAGAACCGTTTTTTCGGTTGAGGGGTCCTAACCCAGGTTCGGTGTGCAAGGTTTTCCAACAAACCCCTATACTACTGGCCCTTTCAGCAGTGAGCTACTTGCGTAGGTCAAAGTCTCACCCGAAGTAGTATGGGTGGGTGCTGGAACCAGGTTTCTGCACCTTGAGAAAGGATGGGAAAGGCAAGAAAAGTTGCATTCTATTTCTGTAATTCCTAGATTACCTTGTTCTGCGCAGGGTTAATTATGTATCTATTTTAATCCACGTGCACTAGATCTATAGTTATATGATTTTTATAACATCAACACAGTATTACATAAACAGAATGGAATAGATCTAGATCCAAGCATTTAGTACACAGATCTTCGCAGCGAAAAGACAGAAAATACACAACACAACAATTATCAGCAATTCATACAACAGTACTCACAAATTCATATCTCTAATAATCCTTCGCATTCATTCATTCATCAATCTTTCCTTACAATTCCCTTCCCAACCTGCGCACACAGCAGCAGGGTCTACACACAACTGGACTAGGATCTCCGTGCACACAGCCAACAGGAGTCTGTTCCCCAAAACCCAAACAGATAGCTTAAACCAGAGATCGCATCAATAGCTCATCATTTCTTATCTTTTACAATACAAAATACATCTCTATTTATAACAATATAGCCTCAACTTTCCTATGGCCTGCAACCCATGTTTTTCGGACCCCTTTACCCTTTGACCCATTACAATGCGTTCGGAGCTTTGACCCGCCCCCAAACCCCTGCGCTAGACTAAATATAATAAAAAATAACCAAAATGGACCAGTTTTGCAGCTTGTTAGGAGACCCCATTCCAACAGAGCCTAAACTAGAAACCACTAGCTCACAGTGATTCTGATGAAGAAATAGTTTTCCAACACAGACCATTAAGCATGTTTCCTACCCCATCCACTCCACTTTTTTCATCGCATCAGAGTTCGCCTACCCCACCACACATTCCATCTCCTCCTCCTCCCCCAGAAGTAGCAATGACCGCGCCAATGAAGCTACCTAATTTCAAGGGTATTGGGAATAATGACACTGAACACTTCTGGTTTTTTATTGAGGCCGAGTGGCAAGAATAACAGGTTCACATTAATGATATCAAGAAAGTGCAACTCGCTACTACCTTCCAGGATAGAGCATTGGATTGGTATATGAGGCATGTTCAAGATAACCCTGATGCTACCTTACAGTAGATAAAGACAGCCTTAAAAGGGTAGTTCAAAAATCCTAAATCATACACACAACTAGTAATTGAGATGAAATATATCCAATAGGAGGTTAATGAGTCTATATGGGAAGTAGAACAACGGTTGAAGTGTGTCATCGGGGATGGAGGGTTCGTCATTGATGATGTTCAACATAAAGAATGGTTCATTTCTATGTTGCTCCCCCATCTTCACCAGACATTAGGACAGTAAATACTGCCACATTAGCTGAGGCTGTAGAGGTCACAATGAAAATGGAAGCTACGCCAACACCTGTTGTGCTTGGGATTCAAAAAATACAGAACCAGCTAGAAGCCATGCACTTGGAAATTCAAAGCCTACGCAACGATAAGGGGAAGAAAGCGTGCATAGAAAAATTAGGGGAATTTTGAGGTCTAAAATGGGCCTCCTAAGGAAATTATAAAATAATAGTGGAAATAATAAAATAAGATTAGATTACATCATCAAATTTTAGAGGGAAAAAAGAAAAAAACTATTTTTTCAACTCATATTTTCAACTTATATCCTTATGGGTTTACTCAAATTTCGAGCAGGACCACTCGTTAGATGGATAATTTGATTCTTCATCCAAGGAGTACCCATGTTGCATACTTTTTATAGACTCTTCTACACGAAAAATGAGAAATACATGAAAAACGTGATTGGAATCAAGTTTTTAATGTATTTCTCATTTTTCGTGTAGGAGGGTCCATCAAAAGTATGCAACTTGGGTACTCATTGGATGAGGAATTAAATTTTTCATCCAACAAGTACTCTTGCTCGAAATTTGAGTAAAACATTAGGGAGATAAGTTTAAAATACAAGTTGAAAAAGTAGTTTTATTATTTTTTTATTTTTTAATCTTTTCACTTTTTTACCCCAAAAATGGTGAATCATCCCCCATGGTCAACATCATCATCTTGAATCTTATTGGTTCTTATAAATTTTATTTTAGATGTACATTTTTCTTAGGAGGCCTATTTTAGACCTCAAAAATTCTCTAATGATATGGTGTATAAAATGCAAAGCTTCCGGGCACCAGAAGGATCAGTGCCCTGTTTTCACTAATTATTTGAATGTTGGAGGTCCCGGCCCTTTGAAGAGCCCTGCCTAGTGTAAAATTTGTCCGGTTGTTGGATTGCATGACATAGATTCCTAACCTCAAGCAGTTTTTTTGTAGGTTATGTTCGTCATTAGGGCATGAAAAGCGGCACTGTTGCACCTATGATATGATGATGGATAAATTTGAAATATACAGGGTGCAGTCAAAGTCCTTCTCACTAGCATCCCCTTTTGGGTGCAAAGGTTCTCCAGGCAGAGGAAGAGGTCAAGGAGGTGGATCAGCTGGTTGAGGAAGAGGACAAGTCATTTTTTATAACTACAGAGATGCTAGCCATTTTCTGCGCAATTTTCTGAATCCTACGCACCAATATTGCAGGTATTGTAGACAACTTGTTCAGGTGCTTGAAGATTTCCCTATCCTAATTGCTAAGATGCAGGAAATAAAGATACAAACCCCAACACAAAAGATGCAGATGGTGCATGTTGAACCCTGTGGGGAGGATCCAAGTGTGAAGGTAATAACATGAGTGGCATAGCTACCAATGAAGATAAGGGAGAGCCATCAGTTACATGTGCCTTGATCTGTAAGGCGCCAAAGCATAAAACAGGAGTTGATCTCCAGTGTGCAAAATAAAACCTTATGAGGCATGGAATAATTCACCAAGGGTAATGTATCAACATCAGGTAGACCATTGCAAAACGCTGGAGGAGATGAAGAGATTAAACCCTTCCTACATGCATGTATGAAATTACTGCGCAACAATAAGGTAGTGGAAAATTTGTAGGCATTGATAGATAATTGCACAGAGAAGGGACCACCAATGGTAGAACAATGGGTCATCAATAAAATCTACAAAAAAAAGAAAAGAACATGTAGAGAGATGCACCTAAATTCACAGATAGGAGCTTATGATATGGATCAGGTAATTCTTGACCTGGGGTCAAACGTGAATGTTCTACCAAAACAGACATGGCAGCGTATGGGCGAACCCAAGATGGAATGGTCCACGATCCAATTGGGCATGGCCAATAAGCAGAGGATCATTCCTTTTGGTTGACTGCCTCAAGTCATAGTCATTATTGAGGGTGTTAATGTGGAAGCTGACTTTGAAGTGATAGAGATCGTGGATGATACGGATCCCTATCCTATGTTGCTGAGATTGGATTGGGCTATTGATATGTATGGTGTCATACATTTGAAGAAACGAAGGATGGAGTTTGATAATAATGAAGTCTGAGTTATCATCCCTCTAGACCCTACTGAAGGACACCAATATATGGAGCCTATGCACACTGGGGACGACATTGACTAAATCTATAAGCTGAGCTTGCGCAAAGAGGATTAGATCAACCCAACTGCGTATGGAACTATTAAGTGGGAGAAGGAAAGATTTTGTTTTTTAGACTCTGATGAGGAAATTGAGAATTGGAAGAATCGATTGCATGAGGTGTCGGCGTTACGTTGTAATCATGTGACTCGATATCTACGATGTATAACTTCTGAGGTATGTGATTTCCCACATTATGATGGATAAATTAATTTAAACATGTTCCTGAAAGAACTGGAAAGGATTGTGTCAGCATCACAAAGGTTCCATGCTCTAAATATTGGCTTGCATCCTACTCCAACAAGATGGTGGGAACCACATAAGGAAAATTTGGGATATTGGGAGGAATGTGCACAGATGATGTGGCTACAATTTGAACAACTAGTCATTACAGAAGCAGACTTATACTCTGGAAATGAGGATCCGCGCAGACATCTGACAAAATGGAATAAGGTATGGGGTGTTGAAAAAAGGCCTGAATGGGTTCACATGTTTATTCACACCCTGGGAAAGGTGTCAACTAAATAGTACTGGGAAACAGAGTTGATTTGGGGCACTAGCGACTAGTCTATGCTGGTAGATAGTTTTCTTCTTATATTTAACTCTGAAAGTGGGATCGATGTCATTGGCGAAACTTTGATCAGGGATACGCCAATCAGGGAGACTGTTTCTTGTCGACACTTGGTACTAGTAGAAGCTCAGGACCCACGTGCGCTCACAAGCCCTTCCATCCCCACAAACTTTAGACAAATGCGCTCCATGATGAGTCTTGTGGGATACTAAAGAAAGCTCATTCCCCAGTATGAATTGATAACTAAGCCCATGACCAGGTTACTCCACAAAAGTGTGACATTTTTTTGGGATGATGAATGTCATAAAATTTTGAAGTTGCTTAGGGATATGACAGTTACTACGTGCTATGATTTGAATTACCTAGTCAACAAGCCTATGTTAGGGGGGGGGGGGGGGGTGGTATGTCAGTGGTTATACGCCGCTATGGACTACATGCGAAATAAGGTGTGGCGCGAGCGATTTCTGCTCCATGGGAGCGACTGGTGCATAGAAGTGTCAAAAACTAGTCATTAGAACAGTAAAACTGGCTAAGACATAATTTTTATCATTTTTTGGAGCATCTAAAATGCATTTAATGAGGTGATTTTTCTAGATTTGGGACCGTTTTGTCAGTAATGGAGCCTCATTAATGCATAAGGATTTGTTAAAGACGCGCCACAAGTATAAATATGGCCTAGGGGGTCACACTAGTTCCCTTTCCACATTGAATTAATTTCATGCCCTGACCTACTTTTTTTCCCTTAGCTTTGTTGGGTCTATGTCTGGGTTGGATCTAGGATTTGAAGAAGAATTGCATCGCGCAGGGTTAGGATATGCCATCCCCACCAATATGGCAGCCACTTGACTAGGTGACAACCCTACTGCACCTGAGGCCCCCTTCATGAAAACCCCTATGGCATCCAAACCAGCGAAAGGTCAGTCCTCCAGAAGGAAATCTCCTCGGGAAAAGGCTCCTCAACCATGCCCTTCTGCAGTAGAGCCCCAGATGTGGCCAATGCCTGAGTTTCCTGAAAATATACATGAGATGGATGAAGATGTAGTTGAGGTAGTTCTGTTTTACCAGTTTCTTGGGTACATCAGGTCATGCAAACCATCGGTCAAAGTACCTAAGGACGTAGACAAGGTGCACTCAAGTATTCAAACCACCCTAATCCTTGAGGATGTCCCAATGGAAGGGGATATGCTCCCAAGAATCCTACACAATTAGGTCCTTATATTACTAGTGTAGTGCCTTATTTTTGTTAGTGTAGACCCCTTATTGTTATTTTTGTACCCCTGTAACCCCCATATTGTGTAATATTCCAGATCTGGAACAGCTCATGAATCATGCATGAAAAATGCATTTCCAGCAAAAAATACAATAAAATAGTAAAATTGAATCTTGGATCCCATATATTAGTCAATATAAATTCTAAATCCAACATTAGAGCTGAAACAAAGCAAACTAGGTGGGTTAAACAGATCTCCCATACCTAGTATTTCCAAAAAGTGTTAAATCCCCAAGACTGCAAAATGTCGGAGTAGCTGCTCAAGGGAATACGTAGTCTAAGATATTTTTTACACATAAAATCATAGGAGAACAATATATATACTCATTTATTGATAAATAATGCTGAAGAACAGAGATATAAGCTCCTTATACAAAATACAAAAGAAACCAGCAAGGGTTTCTTGTCAAACACTCTGCATACAAAATGGGATATTCAGTAATTTACTGAATCACCACTGCAACACTAAATTAAATGAGTGTAAAAGGATGGAAATATTTATGATCTGGTGTATATCCCTCAAGGGCTTCCTCCCATGAAAGGATTAACCTCTCAATCACAAGGAAACTCAACAACGGAGCCACCAAACCATGCAATGAACACTGCCTCCAAAATAACGCATTCCCTAGCAGAAAAAATGCTGGGACTGTATGGGAAATGTGTGGTATGATGCCACAGATCTGAAATAAGCTTCGGAACTCTCCAAACAGATCTATCAAGTGAAGGAAACCTTCCTCCAATGAGAAACTAGCTCAGAAGTTGGGATTCCAATCCCTTCCATTGTTGCACCCAACAACACTGCAGAATCTATGGAAAAGTTGTATTGATGAATATGGATGAATATTGGCCTGAAAAACTGATGTTTAATGATGAATTCAAACTCTCCCAATGAGGCTCCTCAAAGGAAAGAGGTGGGATTCCCGCCCGGGAACACCCAGTGCTTAACAACACTGCAACTTTGCTAAGCAGCAAAGCAGCAACAAGTCTTGGCAGACAAGAATAATAGACTAAGACATGAAGAATAATGCTGAAATCCTATTCCTTATGTAAGACATGATTTTTCTTGCCCTTGGACCCACTCAATTAGGTTACTTCTAACCCAAGTTACATCTCCCCCCAAAATTGTGTTATTCATCCTTGGATTCTTCCTCCACTAAAACTGCGCTATTGACTTAGTCAAAGCAGCTTGATTTTATCTCTGTTCACACATGGAGGTGTTTTATTAGGCTACAAATAATGTCCCCTTTCACACTTGGAGTTTTTTTATTCTCCTTGGGAGACTTATGGGCTTTCCTACCCATTTATTCACCGACTAAAGCTACTGCTAACTCTAATGTTCCATTTAACTTTGAGGCTAAAATTTTGGAACATTATAGTCCTCCCCTCCAAAATCTTTGCTTTTCCTCAAGAAAAATCATAAGGAGAACAAAATTTCTCCCCTCTTCCTCATGTGGTCTCCATCAATAGCCTCCATCACTGCATCAAGAGAATCTGCAAATATATTGTCATCCAATGCTTCCTCCCAAGTGTGCAAAACCAAAGTGTCTGCATCAATCAAAGGTGGAAAGTGTGAATGGAAACCTGCTAGCTGTCTCATGGCCTCCACAAAGTAGGAGTGATGACCAACATGGTGAATGAGTGCCTCCCTCACCCATGCTATCATCCAAATGAAGTGAGTCACCCGCCAACATGGTAACTCATGAAAATTCTCCTCCACCTTGTGCTCCTAAAATGTAGGTGGGATGAATGAATGTACATGATAGGCAAGAGGGCCTATCCCACGTTGTGTCCTCTCCACTTATGATGAGTGTAGAAGGCATGCTGACCTTGGGCTGCAACATGATTTCCCTCTAATGGCAAGAAGAAGATTGAGCCTCCAAAGACTCTCCCTCCAAAGTCATGAGACATGTCAACCCAAACCATTCCATCCAAGACGAATGGCACATCATCACCATTTGGCCTCCAAATCAGAAAATTTCTGAAATTTAGGTGCAATTTTGGATGGTACCAAAGGTTCTCCAAGTGGATATTACGCAGTCCCCCCAACTGCTGCTTGAGAATTTCATATGGCAAGTGGTCCTGCAGCAAGTTACAAGCTATATATGTTTTTCCTCCCATCATGGGGAAGTAAGCATCAATGCATATCAGTTGTACATAGATAAAATAACAATACACTTGCCCAAATTCATGTATAGATGGGCTACTACCATCATAAACATTGGCCCTAAAGTGACCATGAAACCCAAAAATACTCTTGCTCTTTTGAGGAGCAATGCACTGTTCAAACATGGTGGGAAAGTACAAATACTCAATGGAGTAATCAACAAGTACGGAAATGCATCTCCTACCATACATAGTGAGTAGGCTAAAAGTGAGGTCCATGTATAAGCTCCCCCATGAGGATTCCCTCACAAAAATATGTAAGAAGAAAGGATACCCATACTCTTTGGAACACTCCATCAATAAGAACACGCTCCCATGTGACAGCGATGTAGGCCTTAAGAATAAGGCTCCATGACTTCTCCCTTTGACATTCCACATGCCAAAGCCATCCACCATCATGCTACTATGTGAGAAGATCATCTTTTAACATGGAAGTCTCTCATGATCCTCCAATACTGAAGGGTAGCCTCCTTGCACCATGAATGTGCCTTCCTTCTCTTCAGAAATATCATGAAAAGTATGGGAAGAATTTTCCCCATACTCTCCCAAGTGCAACCATAGCAACAACAAATTCTGCTGCTGCCTCATCTCTCCCTCATACAAGCCAAAGAGTAAGATCATCAAGGTCAAATTGTATGATGCCCCATACCAACAAGTCTTATGCTGCTCTATCATATGGGTGCCATGCCATCCAATTGGTTCTCTCTCCATAGAAATCTTCCCTTGAACAAAAACACATCAGCAATACATGGAAGCAAGATACAATAAAAACAAGTTGCAAAATGACAACCAGAGAGTGAATCATGGTCCCTCTCATGGAACGAGCTTAGTGCATCCTTGGCCTACTTCAAAATAATAAATAACTAGTGCTTTTCCAGCCACTTTTTTTTTGCCACAGTCATCTCATAAGATGAAAACATTAAGTTACAATATGATGTCATTGGTGCACACCAAGAGACATATGGATTCCTCCACAGCTCATCAAAAATATAGCCAAAATAAATGCTACAAGTAGCTGCAAGTACATCGTCATACAATATGCAAGAATAAATATTCCTTCTTGTTACATCATGCTGCTCAAATAAGGGGAAGAAGTACAATACAAAACATGAAATGCTACCTCCTCCATTATGTACTTGAGGTCTTGAGCTGAAATGGCTCAAATGGAAATTCTCCCTTACTCCAAATGAGTAGGAAGGTAGCTGTGACATCCTCTCTATCACCATCCAGGCTATGCATCTCTCCATATGTTGATATATGTCCTGCTGGATTCCCTCCCAAGTGAACTCCTCCATCAAATGGAAATATGCATCAAAGTGCATAGAAGAGAAGTCCTCATGTGCTGCATGTAGCAGCTTCTCCTTGAGACTAGAAGATCTAGTCAAGAATATCTTGCCATAGGAATAGATGACCACATCATCCACCATGTATCTGTCATCTCCAACCGGGTCATCAAGAATCATGCATGAACTAAGATCCTTGGAGTACTCTACCAAAAGCTGAGATCTCCAACAAGGATCAATCCTCCTAAGAGACAATGCTAGTGATCTGGCATCTGAAGCTCTCCTCATGATATTGTCTACTACTTTGACATCCCCCATTCCAAATTTCTCCTCCAAACTCTTCACCTCTCCACAATCCAAGAGTGGTGAACCCAAAGAAAAGATATCTCCCATCAACTGCAGATCTGGTGGCCTCCCCGGTGGAATGCCTCCATGTAGTGAGACATCAATGTAAGGAGTAGACTGTGCATATGATTGGGCAACCTTTCCCTTGCCCTCACTATGCAAATTAGTCTACCTCTTCCTTGCATTAGCTTTCTGAAATAGTGAAGGATGTGTGCTTCTCATCAACTAATGCTGCTCTTCCTCCCTACCTCCTCCTTCCAGCTGCAATGCTGCACAATCATGTTGCTCACTGATTGTGCTTGGACCTCCATGTATGAGATCTTGGGGACTTCCTTGCAAAGATGCAAGAATCCCTCCTATGGGAGCATGTGCTCCTCCTTCCTCTGCATGAGGCACTAGATGTGCTCTAGATGTGATAGCGCTATTGCCCCCATCTTCCTCAATGTGTGTGGGCAACATCTCAACAGTTGGATCCTTTTGTGAAAAAGAGATCCCCATGCCCTCTTGTTCAATAATATGAACTGGAGGCTTTGCTTCCGAGAATGTGTAATGCAAGATCTTTGCTTCTCCCATGGTTTTCTGAAGTGGAGTTTCCTCCATCACATGCAAGGGTTTTTTTTTCTCAAGTTTTCCTTGCTCATGTGTCTTAGGACATTTTTCACCAAACCTTTCCATCAATGTTTTTATGAATCTTACATAAGAGAAAGTGTTGGCATTATTTAAGGAATAAGATTAAAAAATCCACCATGCATGAGCCTTACCTCTGAAATCTAGCGCTGTAACTCTGATGGCTTCACCTCCGGAAATATGGTGTAGCTGCAAATAGGAGTTTAGCTTCTTCACCCAAGCTCCAACTGAACATGTAGGTGATTTAGAAAAAGTAGATAGAAGAAATACACCTGCATCCTGTTGTTGGTTCTTCTCCACCTAGATATTGCAAAACTCTTGGAAATCAGTATGATCTCTAAACCTCTCAGTTTGAGATTCATACTCCTGTAACAAATCACTAAGAGTTCTCCTCTTAGGAATTTTTCCTCCTCCCATCCATCTAAGGATAGCTCTGGGCACTTGACTGTGATGTGCATCATGGAGTGCAGTTGCATGCTCACACTCACCATGTGAAAATCTAGATTCAACTCTAGATTCAACCTCCTTTCGAGATCCCATCTCCAATCTCATTTTCTTCAGCTCTCCTTGAAAGCTCTTCATAGATTTTGGAAGAAACTTTGTGAGCTTTTCTTCCTTTCTTCCTACACATATTGAAGCTTTATGGCTTCTTTCCATCTCTCCTTCTTCTGATAGATGGATCTCATAGGATGAGATAGAGATAATGCTTTGATACCACTGTAATATTCCAAATCTGGAACAACTCATGAATCATGCATGAAAAACACATTTCCAGCAAAAAATGAAATAAAAAAGTAAAATGGACTCTTGGATCCCATATATTAGTCAATATAAATTATAAATCCAATATTATAGCTGAAACAAATCAAACTAGGTGGGTTAAATGGATCTCCCACACCTAGGATTGCCAAAAAGTGCTAAAACCCCAAGACTGCAAAATGCCGGAGCAGCTACTCAAGGGACTGCGTAGTCTAAGAGAGGTTTTACACATAAAATCATAGGAGAAAAATATATCTACTCATGTATTGATAAATAATGCTGAATAATAGAGATCTAAGCTCCTTATAAAAAATACAAAAGAAACCAGTAAGGGTTTCTTGTCAAACACTCTGCATACAAAATGGGATATTCAATAATTTACTGAATCACCACTGCAACACTAAAGTACATGAGTGTACAAGGCTGGAAATATGTCTGATCTAATTTCTATCCCTCAAGGGCTTCCTCCCATGAAAGGATGAACCTCTCAATCACAAGGAAACCCAGCAACGGAGCCACCAAACCATCCAATGAACATTGCCTCCAAAATAACGCATTCCCTAGTAGAAACAGTGCTGGGAATGTATGGGAAATGTGTGGTCTGATACCACAGATCTTAAATAAGCTTTGGAACTCTCCAAACAGATCTCTCAATTGAAGGAAACCTTCCTCCAATGAGAAACTAGCTCAGAAGTCGGGATTCCAATCCCTTCCACTGCTGCACCTAGCAACACTGCATAATCTACGGCAAAGTTGTGCTGATGAAGATGGATGAATATTGTCCTGAAAAACTGATGTGGAATGATGAATGAAAACTCTCCCAATGAGGCTCCTCAAAGGAAAGAGGTGGGATTCCCGCCCAGGAACACACAGTGCTAAACAACACTGCAACTTTGCTAAGCAGCAAAGCAGCAATAAGTCTTGGCAGACAAGAAAAATAGACTAATACATGAAGAATAATGCTTCCATCCTCTTCCTTATATAAGACATGATTTTTCTTGCCCGTGTCCCCACTCAATTAGGTTACTTATAACCCAAGTTACATCTCCCCCCAAAATTGCGTTATTCATCCTTGGATTCCACCTCCACTAAAACTGCACTGTTGACTTAGTCAAATCAGCTTGATTTTATCTCTGTTCACACATGGAGGTGTTTTATTAGGCTAGAAAGAATGTCCCCTTTCACACTTGGAATGTTTTTATTCTCCTTAGGAGACTTATGGGCTTTCCTACACATTTATTCACCGGCTAAAGCCGTTACTAACTCTAATGTTCCATTTAGCTTTGAGGCTAAAATTTTGGAACATTACATATTGTTATTATTCTACCCTTATATTATTATTGTTAGGTCAGCTAGGATTATATTGTGACCCCATGTACTCCTATATATAGAATGAGGTGTTATGATTTGTATCGTCCAACAATTGTTAATTTATGTAATGTAAAGGAGATTTCCCCCTCGAAGTGGTTTATTTCTAAGGCGTTGATCTCTATTTTATTCTATTTTTGGAGCTGGTTTCATAACATTTGGTATCAGAGTTTTGGATTCTATGGTTTCACTGCTCCAAACAGGCCATCATGGAATTTTCTCTATAATTTTTTTTGTACGAAGGTTTAGAATCTGAAATGTTTACCACATGAAGCAAAAATTCTAAGGAACTTCGTGTAAAAAATTCAGATCTTGATTCACAATATTTTCAGAGATATGATCTGTGGAAGTTAGGGTTTTTTAGGCTCTTGAATTTCATCTAAAAGAGGCGATCTTGGGAAAATATTCATAACTCTCTCTCTAAACATCAGATTGGAATTCTGTAAAAAGTGCTCAAAATTACACAGACTTAGTTTCCTGTGTATCAATTTCAGAGCCAAAGGAGGAAAAAGTGACACGTGGCACGCCGTACAAGTTCGCTCTACTAAACCAGTCCATAATTAGGTCATTGTGGGAGATTGGGCATAACGTTTTCTTGAAGCATCCAAATTAGGTCAGACCTGTGGTATTTGAAAGAAGATTCAGAGGCCTACTATAGGACCAAATTTCATATATTGAAGATCTGAAATTACAGAGATAATTCATTTTCAATATCGAGCTCCTCAAAAGCAAGAAAAAGGTGTGTATTGTTTTTTCAAATTGCATAAGTCTTGTTTGAAAAATCAGTTTGAAGTGATGAAGCATAGATATCAGTATTGGGTTCTAAAATACCCCCCTAAAAATAATTCAACACCCATTAAGCCCTCATAATACTCTACTATGACTCATGAAGATGAAGAAGTGCAACATGATATATCAAAATTACAGGAGAAAGTGCACCAAATTTCGCTCTCCTAAAGAGTTACAAAAAATGAAATGTAAGTTTTGAAGAAAGGCATGGAAGCTAAGATGTATGGTTTGAAGAAGGGCATGGAAGCTAATATGGATGGTTTAAAGAAAGGCATGGAAGCTAATATGGATGGTTTGAATAAATTCGTGGAAGCTAAGATCGATGGTATAGAAGAAAAAATGAAAGACAACATGGAGGACATGAAGAATGATCTAACGGAAGGTTTAAAGGAAGGTTTGACAAAGTTGATATAAGAAATTATTCTTAATGGAGAAAATATAATAGAGGAAACTCATGATGAGAAAAAAATAAATGTTAATCGTTATTTCATAAACTCGAATGTTGGATGGAAGACCCACCATATTCCAAAGATCGATATGAGAAATTTTAATGGCAAGGATCTCGTAACATGGATACTACATATGGAGCAATATTTTGATCTCAATAATGTGAAAAATACACAAAAGGTATGCATTGCAACTTTATATTTAGAAAAAAATACATTTGTATGGTATCAATGGATTTGCTCCAGTAAAAAAATTGTCACTTGGTCAATTTTTATGGAGGAAATGATAGCACATTATGAGGATACAAAGAGAAACACCTTCTTTAGCCAATTGATAAATCTCAAACAAAAGCATTTAGTGGTGGAGCACATTGAGGACTTCCAAAAATTGAATATAAGGGTAACTTATAATCCAGAGGAACACAGGATTGATGTCTTCATATGGACTTTAAAAAATAACATCCAACATGAGGTTTTCCTTTGGGAACCTGATTCATTGGAGAAGGCATTCAGGTTGGCAAGAAAAATTGAATGTAAAATTATGGCGACAAGGAAGCCTACCACTCACATCTATAAATATGGAAGTGTTGCTACTCCTAAACTTCCACAACCTACAAGGTTGACACCACAACAATTGGAAGAAAAAAGAGCAAAAGGGCTTTGCTACAGTTGTGATAGCAAATACACTAAAGGTCATAAGTGTGCTGAGAAGAAATCATTTTACATAGATTGTGAAGAGGAAGAAGAAAATGAACAAGAAGGGGATATACACCAAGAACCAGCCCTAGAAGAGGAAGAAATGAATCCGACCATATCGTGTAATGCACTGGCAGGAATTACCACTCCTCAAACTCTCAAGACAGAAGGACATATCAAGAAGAAAAGGGTAATAGTGTTGATTGATTCAGGTAGCACCCATAATTTTATTCATTGTAAGGTAGCCAAGGAATTAAATTGTTTCCTATACCCAGCACCAGAATGTCAAGTTATGGTTGCAAATGGAGGAACTATAAATTGCTCTAGAAAATGCCATAATATCAAGCTAACCATGGGGGAATATGTATTGACTAGTCCAATGCTTTCCATTCCTATGGGAGGTGCTGATGTTGTACTAGGAGTACAATGGTTACAATCTTTGGGGACGGTAGCTTTAATTTTCAAGAACTTTTCTTGAAATTTTTTTCAGAAGGAAAGGAAGTCGAATTACGGGGTATTGAAGGGAAGCCAGGAAGGATAATAAGCTCTAATGTCATGACAAAGTTTCTAAAGAAAGAACAACGAGGCGTAATTGCACAATTATGCTCACTAGAAGTTCCGACATCAAAATCATCTATTTCTGCAGATCTCCAACAAGTCTTGGACGATCATTCCAAGGTGTTTGAAACTCCCAAAAGACTCCCACCTATTCGTGATCATGATCATGCTATTCATTTGATTCCAGGAAGTGTTCCTCCAAACATCAGGCCTTATAGATATCCTTACTTCCAAAAGAGCGAAATTGAACGTATGATTGGAGAAATGTTAGAGGCGGGTATAATTCAACCCAGTCAAAGTTCTTTCTCTGCTCCTGTAGTGTTGGTACACAAGAAGGATGGATCATGGCGAATGTGTCCGGATTATAGGGAGCTCAATAAGCTCACCATTAAAGACAAATTTCCCATTCCTGTGATTGATGAATTATTGGATGAATTACATGGAGCAATTTATTTTACCAAGTTGGACCTTCGTTCAGGGTATCATCAAATTAGAATGAAGACTGAAGATATTCCAAAAACAGCATTTCGAACTCATGAGGGTCATTATGAATTTTTGGTCATGCCTTTTGGCCTTACCAATGCACCTTCTACATTTCAATGGTTGATGAATTCCATTTTCAAACCCTTCCTTAGAAAATTTGTGTTAGTATTTTTTGATGATATACTAATCTACATCAGGTCTTGGAAGGATCATGTTCAACATGTTGACATGGTGCTCAAACTATTGGAGGAGAAACTGTTGAGATTTTTCTTTTAATTAATTTTGGAGAAAATCTCATGAATGTGACAACAATAGGATTTGTTGATAAATTGACTCCATCTAATTTTGATGTGGAGTTAATGCATCCTATATTTGTTGTGAGTGAAATTATGATTCAGTTTCTACTCCCAGCTATAAAATGTAAGCCAATAGAGGCAAATGAGCATGAGGAATGTGAGGTGATTGGAAGAGAAGATGAGAAACTCTGCTGTTGTAATTCTCCAGTTGATGAATGAGATTGTCGATGCCCTGTTTGGTGGACATAGCCCAGATTGGTTGGGTGAACCACGTTAAAATATTCTATGTCTTCATGTTTGTTAAATTCTGTGTGAATTTGATGATTATTTAGTTTCCCCTGTGTTTAATTACTCTAACAATTGGTATCAGAGCTTATGTTGTAAGCTTTGGTCTGTTGCGTGTGATTGCGAAGCCATGAGGCCATGAGTCGTGAGCAAAGAAGCAGAGCCATGAGTTTTGGAGGCTGCATTTGTTATAGATATGTCCACTGTCTGTTTTAATGGAAAATTGAAGTTGATGTGGAAGACCGTGAGCAGGCTGGCGCTGTTCTTATGTGCAGAAGTCGAGTTTGAAAACAGTGCCGTAAACGATGTTGATAGCCGTTGTGAGTTGTGAATGTTGGAGGTTTGTCAGTGCTGTGGAGGAGCCAGAGCACAGTAAGTTGTTCAGAAGCGTTGAACGATTCGTGAGCTGATGTCCTGTTGAACGGTGTTAAAATCGCTGCATTGAACGGCGTTGAAGCCAGATCGTTGAACGATTTGGATTTGAGGTTTACAATCGCTTCATTAAAAACGTTGATTTCCTTTTTTCAAATGCCATAAGTTAAATTGAACACATAATTTATTATATGCAAAATGATTTATTGAAGGCATATAACTTTTGCAAATCGATTTATTTGAATTTTTTTTTAAAATAAAATCGATTATATTGAAAAAATCGATATTCAAAGGAATGATCTACATTTAATAGAGCATGATAGAGGTACGTAGAGCATAATAGAGGAATAAAAAGTGTAATATCAATTTATATGGAGTTTGTAAAGATTGGAATATCAAGTTTTTATAATATGCCATTAGATAGGGTCCAGGGCCTATTTTTTTTTTAAAAGGGAAAGGCATTTTTTAATCAAAATTAATATTTTTGATTACAATAAAATATTCAGTTATTAAGAGTTGCGATTGGAGATTTTGTGACACGAGTTACTAAACATGGAAAAAAATGAAGTGCTCCGTTTGAGATCGAGAAGTTCAATGGAAAAAAAACTTCGAGATCTGGAAAGTGAAGATGTATGATCTACTCGTGCAACAAGGCGTGGCGAAGGCGCTGTTGAGAAAAGCCAAATAGCCTTACACCATGAAAGATAAAAAATGGAGTGACTTGGATGAAAGAGCACTGAGCGGCATTCGACTGTGTTTGGTAGATGATGTTTTATTTAACATCGTGTCAGATAAAACTGCTGCTGGTTTGTGGACAAAGCTTGAAAAGCTGTACATGAAAAAATCCTTAACCAATAGGATTCTTTTGAAGCGATAGTTGTATAGCTTGCGCATGAAGGAAGGTACGAAGATAACTGATCATCTGAATACCTTTAATACTCTCTTGGTGCAGTTAGAAAGTATAGAAGTAAAATTTGAATCAGAAGATAAAGTTGTAACTTTATTATGCTCGTTTCCCGAGTCATGGGATCATTTTGTTACTTCTATAAATCTTAGTTCATCAGAAACCCTTGAATTTGATGATGTAGTTGGAGCTTTTATGTCTGAAGAAAGAAGGAAAAGGTCAAATTCAGAAACCTCTACATCAGAAGCAATGATGGTCAGAGGTCGTTCTAAAGAAAGACGCTTCAGTAAGCACAACAACTCGTGGTCAAAATCGAAAGGGAAGAAGAGTAAGGTAAAGTGCTGGTTTTGTGGAAAATCAGGACATTTGAAGAAGGACTGTTGGAAGAGACAAAAAACATCCAAAGGAGACTCTTTGACAGGGAAGAAAGAAGCAAACACGACAAATATAGGTTCGGCATCCATTTCAGGTATGAGTGGTGAAGTGTTATCAGTTAGTTTGTCTAATCATGATCAACATTGGTTGTTAGATTCTATTGCGTCAAATCACATGTGCATTCATAGAGAGTGGTTTAAAACTTATAAATCAATCAATGATGGAGTTGTTTGCATGGGAAATGGTGTCTCGTGTAATATAGTGGGAATTGGAAGCATCCAAATTAAAATGTTTGATGGGTCAAATAAAATTTTAACTGATGTAAGGCACGTGCCTGAACTAAGAAAAAACCTCATTTCACTACGAGTGCTAGACACAAATGGATATAAAACCTTTATTCAAGGTGGAGTGATGAAATTTTGTAAAGGAATTTTACTAGTAATGATAGAAAATAAGGTTGGAAATATTTTTCAGTTAGAAGGAAGAACAGACTCAGATCATGCTTCTACAGTATCTGAAAACGATAGTAATTATATTTGTTTATGGCATCAAAGGTTGGGCCATATGAGCGAAAGAGGATTAAAATTTTTATCTGATCGTAAGTTACTTCCTAGTTTAAAATATTCTAAGTTAGATTTCTGCAAACATTGTCTATTTGGGAAACAAAGCAAGCAGAAGTTTAAAACTGGAAAACATACTAGTAAGGGAATCCTTGATTATATCCATTCTGATGTTTGGGATCCATCTCCTACGACCTCATATGGAGGATCATCATATTTTGTATCTTTTATTAATGATTTCTCTAGAAAAGTGTGGGTCTATATGTTAAAGAATAAGTCTGATGTATTCACAGTTTTCAAAAAATTTAGAGCATTAGTTGAAAACATCACTGGAAGAACCATTAAATGTTTAAGAACTGACAATGGTGGTGAGTTTAATTCAAAGGAATTTGATAATTATTACAAGGACGCTGGGATCGAAATACATAAAACTACTGTATATACTCCTCAGCAAAATGGAGTTGCTGAATGCATGAACAGGAATCTTTTCGAGAGAGCAAGAACTATGCTTAGTAACGCCAATTTGCAGAAGGAATTGTGGACAGAATCGGTTTCTACGGCTTGTTACTTGGTAAATCGATCACCATCAACTGTAATAAGATGCAAAATTCCTCAAGAGGTATGGAAAGGCTATCCTTTTTATTATTCTAAATTGAAATTTTTTGGTTGTGATGCATATGCTCTGGTTCTCAAACATCAGCGTTCTAAATTAGATCCTAAATCAAAAATATATATATTTTTTGGATATGGTGATGGGACTAAGGGATACAAGTTGTGGGATCCTACTACTCACAAGATCATCATTAACAAAGATGTTAAATTCAATGAATCTTCACTTGAAAATCCAGATGTAGATGATAAATTGAAACGGGATAATGTACCTAAGCTTCAACATATTCAGTTTGAAACCAGTTCAAATACTGATGATAGTCTAGATGAACAAGTTTCAGATTCAGATCATGAACAAGTTTCAGATGAAGATCATGAACATGTTTCAGATGCTGATCATGAATAAGTTCCTATAGATAATAATCAGCAAATTGTGGAAGTACCAGAAACATCTTTAAGGAGGTACATGAGAATCAGGCATCCTCCTAAAAGGTATGATGATTATGTTACTTCAATTTCTTTAACTGCCAATGATGATGAACCTTTGTGCTATCAGGAAGCTGTAGAAGGTTCTAACAGTGATAAGTGGAAAGAAGCTATGAAGGACGAGATGAAGGCATTAGACAAGAATGCCACATGGGATCTGGTCGAACTTCCCAAAGACAGAAAAACTGTGGGATGTAAGTGGGTTTACAAATTGAAGAAGGGTGTTGATGATAAAGAAGATAGGTACAAAGCGAGGCTGGCCGCAAAAGTTTTTTCTCAGAAAGCAGGAATTGACTTTAATGAGATATTTTCACCAGTTGTAAAAATTGTTTCAATTCGGATTGTGTTAGCATTAGTTGCTTTACTTGATTTAGAATTACATCAACTAGATGTTAAAACTGCATTTTTACATGGAGATTTAGATGAGGAGATTTACATGGAACAAACGGAAGGGTTTGTTCAAAATCGCAACGAGAAATTTTTCTGCAGGCTCAAGAAATCATTTTATGGTCTGAAGCAGTCGCCTCGACAATGGTACAAGAAATTTGATTCTTTCATGATGAGTCAAAATTATATAAGAAGTGAATATGATCATTGTGTTTACTTTAAGAAATTAAGTAATGGCATGTTTATTATCTTAGTGTTATATGTTGACGATATTCTTTTAGCAAACAAAATCATAACATAGATCAACAGGTTAAAGGCTCAGATGGCTAGGACATTCGTTATGAAAGATCTAGGAGCAGCAAGACAGATTTTGGGCATGGAGATTTTCAGAGACAGGAGAAATGGTAAGCTGTGGCTATCACAAAAGAAGTATATTGAAAAAATACTCTTGAGGTTTGGTATGAACAATGTGAAGCCTGTTTCAGTCCCTTTAGCTTCCCATTTTAAGCTTTCTTCAAGTTTATGTCCTAACACTAATGAAGAAAAGGAATATATGTCTCGAATTCCATATGCCAATGTAGTAGTTTTTTTGATGTATGCGATGGTTTGTACTCGACCAGATATTTCACATGTAGTTGGGGTTGTCAGCAGGTATATGGAAAATATAGGAAAATAACACTGGTCAGCAGTGAAATGGGTGCTTCAGTATCTGAGAGGCACAAGTGATTAATGTATCACTTATAATAGAAGTAGTGAATTTGTTTGCGGATATGTTGATTCCGATTTTGCAGGTGATTTGGATAAGAGAAGGTCAACTTTAGGGTATGTCTTTACTCTTGCAGGTGATTTGGATAAGAGAAGGTCAACTTTAGGGTATGTCTTTACTCTTGCAGGTGGAGCTATTATCTGGATGTCAAAGCTACAGAACATTGTTGCTTTATCCACTACTGAAGCAGAATACATAGCTGCTTCACATGCTTGCAAAGAAGCGGCTTGGTTGAAAGGTTTGTTTGGTGAGTTTGGTAGGTTGCAGGACAACATCAAGTTATTTTGTGATAGTCAAAGTGCAATTTATTTGGCTAAGAATCCAAAATATCATAGTAAATCAAAGTATATACCTATCAAGTACCGTTTTGTAAGACAGGTTATCACTGAAAGGGGAGTCTCTCTTGAAAAGGTGCATACAAAGGAAAACTGTGCAGACATGTTCACGAAACCAGTTTTGTTAGAGAAGCTACGATGGTGTCTGGCTTCTCTTGGCTTGCTAAAAAGATAAATATAATAATGGAACAGGGTATTAGGCTAATTGTTGTCAAGGTGAAGATTGTTGAGATTTTTCTTTTAATTAATTTTGGAGAAAATCTCATGAATGTGACAACAATAGGATTTGTTGCTAAATTGACTCCATCTAATTCTGATGTGGAGTTAATGCATCCTATATTTTTTATGAGTGAATTTATGATTCAGTTTCTACTCCCAGCTATAAAATGTAAGCCCGTAGAGGCAAATGAGCATGAGGAATGTGAGGTGAGTGGAAGAGCAGATGGGAAACTTTGCTGTTGTAAATCTCTAGTTGATGAATGAGATTGCCGATGCCCTGTTTGGTGGACGTAGCCTAGATTGGTTGGGTGAACCACGTTAAAATCTTATGTGTCTTCATTTTTTTTTAATGTTGTGTGTATTTGATGATTATTTAGTTTCCGTTGTGTTTAATTAATCCAACATAAACATTTAAATGCAAAAACCTCCAAATGTTTCTTTGGAGTACAAGGGGTGGAATATCTAGGTCATATTGTATCTTAAGAGGGTGTTAAGGTAGACACTAACAAAATTAAATCCATTAAGGAATGGAAAGTCCCCACAACCATAAATAAGTTGTGACGATTTCTCGGTTTAACAAGGTATTATTGCAAGTTTGTTAAGAATTATGGGAGAATATCAACACCTTTAACAACATTATTGAAGAAAGATGCATTTTCATGGACTCCTGAAGCAACTAAGGCCTTTGAGCATCTTAAAGAGACAATGTGCCTAGCACCAGTCTTAGCTACGCTAGACTTCACAAAAACCTTTAATGTGGAATGTGATGCGTCGGGAAATGGAATTGGTGTTATTTTAATGCAAGAAGGAAGACCCTTTTCTTTTGAAAGTCATCCAATCAAAGGAAAGTATTTACAGAAAGATATTTATGAGAAGGAAATGTTGGAAATACTACATGCACTAAAGAAATGGCGACCTTACCTAATGGGAAGACACTTCAAGCTAAAAATTGATCATGATAGTCTTAAAAAAAAATTGGAACAAAGAATATCTTCAGAAGAGTAGCAAAAATGGGTCACATAGATGTTGGGTTATGAATTTGAAATCATATACAAAAAAGGGAAGCTAAATGTTGTTGCAGATGCACTCTCAAGAAAGGATGAAGAGGTGCAAGCATTGATTTGTGCCATTTCTATTATCGAACCAGATTGGATAACCGAAGCAAGGGATGAATGGAAGAAGGATGAATAAGTGTGGACACTCATTCAAAATTTGTAGAAGATCCTAGTACATATGATACATTTAGTTGGAAAAATGATTCCTTATGCTACAAATATCACTTACATCTTTGTAAGAATCCTCAACTAAAACAAAAGTTTCTTTTGTAATTGCACACTTCTCCTTTAGGACGACACTCGGGATTTTTAAAAAATTACCACAGAGTGAAGAAATAATTTTTTGGGATGGCCTAAAATATGATATTCAAAATTTGGTGGCGGAATGTTTGGTTTTTCAAAAAAATAAAGTTGAGACAATTAAGACCCCGGGTCTTCTACCACCTTTATCCATTCCAAGTCAATGTTGGGAGGATATCTCAATGGATTTTATCACATGTTTACCTAATTTATAAGGAAAGAGTGTCGTCATGGTGGTATTTGATAAACTTACCTAGTATGTTCACTTTTCTGCTTTATCTTGTCCATTTAAAGCAAGTACAATTTCTACTGCATTTATGGAAACAATTCAAAAGCTACATGGAAACCAAGATATTTTGTAAGCAACAGAGATCCCATTTTTACTGGAAATTTTTGGACGAAATTATTTTCTTGTTTAGGTACTCAACTAGCTCATAAATCATCTTATCATCCTCAATATGATGGTCAAACTGAGATAGTGAACAAATTTTTGGAAGGATATCTTCGTTGTTTTGTATCTGATAAACAAATGCAATGGGTCAAGTGGTTACCTCTGGTTGAATGGTGGTATAACACTTCCTTCCATACTACAGCAAAAATGACCCCTTTTATGGAACTTTATGGGTATCATCCACCATCCATAACATCATATTTAAGAGAAAATTCTAAGGTTGAAGCAGTGGAAGATCACATCGAGCATCAACAACAAGTTCTCCAACTATTAAAGGATAACCTTAATTTGGCACGAAATCGAATGAAACAACAGGCAGATCAACATTGCAGCGAGAGAAGTTTTGATGTAGGAGACTGGGTATTTTTACGACTAAAACCATATAAAAACATTTCCCTCCAGAAAGCTAAGAAGGATAATAAATTATCGCCAAAGTAATATGGTCCTTACATGGTGTTGCAAAAGATTGGTACTATGGCATACAAATTGGAGCTTCCTGCTTCTTCGCGAGTGCATCTGGTGTTCCATGTTTCATGCTTAAAGAAGGTTAAAAGTGACAAACTTCCTATTCAAACAATATTTCTAGAACTTGATGAGGAAGGAAAAATCATATTGGAACCTGAAGCAGTCATGAAAATAAGAACTCAACAGTTACTAAATCGATCAATTTCAGAGTATCTCATCAAGTGGAAGAACTTAACCACTGAAGATTCTACATGGGAGGATGAGAATTTTATACAGAAGCATCCAGAGCTACTCAAGTGTTGAGGACAACACTTTTTTGAAGGAGAGGGGAATTTTAGGTCCCTATATTACTAGTGTAGTCCCTTATTGTTGTTAGTGTAGCCCCCTTATTTTTATTGGTGTACCCCTGTAACACCCATATTATTATTATTGTTCCCTTACATTATTATTGTTAGGTTGACTAGGATTATATTGTGGTCCCATGGACTCCTATATATAGAAGGAGGTTTTTTTATTTGTATCATCCAAGAACTTTTCATTTGTTTAATGTAAAGGAGGTTGTCCCCTTGAAGTGGCTTATTTCTAAGGCGTTGATCTCTCTTTTCTTCTATTTTTGGAGTTGGTTTCATAGCATGCACCTCAGGTTTGATGATTGGGACATCGTAGATGTCAAAATATTCCCTGATCTCGTGCCAAATGTCTACTTATATTGCATCCCTTATGATGGAGAAATCATACGCCTCAAACCTCGAAGAGAAATGCTCAGGTTGCATAAGTTCGGTCTACTTAACTTGTTACAAATTCCCCACTTTGGCTGCAACACCATCAACGAAATTTGTGTCAGACAACTATTGGCCTTGATTCATGACGATGCACTCTGACTAGGGGAGTGTATCCCAATTAACGCAGCCTTAATCCACTACATCATAGGCCTACCATCATAGCGGCCTGACCCTGGTGTGGAATTCGGAGGAAAATCACAAGAGAAAGTCGTGGCTGATAAGATTAAGCACATGTGGTGTCACGAGGAAGATTCAAAGTTTTTTTCTCACTGAAATTAATGACCCCATGGTGTGCTTCAGCACACTCGTCCTGGCCTACAAAATGATGCAAAAATTTAGACCCAAAGAGGTGCCCGCTCAAGCAATCGTGCTCGTTGGCCAATACGAGAAAGGGGTGATCTACAATTAGTGGGGTTGATTGTGCCATGAATTTCTTGAGAATTTTCGTGAGGTTCAGGAGGAAGGTAAGCCCTTCCAATATGCATGGCTTCTATTACTCATTGTGCTCATCGGGTGGCAAACCCCGGAGGATACCCAGTTTCCAGAGATTACACCAACCAAGTGCAAAGTTGTGCACTACGCCACACTATGGTACTCAAAATATCCGGTGTGGGTTAAGGAAAATAAAATATTCTGGGAATTATATGATAGCTCATTATACCAAGCAGTACAGTTAAGGTCACAACTATCACCAACCTTATATGAGTAGTATAAGATGATCCCCAATTTCAAGGCGACGTTCCATAACATACACATTCACGCTAAAGGTGCCATCGAAGGGGTTTGGTATGAGCTCCCCTACCTTGTGACAGAGGATGATTTAGTGCACACTATGGCCACATGGCCGACGTCCTGGTTGAGCCCACCAACACCTATAAATCCATGCACTTCAAATAGTAGGGCTACAGAAAAGGCCGTCAAGCTTCCCAAGAAAACAGTGACAGAGAAGGTCACGAGAGAAAAGGATACCAAAGAAAAATAGGTTACTCCCACAAACATGCAGGAAAATTTTGACACTTCCACTACGCCAAAGAAGAATTTACCATGCCCAAATAAATAGGCAAGGTCGAGACCTCTAAGGGGGTTAATCATGGCAGTCAGACCACTGGAAAAACAAGGAAGAAGAAAAAGGGTTCCAAACAAGCACGGTTGGAGGCTCTGATGCTAACAGAAGATGATCTCCTAGAAATTTCCCACATTGTCAAGTCTGTGACATAGGATCACTAGACATATATAGATATCCATTATTAAGACTACACTCAAGAGTGTACAGAGTGGCTTGCAAAAATTGAAAGTCTAAGCGAGCCAAATATAAGAAAGCATGCTTCAAGCGAGCCGGTCCAGCATACCTATCACTAGCGTGCAGCCCTTGGAATTTACCCTACCAGTCTCCGAGGGGGGGGGAGATTTATTCATATCCCCTTGCCCGTAGTTCATATGGATGCTCAACGACGTTTCCAGTTCACATGATCAGTTGATTTTGACATTAACATTTCTATGATACCTACAGCTAAATTACACTTTCTTCATTCATTCATTGTAGATTAGTTGCAATGCCGAGAAGCAATTGTACACACCCAGACAAGGCATGCCCAGGATTAGGCTACACAGACCCACCAACAGAAACAACAAGTAGAATAATTCTTCCATGACACCAAATCCCAGTGCGCGACACTGGAGGCCAAGCCACCACGTCTGCCAAGATATTCCAGATGTCTCGGCCACTGTTGTGCCCGTTGAGAAGTTGGAACGATTGGCTGCTACGGTGAAAGTAGTGCACGAGGAGGTTCACAATATCAGGAATACATATAAGCAACATATCTTGAACCTCCAAACCAATTTGAAGCCTAAGACACCCTCGGAGGTTCACATAAATCTAGCTACAGAAGTCTAGAAGGCCAAGGATAGCATAGTTACAACAATTAAACATTGTGACAACCTTTTTAATGAAGCTCTCAATGTGTGGTCCTTTGTCTAGAATGATCTGGTTGCCCAGCAGTTGCACGATGCTCTTAGCGAAAAGGAGCATAAGTTTAAAGAAATCGGAATGATTGCACCTACATTAGTCCTCCCACAGTGCCTCGCTCTACTATAGGAGTGCATAACCATCCAAACTGAGATTATTGATTTGCGCAGAAAAGAACAGGCATTGAAAGAGTGCATGCAACCTTGGGTTGAAGAAGCACTACAGCTTTCAAAAACATTGGAAAATACTCTGAAGGTCATCCAACTGTCCCAATGCAGTGTAGAGATGGCTGCTAAAGGGCCTAACACTAAAAAAATGGTGCAATGGGTATAGACTGCAGCAACACAGAGTCTGGAACTAGTGCTCCCTCTCCAGAATTTTTTCAAGACGCTTCACGCTAAGACGAAGGGGCCAGTTCCTTAGTGACTTGGGATGAGTCACATTTTTGTGTTAGCGGCTTTTTGGAGCAGGGTCCCCTGAGGCACAATTTTTAAAAGTGCTCCCTCTCTAGACTTCCATCAAGACACTTCATGCTAAGCCTGAAGGAGCCAGTTCCTCGGTGACTCGAGACGAGTCACATGTTTGTGTTGGTGGCCTATTGGAGCGGGGTCCCCTGAGGCACAAGTTTCAAAGCTCCATTTTGAGTAATATTTTATGTGTGTGCTGCATAAAGGCAAGTCAAGGGGCTTTGGGGTGGTCAAAGTCCCCTATTTTTTTATAAATGAACTTTAATGTAAACTATGGGTCTCAAACCATGGTTTGAGACCATAGTATTTGTGCGCTAGGCATACTATAAATAGATAGAAGATGTCCAAACTAAGTAGTTAATGATTGTGGAATATTGCTTATGATTTTTATCACAAATAGTCTATAAGATTCTAGTCGGCTTAGGGTTGGGTAAAAGCCTCCTATTGGCTGTGTGCACAGAGACCTAGTCCTGGTTGTGTGCGCGGAAGGGTTTTTGTAAGGGTTTAGTAAGGGTTGTTGTGTGAGTAAGATTGGTGTACTGAATGATATATCTCGAGATAACATAAGGAACTATTTTGGCGAACTTATTTTGTTATGCATCTATGTTATTTACTGTTATGCTTTGATGAGATTGCATTTTATGTTTGCTTAGTGATGAATGTGTGGAGCTAATTAATATATTTATGCATGAATATTGAATTTTGTTAAGTAAGAGCAAGATTTGGTTCTGATTTGTGTTCTGTGCTAAAGAAAACCTTATTTTTGTGATACTGTCTCTGTGTTCTATTATAAAATATTGCGCAATATATTTGGATACCTTATGAGTAAATGCTGATACATAGAATATTTGTTTGTGTCTTTAACGTGCTATCATTTGGATCAGCTTTTATTCTATTTTTTCCGCGCCAAAGAGGTAGAAATTGTATGGTATTATGTTAAGGGTTGTGCAGTCTCCATGCATGCATCTGTATAAGTTTTTTGTGGGTTTTTACCTGGAACCACTCATTAATTTCTCCTTCAGGGTGCAGAAACCTGGTTCCAGCACCCCCCCATACTGCTTCGGGTTAGAATTTGGTCTGCACAAGTAGATAACTGCTGAAAGGGCCAATAGTTGCAGGGTTTTTTGGTATACCTATAACTCTAAACCTAGGTCAAGACCCCTCAAGCCAACACCACTTGTAGTTTTCCTCTAATTCTTGGGTTGACAATTCTATTTGTCTTCGTCTTTTCCTGCGCACTTTGACCGGTGCTGCGGCAAAATGGTATATTGAGCTCCATCGAGGTATTTTCTTTGATTTCAATTTTGTGGCTATGGCCTTCCTCACTCAATTCCAGCGACCTCTTCGATATGAAAGAAACACCCATATTCTCACCTCATTGAACCAGTCAACTACTATGCATATCTCGGATCACATCCATGAATGGTAGACTCAGAGTCGCCTCATCAAATTTTAGATCCCTAATCATTTTTTGACTAATTGGTTCACAAATTCATTCGTTCCAAAAATTGCAAAGGATCTTGCAATGGGAGGGTGTGTCATGGAATAGGAGGTCATCGCTAGAGTTCAATACCTTGACTTGGTTTATTCCTAGTCCGGGACTCTATATGAGTTATTAGCTTATGTGTTGCATCCTTCGACTAATCCTTCGTCATCTCAGTCTCCTGTTACACCTCTGGTGGATGTTGTTATTGCGACAGTAGCCCATACTAATAGTAGTGTGCCTAAGACTTCTTCGAAGTACAAATCCACTATTTTCATTGCGTTGCATCCTTCGACTAATCCTTCATCATCTTAGTCTCTTGTTACACCTCCAGTGGATGGTGTTATTGGGACAGTGGCCCATACAAATAGTAGTGCACCTAATAATTCTTCGAAGTCCAAATAAACTAATGTCTTTGTGCCCCATACTCCTTCCCATAACTAGAAGAATCATGGTAAAAACTTAGATGTAAATTTTGCTCAGTCTACCGTAGCAGAGAAATCCTCAAAGGGTAAGAAAAAGGGTAAAGGCAAGTATAAATCTGAAAACCCTATACAGGATTCAAAGAAGCTGTCTTCTGGTGATTATTCAACACGTAAGCCCAAATATCCTTGTTTAATATATGATGATGATCATTACACCAATTATTTTCTTTGGTGTTGCAAAGTTACCCATATTCTGTAGGGCACACCTAAGTGTACGGTTGTTTTGAAAGAACCGTTCCCTTCCCAGCAGATGCAAATGGTACACTAGGATCAATAATCTAGTATGTCTCAGGTGTTCATGGATGGAACACAATTCGTTTCCATCACCATGGAAACAAAATATTATCCCCATCCATACAAGGCTCCTATGGAACCGGAAGTTCCAGATCACTCTTCCTATTCCATGCCTCCTACCTCTGGTCCTCTCCATATCGACAGACCAAGTAGCAACCCCATCATCCGACCACCCCCAAAAGGTGTTCTCTGGAAATCATCTTACAATATGAATGTGAGAGAAGCACAACACTACAAAATTGTAGAAGATTTAGCTCAAGTGACTTCGGCGATGTCAGCTTTGGATGTCCTTCAGTCGTGCCCATCACAACAGAAGGCACTACTCACTGACATTGGAGGGATTTATCCTTCATATTCTAATCTGATTATTTTTTTTCTCGAGAATTCCATTCCTCGCCTCTCATCTCACGTAGCTTTTATGATTCAAGTTATCCTTATGGGAAAAACAATTCATCAGACTTTTTTTGATGAAGGCGCTTCGAACTGCATCATGTATGTCGCATGCTGGAAAGCCATCGACTATCCCCCATTGAATCAGTTGTCGAATACCTTATAAGCTTTCAATGGTAGAGGTTCTCATTCATACGACATTCTCAAGGAATTTCCCATCCTATTGGAGGGGAAAATGGTGACCATGGAAGTTGACGTGGTAGATGCTAACTTGAACTATAATCTCCTTCTTGGACGTAGTTGGACAAACACTATGGTTTGTGTAGTCTCCACCCTCTTTCACCTCCTCTGTTTCCGTCATCAAGGGAAGATAGTAACTGTGGATCAGTTGGATTCTTCCCATATGAGTCTTTAGCAGGAAATATTCCATATGTTGGGAATTTTGCCACTCCTTATGAGAACATTGGGGTCGGTCTGTTCAAAGACTCATCTCTTATGGGAGTTTTTCCACTCCTGCCTCCTAATGTTACCTCTGTCAATATGATTTCATCTAGTCATGATCCATGGATTGTTCCCAATCCCGAATAGATCGAAATTTTTTGTGACACTATGCCTCTTATCCCAGCTGAGAAAATGTATCAAGATATTCTCACAGCTTCTGAGGCTGCATCCGAGACCAATACTAACTTGGTTTCTTCCCTAGACACTTATGCATAGTCTCCATAGTTTTGTTCTTGAGACTCTGATGATCCCTTGAATGATACTTTCCCCACCGACGAGAGTATCGTGGAGTCATGTCTCTCGAAGAAACTCCATGGGATGATGGACATCATCGTTCCTCATTTCTCCCAATCCCAGGTGACATCTCTGCCTGTCTAGGATCCCATGCATCGTCAATACCGAATGACCCACTTAGGAATTTAGCTTTGATTCAAGAAGTGTTTTCTGAGGGAAACATGGGAAATATCACTCTGACCATTGAATTCAACATCTCTATGATTGTCGAGAATATTCTTCTGGGTTTCTTGTTCTCCCCATGAGCTCAATATTTACACTGCTTTCTTCAAAAATCATGACCTGCCCACTCCCTTCAACCCTGTTCTGATCGTTTGGTATTTTACCACGGGGGCATTATTTCCATGCTTTGTAACCCTTACTCGTCTAGGGGGCATGGGAACATCATTTTTGTTGTGAATCTTCTCACAAAATTGGCTGAGGTAACGCCAACATGTGGTGTAAATGGTAGAACTATGGTTTTATTTCTATTAATCATGATATAATTTCGTCAATGAAGTTAATTCTTGAGCTCTACCTTAATAAATATTATGCTTAATCTTAAGTGTGATAGTTTGTACAGTATTGTGTTATTCATTAGTTTCCTTTGAGTTGATTTTTGGTGTGATTGTTTGCCTTGCAGACATGTTTCCTATGTTTACCTTGTAGGTGTATTTGGATCACTATGTTGGTTTTGCTAATGGTGCTTGGCCTAGCACATGGAACCTATCTTCTGCAGCATGGGCACTCTTTTCTCCTGATGGTGAGTTGATTAATTTACAAGGAATATTTTAGGGTCGTAAAACTAACAATATTTCCGAGTATAGTGCGGTGATCGAACTATTATCGGATGTCATTGATATTGGGATTAGATATTTGGTTGTTAAGTTGGACTCACAGCTCGTTGCATTACAATTGAATGGGCGTTATTCTCTTTGCAATCCTCAAATTTTGTGTATGTTTTACGTGTTATATTATTGGAAAGGAATTTTGATTTTATCACATATCAACACATTCCAAGGCATTTAAATACATTAACAGATTCATTAGAAAACCATTTATTAGATAGGAATTTGCGCAATATGTAAATCAAGACATCATTATGATACACAAGTCATCGTAGAAACATGCATATGTATATATCAGTACAAAAATAGTTCTTCGAGACTACATCAGTACAAAATGTATAAATAGGGTTGATATTCACCCACATGGTGCTTATGGTAGCAGGCGACTTCTCGAATTACTCGCCAGATTAATTGACGTATTCTGCCCAGAACTCAAATAGTGTGTCTTTGAAAGTGTAGTGGGATCTAATCAAATGTGGGATACTCTATAATTCCGTGCGTTAGGCCAACCAGGTTCCGATATAGCTCATCTATTGTGTTTTCTCCCTCCTCATAAGGAGAATCCTCTACTGGATGAGCTACCCTCCGTGTAATCGGTGACATGCCAGAAGGTCTCTGAGGACCCATATCTGTAAAGAAATCATAATTTTGTGTGTTAGAAAACGTAACAAAAACATCTAAAAAGTAAAAAATGTTTAAAAAGCAATTTTTACTTGCATCGGTCAATTATGTACCTGGTGGGATCGAAATATTTTGATCTCCTCTAAATTCGATGTCGACATAGGCGTGTTCCTCAACTACAATTAGCTGATGTTGCATCCAAATGAAGAAGGTTGTGGGTAAATGCATCTGTTGCCCTCCCCCTTATCGGGGAATTATGTCGCACCATCGCATCAACCTCGAATCCCTCGGGGTTGGATCATGGGTCTTTAACCACTGATATTGTAAGAGGGTTAATCTATCCAGAAAGAAGGTCGCCAGAATTGACCCATACTCAAACTATTTTATTCTCCCTGTCTTGCACTTGGTTAGTTAGCTCTTCATGTTAGCCAACAACCCCTCACACCAGTTGAACATCGTCGGGGCCAAGCAATTCACCACATACTAGAACTGTGATTTTTTTGCCTCATGCAATGCCTGGGCTCCTACCACTCTGGTGATACAATGTAGTCTCGTGTGCAGGGGAAGAAATCTGATGGAAGACATGTCTACCTTCCCAATATTTGTATCCCGCGCCCTGGGACAATGTCTCTGGATGAGCATGCTCGTGCTCTAACCCCCTGGGCGAGCTACAGAGAGTTGGATTCTCTTCCCTCGCCTGGATAGTCTAGTTATAAAATAGATGTCATGACATCTAGCTCTATTTCTTGGTCCCCAATGATGAATAATTGTCCATCCATATCCTAGATACTAATGAGGTACTAGAAAATCTCTATTTGAGTTCTTATGTCGGATGTTTGAAATAATTACAACAATCCGCAATTGCGAAAAGAATTGATGCAATCTTGGTCTAGCAAGGATTGGTGGTATTCCACCTCATGGCCTCGTTTTTTACATTTGATCAGCATCTTCACTAAAATCACCTGCAAAACATGTCCAATTGGTCTTTTAGGAGCATTCATGAAATAATTTTTAGAAATTAACAGTGGAGTTGGGATATTTTCTCAATTTAAAATATTCCCCATGGTTAGCGCATCTATCTAAAATTATTCGTCGTTGGTGGCGTGTTGCCCTAACGGCTTGAGCGCGACCAACGCAACCCCGATAGCTCGATATTGCGCTGGTCGCGGGATATTTTAAGTTTTGAAATATCTCCCCTAAACTCCATAATTATAGAAACTAAATTCCAAATGAATAGAATTAAAATGAATAAGAGCTTTACATCTCTTACCTGGCACAAACAGATCGATGAATGGTGTCCTGGATCGACTGCACCGCTAGTTTCAAATTTGGAGGGAAAATGGAAAAAATGCACTTCTCAGAATGGAAAGGTGAAAATGATTTTTTTTTTGTCTATTTATATATTTTTGAAAAAAATCCCCAATATTTTTTTATTTTTCCTCAATATCCGTGATGTTTTTTTTGTTTATGTGCAGTACAGGGCTTTCAAACTACTGATGATCGTTTTTGATGCAAACGAGTTGAATTTTATTTATTTTTCGGGCTCACTAAATTTTTATGAAAAAGGAACTCCCAGTGGATTTGCCAGTTCTATTGTCAAGATAAATCCCCTCTATGGACAGAGGCGATCTCTCTAGCCCTAGAGTGGGTCTAGCAACACGAGATCCTTTCTAACATAAGATTTCTTAATTAATGCTTACAATGCAAAGAGGAAAGAGACATAAAATCATTTTTCCAATTGTTGCCCTTGGATCCATTGATGATGACCTTGATCCACGATCCTTGTAGGCCCACTTCCTACTATTGATGGCACACGAATACCTGTGGATGATAGGGAGACAACAAAAAATGTGTTACAATATATAATAAACGTAAACACTAGCTATACAGTAGATCAAGAAGTACCATAATATTTTCATAATCATGTAGACAAATATAGAAATAAAACATCAAATGTTATTATTGATAAATTACAAAAGGAGATCTTACAACTAGGCCTTGATATTGGAGGTGCCCGTAGGTGAAAATATAAGTCCTTCACCTAGCTCAAAAGCATTCCCTCTCCTGTGCACTTAGGCTTAATCATGATGCTAGCATGAAAAGGAATGAAAGTTCAGACGAGTCTGAAAATGATCAACCAAGATCTAAACTTGGGGGAATGAGGGATTTGAATTTATAGCAAGGATAAGGAGTTTGGGAGATCATGAAAGGAGGAGGAAAGCCCACTTTCTAAGTGATGATCCCCCATCAATGATATCAAGGCTCTAAAATTAGAGAGCTCGACCTTATCATCTATGTTCAAAAACTAACTCATCGCCCTTGATTTTCTAAAGGTCAAAGCTTCTCCTCCATTTGAGGAAGAACTACTAGAAAGGAGATCAACATGGTTTTCCAAGAAATTAAGGTGCTGACAGCACTAGGCCAAAACTGGGAAAGGGACATCAGCGCGGTCATGGCACCAAGAAGAGTGCTAACCCAGTAAATTAGGAATTTGACCAAGTTTCTTCAGTAATATTTCAAGGAAGTATTATTTGGATCTTCAAGGGGATATGTTATCATATTTCTTGATGATGGAAACATTGCACATGATTTGTCACGGGGCATTTCAGGATCAAGGACGGGAAAATGAGAATGGTGACAAATTATTGCGTAATACATAGTGCCATAGAAAGTGTTAGATACCATTGCAATATAATGTCACAATAAGATTCAGATTAATCCTAAGTTCAGGCCATTATTTTTTTGGTAAGCTCCAATTCTATTATTTTTCACAAGATTACAATGGATTGTCAAAATTTCAGATGCTTGTCTCTTAACTTGCAAACTGATATTTCCTTTGCAAAAGAAAATGTTATAGGTATATTTCACATGCCATAATACACTAGGGTCATTTAATCCCTTTAAAATTATGCCATGTTCATGTTCTATCACAATGCATAACTCTTCATTGAATTTATCACAAATACATCGTAGAAGGATCTATGATAGGTTCATATCATAGAGAGACGCAAAAATCCATATTTATGTGCCTCAAATTTCGATCTTTTCTTATCAAATGAAAACTTTGGTATTATTAGCATATATTAATATGTGACTTATGCTTGGTCTTTGTACATTCATCCACAACACTCGAATAGGTTTTTTGTACCTACAAAAAAAAATGAAATGATGCCACAGAGTTTTGTCACAAGATTTGTATTGTAGTTTGATTTTTTTCTTGCTTGAATGAGGGTAAAAATAGTCTTTTATATTTTAATTTGATCTTGAATCAGGCTTCAAATGATAAGAATACATACCTATCTAAAGTAGCCTTGATCTTTTCAAATTTCATGGGCATATGCCACATATCACAGACCATTATCTTTTGTTAAATTGTAAACCATGGATTAGAATTCGCACCTCAAAACATAGCTTGGATAGACGATACATACTTCATATAAAACTTATTAAATTAATGCTACATGTGTCTCAACATGGAGTATTCTTCAATGAGAGAGGGAACTATCTTTCTTCTTTGATCTTCCTTAGCTTTGATACCATGGTTACAAATAAAGTGAAATAGGATAAGCTTTGATTTCTCTGTCATGATAATTACTTGTGAATTTATTTAGTGTTAATTTTTATTTTTCCTTTATTATTCATCAAGAAATTACCATTCAAAACAATAAAATAGAGATCATAATGCACAAAAGACAAGATACACCATAAATTAGGCTCCAATCCAAGGAAAACCCATGTTAGTGTCTAATATCCACAATGATCAAAGTTACTCTTTCCAATGTAGGTAGAGTGTTATGGTCAAAATGTTATATTTTCAAATAAAATTTTACATCTTTCTTGGTCGTCAAATGCCCCTAAGTAATTGTCTAGTTGTAATGCTACTGTCATTTCATGGTCATCAAGGTCAGTTTGAAATCAGTTTCATGAGTCACTGAGTCACCATAGGTCATTTTCCTTCATTAAATGTCATATTTATAATATGAAAAGAAAAATTCATGGTGTCATAATGTTGATCATGAAAGTGTCATGAGTGTCTTTTTGGTCTAGTAAGTAATCATACTCATTAATTTGGGTGTGTGATCATCATATTCCATTTAAAGTCATTCATCATGCAAAATTAGTAAGGTGTTATGAGAGTTGGCACTTAGGGAAAAACGTACATCAAAAGAATCAAAGGTACATCTACATCACATGGATATGTAACACTTCCTATTGAATAATATGTTTCAAGTACCAATCACATCATAAGGTCATTTTGTCAAAAGTACACATGATGTCACTCCATTATCAAGCTAAAAATTGATTTTTCAAGTTATAAGGAGAATTAACACACTTTAAGGCTTCATTGTATCCTTTCAAGTTACCATAACTCCTCTCCATCACTTTGAAGAGCTGCCATTTCCATCAAAATTTTGTATTTCATCATCACTACCCTTGTTTATCAGCTTGATGTGTTTCTAGAGGAGGTTGTTGTGATTTTCAGTTGGAGGCCAAAGGGAAGAAGGAAAGGTTCATTTTTCATATTAGTTATTGTAGAGCTTCATCAAACAAGTAAGTCAATCTTAACAAACCCTCAATGCATCCTTTTCCTCAAATAACTGATTGAAATCTATCCTTAGGGTTTTGCTGCGCTTTCTTGCAGCGTTTTCTACTTTCCATGGTCTATAGCTTCAATTGAAATGGATTTTACTTATTTTTTTAGTCTAGATACCCTTTATTACCCTCATCAAACATTATCCATCAGTCCCCACACTTATATTCCCTCATATTCACCATTTCCCTTATCAAACCCAGCTTGTTGCTGCACTTCTAGAACAAGTCAGCATTTTCCCCTTTTCTCCCCTTATTTCTCACTTCTTTTGGGAAATTTCACTGGAATTGTGTTCCTAACACCTATCCCTACCTCCCATAATTTTCTCATAACTTTTCCTACCCCCCATACCCTCCATTACCTTCCCTCAAGTTTTTGTGCTTCTAGCCCTGTTTTGTTGAACAGATCCCTTACCATTTCTTGTTTGAAACTAGGGTTTTATATCAAAATTGAAGCTATAAACATGGTGAAGACTAGTGAAAGGAAGAGGTATAAGGGAGGAGAGATATATAGATATGATCCAACTCATATGCAAGAGGTCAATGCATCAAAATTCATTAGAAAATCATTTAATTGGGTAGGTTTCCTAGGGTTTTGTTTAAAGGTGCAATAGGTAGATTACCGTCATGACTAAACAATACTCTTTGCCAGTAACTTCAAGAAGAATCAGGCCATCATAGCAGGGGTGAAATTTCATGTGTCAGAAAAGGTTATAGCTTCAGCAACTACTATACCTAATCAAGGTGAAATCTGGTTCAAGGAAATGGATTTAGACCTAGAACACTACAAAATGTTCTTGAAACCACAGTACAAGGAGTATCATTCTCATATTGTTCCTAGAAGGGAGTTTCTGGACAAGTACAACCCTTTGATGAAGACTATTATGGAGTATTTCACTTGTGAGGGCAGGTTTAGCAAACTATATCAATATCTCATCAGGTTATTGATGCATTTCACTTCTAAGAAGCCCCTAAACCTACCTAACTATCCGTTTTGAATTTTGGTGAAGATAATAGAGAAGGTGCAGTCTGAAGGAAGAGATCATCAAGAAAGCCTCTTTCATCATGCTCTAGTCAAAGTAATTGTCCTCCACCAACTAACACAGATCAACATGTCATGGGAAGCTTTCTTGGAGGCAACTAATCTCTTACTTGTCTCCAGCTAGTCAAAGAGTCAAATCTCTCCTTCATCATCATCAAGACCATAAGGATTTGAAACATCATGCATGCCATATATGACAAAAACTTAGCCTAGAACAGATATTTCAAGGACAAACAAGAAAGGTAAGAAGTTGGTATTTCTTCCTAAAGCAGAAGAGGATATGCCTAGCTCTAAGCCTAAAACTAGATATCAAGAAAAAAGGATACCTAAGGAGGTTGTTACTTAAGAATAATTTCAGGGTGAAACCATGAGAGAGGAATCACCTTTGAGCATACATGATTCACCATTACACAATGAAGAAGAGGTACCTACATAATTTGAGATGGTTGACCTAGGAGAACAACATGGATATAAGGCAACATATGATATCATCAAGGAGAAAGAGGCACATATTAGAAAGCTGAAGGATGACCTATCCAAAGCCAATTTCATGGTGGCTTTCCTATAGCAAGAGAATAGACAATTGAGGAAAACCATAATGCAGTAGAGCAAGTCATAAGAAGACCCTCTATCATCAAGTCAAGCAAGTGTTTTGATAACAAAGGAGAAAGGTAAATCCATCATTGATGTAGAGCAGCTGAAAGAAAATAACATTCAAACACAACATAGGAGACCTAAAACTAGAGCAATGGCTAGAAAGGAAGATCATGTAGAAGATCCATCTCCTCCTCAAGCTCAAGGTACCATATTTGACACCAGAGATTGAGAAAAACAAGGAGTATCGGGTTGAGAGAGTGAATGAACACTTGGAGAAGCTACTGTATAAAGAGAATAGGGATACCACTATGCAAAAAAATATTGCAAGGCATTATTATGCTAGGAACATGGTTTGTAAGGTTAGAGTAAAAAATATGAAGAGAAAACTCAAAAATACTCTAAGGTGACTCAAAATGAAGAAAAACATTTACCTATTATTTGATGCATCATTAGTGGTATGAAACAAGACAGAAAGAAAAGGAGAGGAGACAAAATTTTGAATTTTTGAGTTTTTGTGCACACAATTAAAAGCATCCTACAGAAACACAACAAAAGTTTGTTGTTTTTTCTCAGAGGGTCAAAATTCATATTTTAAAACATGGTTGGATGGCATAAGGATACCAGAAAATCACTTGTGGATGTTTTTAGATTCATGCATTTGCGGGGAAAGATAAAAAAAAGTGTCATTTTTACACCTCGATGCCCACTTTTCATGAGAGTTGTTGCGAATCTGGACACTTTGTTTTGCGATCAGTTTTGAAGAGGCTTAAATCATGTTTTTGGTTGGTTTAAGGGGTCCAGGATGTAGTGAACATCTCAAAATTTCTTTACAGGTCTTCAGAAAACCTTAAAACCTCTTCAAATTCACCAAAATATCAACCCAAATATTTGTTGTGCTTCTGTTGACAATTGTCGTGTTTCTAGGTTATTTGCTACACTTCTGTGTTTGGATATTTTTTATTCCACATGAAGGTAAAAATTCAAACATGGTTGATGTAAATAGTTGACTCTTGATTTTATCTAATGTTAATACGTTTATTAATTATTATCATTGTAAAGAATCTTGTAATAAATGCTTTGAGAGATAATATCAATAAGTTAGCTAAAAAAGGGGAAATTTGTTTCTAACTTCCCTAGGATTTGGCAATGAGTTAATAGGTGCACGAATCAATTGCTATGGATTAGGATTCGACTCCTTAGAGGGGAAATCTTATTTGTCTTCTATATTTACTCAAAAATAAGTCTAATAAAAGGTTGTATACTTGAAGCTCATACTTTTGGAACTTGTGTACTTTATTTTGGCAGAAAAAATACATGCAGTTGCAGCTATTTTTATGGGATTCATGTTTATGGTTAGCGACACTTGTTTTCCTCAGTATTTATTATTCATTTTATTATCATATGTTTCTAGTAGCCATCTACATTTATTCTCATGATTATCTCTTAAGTTTTAAACATAATGCATTGCCTCATAAGCTCTATTTTATTTGAGATTGTCACATAAGTGTTTTCATCCTCTAAACAATTGAATTCATTATGCTCACTTACTTCCTTCTATATGATATCCTCCTCACCACACTAAAATGAAAGATAAATTTGTCACTATTTAAACCTACCTTACCTCATTCTATGTCTGCAACTGATCTTTTGGAATACTTGGTCTAGTTCCTAAACCTGGTGCTTCTTATCTAGAAAACCTTAATCAAAACCCTATTGAGTTGATAACTAGCCTAAAACCCTAATACTCTCCGGTCACTTCCAGTGGTTGTGAGGTTGATTTTGAGAGAGCCATCTCTAATTTGGTAGGGCTAGATACCAAATCAAAATTTGGTATGTGGTTACCTCTTTGGTTTCCTTTCTCAGCCTAAGGAAACTAAGGAGCTCTAACATTTTGGGGCCATTTCCAGGGAACAAGTGTCAAATATTCCCTAAGGATATTTCTTATAGTTCGTTGAAGGCTAGAACTGTAGGTGACAGGTGCTAGTACTCAAAGAAGGTTGATTCATTTTTTCTATCCAGAGTGCATATTGAGAAGAACATTGTCTCCCAAAAGGCATATGAGGCCTAATCCTGATCCCAATCCTTCACCAGTAGTTAATGACCCTGAAAGGATATTGAGAAAGCAGATGTCATAGTCACAAGAAGTTGAAAAAGGCACACCTCCACTAGTAAGATCCACATATTTTCCTACAATGTTGGTTTCTCCTGAAGATCTGTATTTTGATCTCAAATTTGAGTTATCTTTATTCAAGTCTAAGTTAGAATATTCCCTCCCAAAAATAGTTTTTGATCCCATTAAGTTTGAATCATATTTTCCATCTTCTAAAACTTCATCTTTTGAGGTTGATAGTAAGGCCTGGTCAGATTTTTATAAGCTTTAGAGATTGGTTGATCAGTTCCCTATACCTCTGAAAGGCCTATATTTAGTACAAAAAAGAGACTTTATTTGCTGCTACATCTACTGTTACACCTCCTCATACAGTTGCTCCATCGTCCTCCACTGTCAATCCATCACTTCCTCTGAAATCATAATTTCCTCTATCAAACCTCATGGTGTGACTTCCATGCAACCTTCTGCAGCAGTAATGGCAAGATTTTCTCCTTTTATTTTACCACCCTGACTTACTAGTTTGCCTCAAAATTATGGTCAGAGATTTCCTTTGTTTGATGGGACAACAAAGGTCATGACAAAGAAACATGTAGATAATGTGAATGACTTTATTGATCTTTAGGAAATTGATAATGATGATGCCAAAATGCACATAATAGCATAGAGTTTTTCAAGGGAAGTCAATAAATGGTTTTTTTCTTTAAAAAATTCTTCTGTAGCCAATCCACAACATTTCATAGACCTATGCCTAGTAAAGTGGGAAGAGAAAATTAATCCTCTCCAAATTTTGGTTGCCCGCGGAAAATCATTACTGACAATGAAACAGCCTTCAAATCCAAAAATATGATAGAATTTTGTGATAAATATCACATAATACTCGGTAATTCAACAACATATTACCCTTAAGGAAATGGATTGGCAGAATCATCAAACAAGTCATTGGTGAACATAATAAAAAATTTGTTGCAAGAGAACAAAAGGAATAGGCACAAAAATTTAATTAACGCTCTATGGGCAGACAGAATTAGCACAAAGAAATCTATTGACATGTCATCCTTTCAACCTTTTATGGTGTAAATACAGTGTTTCCAACTTCCCTAGCAGTGTTGGTGATGAAAATCCTACAAGAGATTGATAGTGATACAAATAACATTCGATGAATAATTAATAGAATGATCCACTTGTAGCAAACTAGGGAAGAAGTTTTCAATAACACCTCAAAGCTCCAAGAGAAGATTAAGAATATTTATGATAAGAAAACTAAGGCCGTTGATTTCAACTTGGGAGATGTTGTCCTCTGATGCCATTCCTGAAATGAGGATAAAGGAAATCATGGTAAGTTTGACAACCTATATAAAGGACCCTACAAGATTTTAGCATTCAGAGGGAATAATTCTTATTTATTAGAAGATCTTGATGGGCAAGCACTTCCAAGAGGACCGGTGAATGGCAGACTCCTCAAAAAATATTTTACCTGATCTTGCAGAAAATATTTCATTTCCATTTAAATAACATTTTATTTGCTGCCAAAGAGTGGAGGAGTTGTCAAATAAGTTTGAAGCTCGAGGAGAAGGCCATAAGGCTTCTCTGATAAACTTTTGTTTTGTTTTTAAAGTTGAAAAGTCAAGTCATTTTTTTAGTCAAGTGAAGCCATTTTTGTTTCTCAGTTTAGTTACTCAGTCATTTGAGTGTCAATTTTTTGCATGTGACTCCATTTCTCAATGAATAAGGCTACTTGGTCTACGGTGTTATTGACACCTCCTAAAAGAGTTTCCATCCCCATTGGAGCCAATGTTAGTTTTTAATAGTCACAGTGATCAAATTTACCCTTTCCACTGTATTTGGAGTCTTATGGTCAAATTTTTATATTTTCAAATAAAATTTGGCATCTCTCTTGGTTGTCAAATGGTCCTAAGTCATTATCTACGTGTAATGCTACTCTGATGTCATGGTCATCAAGGTCAATTTGAAATTAGTTTCATGAGTCATTGAGTCGCCATAGGTCATTTTCCTTCATCAAGTGTCATTGTTTAAAGTCTGAAAAGAAAAATTCATGGTGTCATAAGGTTGATCATGAAAGTGTCATGAGTGTCTTTTTGGTCTAGTCAGTAATCATACTCATTGATTTGGGTGTGTGATCATCATATTCCATTTAAAATCATTCATCATGCAAAATTAGTGAGGTGTCATGAGAGTTAGCACTTAGGGAATAAAGTACATCTAAATAATCAAAGGTACATCTACATCACATGGAGATGTAAAACTTCCTATTGAATAATATGTTGTCAATACCAATCACATCATAAAGTCATTTTGTCAAAAGTACACATGATGTCACTCCATTATTAAGAAAAAAATTGATTTTTCAAGTTATAAGGAGCATTAACACACTTTAAAGCTTCATTGTATCCTTTCAAGTTCCAATAGCTCCTCTCCATCACTTTGAATATCTGCCATATCCATCAGAAGTTCGAATTTCATCATCACTGCCCTTGTTTATCAGCTTGTTGCGTTTATGAAGGAGGTTGTTTCAATTTTCATTTGGAGGCCAAAGGCAAGAAGGAAAGGTTCATTTTTCATCTCAGTTTCTTCAGAGCTTCATCAAATAAGTAAGTCAACCTTAACAAACCCTCAACGCAATATTTTCCTCAGATAACTGATTGAAAGTTATCCTTAGGGTTTTGTTGCACTTTCTTGCTACTTTTTCTACTTTCCATGGTCTATAGCTTCAATTTAAAGGTATTTTCCTTGTTTTTTAGTCTACATATCATTTATTACGCTCATCAAACATTATCCATAAATACCCACACTCATATTCCCTCATTCACCATTTCCCTTATCAAACCCAACTTGTTGTTGTGCTTCTGGCACAATTCTGTGTTTTCCCATTTTCTCCCCTTATTTCTCACCCATTTTTGGAAATTCAACTTTCATTGTGTTCTTAGCACCTATCCCTAACTCCCATAATTTTATTAGAATTTTTCCTACCCCCCATCCTTTCCATTCCCTTCCCTAAAGTTGATCTTCTTATAGCTCTATTTTGCAGAACAAATCGCTTGTGATTTCTTGTTTGAAACTAGGGTTTTATATCAAAATTGAAGCTATAAACATGGTGAAGACCAGTGAAAGGAGGAGGTATAAGGGAGGCGAGATCTCTAGATATGAACCAAATCCTATGCAAGATTTTAATGCATCATCATTCATTAAAAAATCATTTGAGTAGGCAAGCTGCCTAGGGTTTTGTTTAAACATGCAAGAGGTAGGTTACCATCATGATTTAACAAGTCTCTTTGCCATTAACTTCAAGAAGGATCGAGCCGTCATAGCAGTGGTGAAATTTCGGGTGTCATAAGAGGTCATAGCTTCAAAAACTGATATCCCTAATCAAGGTGAAATTTGGTTCACGGGAATGGATTTAGACCTGGAACACTACAAAATTTTCTTGAAACCACAGTACAAGGGGTCTCCTACTCATATTTTTCCTAGCAGGAAATTGTTGGACAAGTGTAGCTGGTTGATGAAGACTATTATGAAGTATTTCACTTGTGATGGAAGGTTTAGTATAATATATCAATATCACATCAGGTTATTGATGCATTTCACTTCTAAGATTCAACCCCTAAACCTACCTAAATATCTATTTAGAATTTTGGTGAAAATGACATAGAAGGTGCAGTCTAAAGGAAGATATCAGCCTCTTTCATCATGCTCTAGTCAAAGTAGTATTCCTCGACCTGCTGAAACATATCAACATTTCATGGGAAGATTTCTTGGAGGTAGTTTCTCTCTTATCTGTCTCCAACCAGGGAAATAGTCAAATATCTCCTTCATCATCATCAGGACCATGGGGAGATGAAACATCAAGCATGCCATCAGTGACAAAAAATTAGACTAGAACATATATTTCAAGGATGGAAAAAAAAGGTAAGAAGCTGGCATTTGTTCCTTAAGTGGAAGAAGATATTCCTAGGTCTAAGCCTAAAACTAGATCTTAGGGAAAAAGGATACCTAAGGAGGTTGTTACTGAAGAAGCAGTTAAAGCTGAAATCATGAGAGAGGAATCACCTGTGAGCAGACATGATTCACCATTGCACAATGAAGAAGAGGTAACTTCATAATTTGATATGGTTGACCTAGGAGAACAACATGGAGATAAGACAACAGATGATATCATCAAGGAGAAAGAGGTAGAGATTAAAGAGCTGAGGGATGAGCTATCCAAAGCCAATTTCACGGTAGCTTTCCTACAATAGGAGAATAGAAAGTTGAGGCAAACCATAATGAAACAAAGAAAGTCACAAGAAGATCCTCTATCATGAAGCCAAGCAGGTGTTTTGACAGAAAAGGATAAAGGTAAAGCCATCATTGATGTAAAGCAGTTGGAAGAAAATAACATTCAAACAGAGGCTAGGATACCTAAAACTAGAGCAATGGCTAGAAAGGAAAAGCATGTAGAAGATCCATCTCCTCCTCAAGCTCACGATACCATATTTTACTCCATAGGTGCTGATGAGCTCCATCATTAGACATATTTGGAGGGGTTAATAGTCACCTTCTTGCCTTCTTAGATATATTTTTCTTGCATTTTTATTATTATTTGGGTTTATGATGCTAGTATAGGTAGTGATTAAGGCTAACATACTCTGAGTGCCTAATATAAGGTTGAGTGCAGAAAATCATGATTTATTAACCATTTTTTTTAAAGATTTTATCACAAAGGCTTGGAAGAGACAACAAGGAGAAATTATAGGAGGATTTTCCACCCTCAAAGGTAGCCGAAGGATCCCCAAGGACTCTCTCCAGCAATTTAAATTCCAGAGGCAGCCGAGCAACTTAAAGAGGAGAGCACTCAATCTTGGTTTACTTGGAGTCCAGTGGACTCAATCACCATTTTCTAGGGAGTTGTTGGTAGCTTCCCTATAGAATAAATAGAGTATAGCTAGAGCTAGGAAGAGTTAGTCCATCCTAGTCTCGCTTCCATTCAGAATTATTGTTGTGAACTATTGAAGTTTTTTTTTTTATTCAGGGATCAAAACTTTTAGAGATGTATGCAGTTATTCTTTTATGAAATGAGCAGACTGATTTCATTTGATTTATTTAAGTTTAGAGGGCTAGGCTAGTGGGTTAGGGCCCAATCCATGTGCCTTGACTTCTTTGCTGTTATTATCTTTTTTCTTTCTACCATTTAGCTATTTTTGCCTCTGTCATTTAAGTTTGATCTGCTTCTGATAAGTTTCATTGCTATTTAGTTTTTTTGCTGCTGTAGTTTTAATTGCAAATGCATAGTGAAATAGAGGAAAAACTCCAAAATTGTGGTCAAATCTCCCCCCCTCTCATCTCTCTCAATAGAGTTCGAGTAGGGGTAGACCTTCCCACAGGCCAAAATTTCTTTCTATTCGAGTTCAGGGAAGAATTTGTATTACCAAGTCCAAGCCTTTCCTCACTATTTCAACCCGCATTTATATCTGTTTCCCGTACATGAATCAGCAAGTGTGCTTCACTTCTAAGCACTACTCTTATGCTTCCATTTCCATCCTTTACTTCTCACCTTAGCACTACACTTACCTTCTTTCGAACACCCTTAAGCTCTTCAACCTCACTTCTCTATTTTTCTCCATTCACGGCCGCCTTACCCTTTTTACGAAAAGCATGTAAAAAACCATACTAAACCACTAAAAACCCAACCTCTACCTTTGCTCCTCAAGACTCCTGCCACCGTACATCGCACTTCGCAATCACAACATTTAACGATTACCTTAACACTTATCACCCATTCCTTAGGATTGCGATATTGTGAAATCACAATTTGCACTGGTTACCTTCTACCGTTAACACTCGCCGCTCATTCTTTGCGATTCTAAAATCGCAAATTGCAACTCTTAGATTTTTCCACCGCCATGTCATCTCGATTGCACATCACATCCCGTGGAACTTACCACATCGCAAATTGCATCCCGCAGTACTTACCACATCACAAATCACATCACGCGGAACTTATCACATCGCAAATCTCCGCCCACAACCTTTACCACAGCGCAAATCACATTTCACACATTTTATTTTATTCCCGTTAATCCTTACTACTATCCTTGTAAACTTGCGATATTGTGATTAGCGACCTGCCACGTCACTCTTTTCACTTCAAACTACGCACCATTTAGTTTATTCCCATTAATCCTTACCACTATCCTTGTAAACTTGCGATATTGCGATTCGCGACCCGCCATGTCACTCTTCACACTTCACATTCCGCACCATTTAGTTCATTCCGTTAAGTCCTTACTTCCATCCATTTAAACTTTTGAAGTTGCAATTACGACATTTCACATCGCAAATTTTGTTTTCCATTGCATTCCGTCATCGCATTTCTAAGTTCTTCTCGCTCTAAAGTCATTTCTTGAGTTATAATAAGGTTTCCTAAGGGTTTAGCCCCCTCTATCCACTCCAAATCCATTCCTCGTGCTATCATAAATTTTTCTAAGGTTAAAACCCCCTCTTTTCGCTTCCAAACACCATTTCATGTGTTAAACCCCCCATTAGCCCCCTTAGCCTTTTTTCTTCCGTCTAAGCTAGAAATTAATTCTTTTTAATTAAAATTAAGGCATGGATAGTTTAGTTGCATAGATAGGAGTATGGTAGATAGATCATAGGATAGGTAGAGTGCATTTAGCCATTTGGCCAAGTTAAGTGTGGTTTAGAATTAATTTCCTTTCTGATATCTGTTTTCTGAAAATTAAATTAGTTTCATTTTTGGAATTCCTTTCCAACAATTTAGTTCAGTTTCCTTTCTGTCATTTCCTTCCAGAAATTTACTTTCCATTTGTTCTCATAATTTAAGAAATATCACCCTTTCGTGAAGCATAAGAGGATGACATGAACATAATGCATCTGTTGTGTATATAGAACTAGCACCTCATATTTTTTATGGACCTAGGGTTGATAAAGTAAAGTAGGGCAACCCCTAGGAGTTGCAGCATTCTTGGTGCAATACCAGGGCTCACCATTTTTTGGCACCATTTCCAGGGAGGTGTCTAGTATATATTTTGATTTTGTTTTAGCATTCCTTTATGCTTTCCTTTCTTTTCATGTCACTTCAAAAATATTGAAAAAATACAAAAAATATATGATTTTCATGCCTCGTAGGACTAGGCATAATCAAAGACAAATCTTACCCAAAACCCCCACATCACATCCTAGCCACCCTTCACTCTTCTTCAGTGGCAGTGAGATTGAACCCCCTATAGGAGAGCCTTCTGAATATTTGGAGGATCCTATTGGGGAAGAAGAAGAAGACCTTGTTTCAACTAAGGGACCTTCTTCACTTATCTTAACCATGGCTGGGACCTAAAGAGCCTTTCCCATAAGAGAGGTAAATGGGGAGACTAAGATGAAAAACATTAGCCCCTCAGCTCTTCCACACTTCCATGGACTTACCTCTGACAACCTTGACACATTCATGTTTTAATTTGTTGTTGTCTGTAGGACTTATGACTACACCTCTGATGATAAGAAGTTGAAGCTATTCCCATCCACCCTTAAGGATGCAGCCTTGCACTGGTTCATGGGTCTGCCTAGGGATAGCATCACTACCTAGGCACAGATGGAAGATACCTTCAGCAGCAAGTACAAAGGCTATTATAGGTCCAAGGAAACTAAGGATGAGATATTTAGGATAACTCTAGGGCTTGATGAATCCCTAGAGAATTATGAAGAGAGGTTTAGAGCCAATTGTACTCTTGATCCTAACTCACTTAAACTTGTACTTATTCGAGGGATCAGTGAAGAGATGATAGAAACCTTGAATATGTTATCAAGAGGATATATCTACCAAAAACCCTATGAAACAATCAAAACTATCTTCTAGAATCATTCTAGGGCATTTAGGAAGAAGGGAGCAGCTAGCCAAGGTACATCCAATACCCCTTCCTCTTCCACCTTCAGAAAACATGATATCGGAAACATGCTAGAGGACTTCAAGAGTGACATGCTGCACACCTTTTCTTTCAAAATGGACACAATGCAGGTCAAAAGGAAGCAGGAGGAATCAGAGAGAGCCCTAGCCACATTTTGTCCTAGATGTATGAGGAAACACCCAAGAAATGAATTTCCACTGAATGTCATAGATGTTTTCTTAGTCTGTGAAGAGAATCATGCCACAGACAAGTGTCCCTCCTTACCTGTTCTTAAAGTTGTATATTAAGGTGGGGAAACAATTCTAGAGAAACTTTGTTTCATCAACCAGATAAGGCCTCAAGTCCCTCAACCATATCAACAAGGTATGCAAGGTGCACCTCACTCTTACTATTACAAAAATCAGAGTGCACCCATGAAACCTTGGTACACCCCCACTCCTACATCATGTTCTACACCTCCTACTTGGCCTTCCAACCCTTCATATCATACTCAGCCAGTAAACCAACCATTTCAGCATTATGTTCCACAACAACCTTAGTGGAACAATCCATCCCAAGGTGGAGGCCTCAAAAAAATCAGCTACCTGCTCTAATTCCTCCACCCAAACCTCAACCTTAGCTTACTCATGCTGCTCCACCTAGGCTACCTGTACCTGCACAACCCAATCTGAACCCGAATAACAGATAGGTACAACAAGCTCCTAGTGGAGAAACATCCCATCTAGCTTATGTTGTGGAGATACAAGAGGTTAATCTCAGGTTGGGAAGAGTACTCCCAGAAAACCATCCCCTATCTCCACATGTAGAGGTTGAGGAGGAAAAGGAAGAAGATAACACTCAGATCCAACAACATCCTTTTCCCAAGCACTTGATCCACACTAGTCAACACACCCAGAGGAGACTAAAATCCTGGGAGAATTGGAAAATTTGTGTGTAAATATACCACTTCTCCAGGACATTAAGGATGTCCCTATCTACAATAGGCTCATAAAAGAAAAATTCTTCTAGAAACCTGGAAGGAGGAAGAGAGATACCCCCACCATCAATGTGGTAGGACAATTGTCTAACATGGTGCTAGGGAAAGTGATATTTCAAAAATACCTAGACCCTAGTAGTCCAATCGTTGATGTACATATAGATGGTGTCATAGTCCCCAACACCCTGATTGATTTAGAGTATTTTGGATGTTGCGATTTGCGACCCACCATGTCACTCTTCGTACTTTAAATTTCACACCATTTATTTCATTCTGTTAAGTCCTTACTTCCATCCATTTAAACTTTCAAAGTTGCAATTACGACATTTCACATCGCAAATTTTGTTGTCCATTGCATTCCGCCATCGCATTTCTAAGTTCTTCTCGCTCTGAAGTCATTTCTTGTGTTATAATAAGGTTTCCTAAGGGTTTAACCCCCTCTATCCACTCCAAATCATTTCCTCATGCTATCATAATTTTTTTTAAGGATAAAACACCCTATTTTTTATTCCAAACCCCATTTCATGTGTTAAACCCCCCATTAGCCCCCTTAGCCATTTTTCTTCCGTCTAAGATGCAAATTAATTCTTTTTAATTAAAATTAAGGCATGCATAGTTTAGTTGCATGGATAGGAGTATGGTAGATATATCATAGGATAGGTAGAGTGCATTTAGCCATTTGGCCAAGTTAAGTGTGGTTTAGAATTAATTTCCTTTCTGATATCTGTTTTCGGCAAATTAAATTAGTTTCATTTTTGGAATTCCTTTCCAACAATTTAGTTCAGTTTCCTTTCTGTGATTTCCTTCCAGCAATTTACTTTCCATTTTTTCTCATAATTTAAGAAATATCACCCTTTCGTGAAGCATAAGAGGATGACATGAACATAATGCATATGTTGTGTATATAGAACTAGCACCTCAAATTTTGTATGAACCCAGGGTTGATAAAGTAAAGTAGGGCAGCCCCTAGGAGTTGCAGCATTCTTGGTGCAATACCAGGGCTCACCACTTTTTGGCGCCATTTCCAGGGAGGTGTCTAGTATATATTTTGATTTTGTTTTAGCATTCCTTTATGCTTTCCTTTCTTTTCATGTCACTTCAGAAATATTGAAAAAATACAAAAAAGATATGATTTTCATGCCTCGTAGGACTACGTGTAATCAAATACAAATCTTACCCAAAACCCCCACATCACATCCTAGCCACCCTTCACTCTTCTTCAGTGGCAGTGAGATTGAACCCCCTATAGGAGAGCCTTATGAATATTTTGAGGATCCTATTGTGGAAGAAGAAGAAGACCTTGTTTCAACTAAGGGACCTGCTTCACCTATCTTAAACATGGCTGGGACCTAAAGACCCTTTCCCATAAGAGAGGCAAATGGGGACACTAAGATGAAAAAAATTAGCCCCTCAGCTCTTCCACACTTCCATGGACTTACCTCTGACAACCCTGACAGATTCATGTTTTAATTTGTTATTGTCTGTAGGACTTATGACTACACCTCTGATGATCAGAAGTTGAAGCTATTCCCATCCACCCTTAAGGATGCAGCCTTGCACTGGTTCATGGGTCTGCCTAGGAATAGCATAACTACCTGGGAACAGATGGAAGATACCTTCAGCAGCAAGTACAAAGGCTATTGTAGGTCCAAGGAAACTAAGGATGAGATATTTAGGATAACTCTAGGGCTTGATGAATCCCTAGAGAATTATGAAGAGAGGTTTAGAGCCAATTGTACTCTTGATCCTGACTCACTTAAACTTGTACTTATTCGAGGGATCAGTGAAGAGATGATAGAAACCTTGAATATGTTATCAAGAGGATATATCTACCAACAACCCTATGAAACAATCAAAACTATCTTCTAGAATCATTCTAGGGAATTTAGGAAGAAGGGAACAACTAGCCAAAGTACATCCAATACCCCTTCCTCTTCCACCTTCATAAAACATGATATTGGAAACATGCTAGAGGACTTCAAGAGTGACATGCTGCACACCTTTTCTTTCAAAATGGACACAATGCAGGTCAAAAGGAAGCAAGAGGAAGCAGAGAGAGCCCTAGCCATATTTTATCCTAGATGTATGAGGAAACACCCAAGAAATGAATTTCCACTGAATGTCATAGATGTTTTCTTAGTCTGTGAAGAGAATCATGCCACAGACAAGTGTCCCTCCTTACTTGTACTTAAAGCTGTATATTAAGGTGGGGAAACAATGCCAGAGAAACTCTATTTCATCAACCAGAGAAGGCCTCAAGTCCCTCAACCATATCAACAAGGTATGCAAGGTGCACCTCACTCTTACTATTACAAAAATCAGAGTGCACCCATGAAACCTTGGTACACCCCCACTCCTACATCATGTTCTACACCTCCTACTTGGCCTTCCAACCCTTCATATCATACTCAGCCAGTAAACCAACCATTTCAACAGTATGTTCCACAATAGCCTTAGTGGAACAATCCATCGCAAGGTGGAGGCCTCAACAAAATCAGCTACCTACTCTAATGCCTCCACCCAAACCTCAACCTTAGCTTACTCATGTTGCTCCACCTAGGCTACCTGTACCTGCACATCCCAATATAAACCCGAATAATAGACAGGTACAACAAGCTCCTAGTGGAGAAACATCCCATCTAGCTTATGTTGTGGAGATACAAGAGGTTAATCTCAGGTCAGGAATATTACTCCCAGAAAACCATCCCCTATCTCCACATGTAGAGGTTGAGGAGGAAAAGGAAGAAGATAACACTCAGATCCAACAACATCCTTTTCCCAAGCACTTGATCCACCCTAGTTAGCACACCCAGAGGAGACTGAAATCCTGGGAGAATTGGAAAATTTGTGTGTAAATATACCACTTCTCTAGGACATTAAGGATGTCCCTATCTATAATAGGCTCATAAAAGAAAAATTCTTCTAGAAACCTGGAAGGAGGAAGAGAGATACCCCCACCATCAATGTGGTAGGACAATTTTCTGACATGGTGCTAGGGAAAGTGATATTTCCAAAATACCTGGACCCTAGTAGTCCAATCGTTGATGTACATATAGATGGTGTCATAGTCCCCAACACTTTGATTGATTTAGGGGCTGCCATCAATATCATGACAAAGGAAACTATGTTGAAACTTAATCTCCAAGGGACTTTGAGGAAAACCACAATAGTTCTGTAACTTGCAAATCAATCCATAGTAACTCTGGAAGGAATTATTGAGGATGTTATGGTTACCATTTACTCTTGGGATTATCCTACATATTTCCTGGTCCTACAGCCAAAAACCAAGTTTAATGGTTATCCTTTCATTTTAGGGAGACCTTGGTAGCCACTGCAGACGCTTATATTATTTGTTGGGCTGGAAACATGACTATCAAAAAAGGGCCTTTGTCTAAACAGCTAGTGTTATATCCTCCAGCCCAGTCTTCCATTGATCATGATCTCCCTATATGGTTGGAGGATGAAGAAGATGAGTTATATAACACTGCCCCTATGTTTACCATAGATGCTATCCTTAGAGGGGGGTAGCTTGATGAATATGAACTCTTCGATCATTCCATTCAAAACTAGTCCTCCACTAACACTCCTCTCAAAACCCTAGTCAAACAGTCTGAAAGCCAACTTTGGATGGAAGTGCAATCAGTTGAGACAACCTCTGAAACCACCAAGGCTATCGATTTTGGCCCATCCAGATCTCTAAAAATCAACCCAAACCTCTCAAATGAATAAGAGAAGCAGCTATGTCAGCTTTTGAAAGAAAATATTGAAGCATTTTCTTGGGATTACAAGGACATGAAAGGGGTGCATCCTTTAGTATGAATACATCACATTTGCATCAAATAAGGATGCAAGCCTATGAGACAACCCCAAAGACGAATGCACTTGGCTCTAAAGGACATAGTCAAAGAAGAGATGCAGAAACTATTAGATGCGGGATTCATATATCCTATATGTGAGTGGGTATCTCCTCTTGTCCTAGTCTAAAGAAGAATGGGAAGTGGCGAATTTTTGTTGATTATCAAGAAATTAACAAAGCCACCAAGAAAGACCATTTACCTTTGCCCTTTATAGACCAAGTCCTAGATGGTCTTGTAGGGAAGAAGTTATTTTCCTTCTTAAATGGGTTCAGTGGGTACAATCAAATTCAAATCAGCCCTGAAGACCGGGATAAGACTACTTTCACCTACCCTTGGGGTACCTTTTCTTATAGAGTCCTACCCTTTGGGTTATGAAATTCCCCAACCACCTTCCAGAGAGCTGTCCTGAGCATCTTTTCTGAGTTATTCCATGGCTCTGTCAAAATTTACATGGATGATTTCACACCATATGGGGATGACTTCCAAGAAGCTCTCTCCAATTTGGGTAAATTACTAAGAAGGTGCATTGAGATGCATCTCTCCTTGAGCCCAGAAAAGTTTGAATTCTTGAAGAAATCAGGGTTTGTATTAGGACACTCCATATCCCAAGCAGGAATACAGGTAGACCCGAATACAAGCACTATCATCAAAAGGGTACCTTCTCCTCAAAAGCAGAAAGATGTCAGGAGTTTCTTAGGCTTAGTTGGTTACTATAGAAGATTCATCAAATATTTCAGGAAGATGGCTTCGCCATTATTTGGCTTATTGGCCAAAGATTCTGAGTTTATTTGGTCTGGTCCTTGTCAAGAGGCTTTTGAGCTCATTAAGAAGCAGTTTAATACTACCCCCATCCTCCGAGGTCCAAATTGGATTATGCCTTTCCACATCCACACTAATGCATCCAAAAAAGCTGTAGGGGTAACATTAGGAAAATTAGAGGAAAAAATCCTTATGCAATTTATTTCAAGATCAATAATTTTTCCAAAGCCGAGATCAATTATACTGTTACTAAGAAGGATATGTTGGCCATTGTCCATGCATTGAAAAAATTCAGGCGTGTCACTGGATATCAGACCTTTTTTCACATTGACCATGCAGCCATCAACTATTTAATGAAAAAACTGGATGTTAATGCTAGAATAATTAGATGGTTGTTACTTTTGCAACAATTTGATTTGACTATTGTTGATAAACCTGGAAAGGAAAATGTTGTTTCGGATTTTTTGTCCAGGTTAGTTCTCCCTTCAGGTGAAGAAGGAATGGTGGATGACCAGCTGCCAGATGAACACCTCTTTTCCATATCAACACTCTCACCATGGTTTTCTGATATAGCCAACTACTTGGTTGCTGGAAGACTCCCTCCTAATATTTCATTCAGGGAGAGGAGATAAATCATCAAAAAAAGCGCCCCTTTCACATGGATTGGGGGGAATCTATTCAAGCTCGGCCCTGATCAAATCCTAAGAAGATTTGAGACGGAGGAAGAATTTTTTGATATCCTCTCTGAATGTCATGATAGCCCATGTGGAGGCCAATTTTCTACAAAGATAACTGCTTACAAATTTTTGCAGGCGGGTTACTATTGGCCTACCCTTCACCAAGATTCTAGAAGATACACCAACAGGTGTGACCAGTGCTAAAGGATGGGGAAACCCAGACAAAGGGATGAAATTCCTTTATACCCTCAGGTGGATCTTGAACCATTTGACAAGTGGGGCATGGACTTTGTTGGACCTATCCACCATCCAGAAAAAAGAATTATATCATAGTGTGCACTGATTACCTGACAAAGTGGGATGAAGCAAAAGCAGTGAAGATAGCAACCGAATAAAAAAGTAGAAAAATTTCTAAGGGAGAATGTGTTTTACAAATTTGGATATCCCAGAGAAATATTCACTGATCAGGGATCACAGTTCACCTCTCACCTCATTGATAATCTTTTGAGGAAGCACAAGATTAAGCATTGAACCTTTATTGCCTATCACCCTCGGGCGAATGGCCAAGTAGAAGTAACTAACAGAGATTTAGAGAGCATCCTCACCAAGGTTGTGAGAAGCAGTAGAAAATATTGGGTAGATAGATTGGTAGAAGCTACTTGGACCTACAAAACCACTTGAAAGACAACAACAATATTCACTCCTTATGAACTAGTCTATGGTAAGAAAGCTCTACTTTCATTTGAGTTTGAATTCAATACTTTAAGAATGGCAGCTAAATTAAATATATATCTAACAAGTTCCCAAAAACAGAGGTTTTTGCAACTAAATGGATTGGATGAGTTCATAATGCAAGCACTTCTTCACATAGAGGTATTTCAGTTGCAAAGGAAGGTATGGCATGACAAGAACATCAAAGAAAAGACCTTCGAAAAAGGATATTGGGCACTATTATATGATTCAATGTTTAAATACTTCAAAGGAAAGCTGATGACAAGATGGTTTGGGCCTTACACAGTGGATAAATGCTTTGATAATGGCGCAGTTCAAATCAAGACCATAGATGAGGAAGGGATCCCATTACTTGTTAATGGTCACAAACTTAAAATTTACAAGAAGCCTTTGTCAAGGGAAGAATTCATCAATTTAATAAGCAGATAGGTGTATGTGATGGGAATCTCCATAGTTTCCCACACCACCTGACAAAAAAAAAAAAAAAAAATAAGCTTTTTGGTTGAAAACCTCAATGGAGGCATCTCACTTGCTCACAAAAAAAAATGAAGGGGAAAAAAAAAAAGAATAAAGATCCATGGGTGAAAACCTCTCTGAGGCACCCAAGGAAATTTTGTGGGTTGAAAACCTCCATGTAGGCAGCCCACTTTCTTTCAAAAAAAAAAAAACCAAAAAATGCATCTGCATCACTATGTTTTTATGTGTTTGTTTTTTTGCAGGTTGTTAATGGTTTCTGGAAAACACAGGGAAGCATTCATCTTCTTTTCCCTTCTTTTATATTGTTTTCCATCCCATCATTCACTCCATTCATATTCATAACTTCCTCCATCTCCTCCATACACAACACTCCTCCATTCCCGAGCACAATGTAGCAAGAGAAGCATCACACAAAGAGACTGCTACAAACATCAGGAAGTTACTTCAAAAACAAAGTTGTTCATGGACTGCCAAGAAGAACAACAAGAGAAGCTACATAACAGAATAAAGGAGAATGAGAATACCACCCATGGCATATCAAGCACCCCACATGACATCCACAGCAGAGAGAAACAATAGACAAAGATTAGCAGCTCATTCAGGAAGCTTCTCCTTCAGCAAGTTGCTCACTTAGAGAACAGGAATATGGTGAAGAACACAACATCTAAAAAGGCTTGTCTCAAACCTCCAGCTCCTGCAACCACCTTGGAAACAACAGGTAAACTCAGGTATAAGTTCTCACCCCTTTCTACGCATTCATAATCACCATAAATAATTAATTTGCATACTTAAAATTTAAGGGGCAGAAGGTGGCCAGTTAACTCGGCCACCACCGTGAGGTCTGGGCGGAATAAAACTGGGAGTACACGCCACCTGGGCATGAAAAATAAAAATTTTAAATTAGTGGAGTAGAGGAGAATGAGGAGAGGGAAACGTGAAGTCCATATTGAATTAACAGGGAGGAGGAACCAATTGTCTACGAAAAAACTGGAGCTAAGCAGAGTTATATTGGCACTCCAAATTTAGTTGCGTCATCTAATAAAAGGAGATTTTGTCTCATCCAAACCAGTGAATTGATAATTTTTAGAGGGAGAGGACCGACAAAAGCACGCAGTGCTTGAAGAGGAAGAAGAAGAACCATAAATAAAAAAGAAAAAAAAATAAACCAGGGGTAGAACCAGAAGAAAAAGGAAGAACCAAAAGAAGAGGAGGAAGAACCAACAGAAACAAGAATAACCAGATGAAGAAGAGAGAGAGACAAATGGCCAAATAAAAGCATAATATATGGCCATAGAAGTTATAGAGATAACAGAAAGTGGGTAAGACATAGACTCACAACCTAGCATCACATCCCCTCACTACAAAAATATAGCTTCCATCATGGCTCCTCTAAGCGCAAAAAGAAAAACGCAGACCTCTAGGTATTCCGAAGCTGACAAGAATCAGAGAAAGCCACAAAATTCTCCCATAAGCCTGATCATCATTGAAGAATCACCAAGGCAGGAGGAAAGAATAGAAGAAATATTTCTGAAGGAGCAGCTACAGAAGGCACAAGTAGAGAATGTAGCACTAAAGGAGCAATTGCAAAAAAAAGAGGAGAAAATAGCCACCATGGAAGACTTATGCATATAAGCCCTTCAGCACAGATTGCCCTCTGACTCATATGTTTTGTACCTCAAACAAAAATGGCTTCTATTTCAAATCAACACTCTAGCCTCCCATGGATCACTCCCTTTCCAAGATTGTAGGCAATTCATGAAGTTCTACAAGCAATCCAACATAACTAATTAGGAAAAGATGGTAGAGTTTTATATGCATAACTTTGTGCTGACAAATATGGAGATTTGGGACTCCAATGCTACAATGGGGGATATGTAGTTAATGGATCTAGCATCTTGGATGGTGAATGAGGACAATAGATCCAAAGAAATATGGAAGGTCATGGGAAGAAGAAATAGAGAACCCTTATATCTCAGACCAGAAGTGTTCAACCCAAGAGGAGTCATTCATAACCATCAAGAGATTGAAAAGGACCCTACACTGGTTGAAAGATACCTTCATACTCAAAACCAGGTGATGGGCCACTTTGATGATGTTTCTAGGAAGATAGAAGAGGAGTGCATTATGGCTAGCCAGAGGAGATGGAACAGCCTCCCACATAGCCTCAAGAACAGGGAGTATCATACTCCAGAAAGACTAGAGGTTCATTGGAAAGGGCACCATTATACAAGAGGGCCATGCAGGCCAAAAATATCCGATGGTTGGGACTAAATCTCAGCCCACCTTTGCTGCTGGGGCTGACTGATGAAGAGGAAACATATGCACAAGATAGACAATGGGAGAATGCAGAAAAAAATGATGGATTTAACCCCCTTGGGGAAACTCCCACACTTATTACTCAGGAAATCAGGGGGGTTGTCAAATATTTGAAGGAAATGGAGGAGGAGGATTAGTTGCTCAGAGGATGAGCAACCATTCAATAGGGGGTGATGATGAGCTCTGTCATTAGACATATTTGGAGGGGTTAATAGTCACATTTTTTCCTTCTTAGATCTATTTTTATTGCATTTTTATTATTATTTGTGTTTATGATGCTATTATAGGTGGTGATTAAGGATAACATACTCTGAGTGCCTAATATAAGGTTGAGTGCAGAAAATCATGATTTATTAAGAATTTTTATAAATATTTTATCACAAAGGCTTGGAGGAGACAACAAGCAGAAATTATAGGAGGATTGTCCACCCTCAAAGACAGTTGAAGGATCCCAAATATTCTCTCCAGAAATTCGAATTCCACAAGCAGCCGAAGGATCCCCAAGGGTTCTCTCCAACAATTCGAATTCCACAGGTAGTCGAGCAACTCAAAGAGGAGAGCACTCAATCTTGGTTTACTTGGAGTCCAGTGGACTCAATCACCATTTTCTAGGGAGTTGTTTATAGCTGCCCTGTAGAATAAATAGAGCATAGCTAGAGCTAGGAAGATTTAATCTATCTTAGTCTCACTTCCATTCAAAATTATTGTTGTGAACTATTGAAGTTTTTTGTTTTATTCAGGGATCGAAACTTTCAGAGATGTATGAAGTTATTCTTTTATGAAATGAGTAGACTGATTTAATTTGATTGATTTAAGTTCAGAGGGCTAGACTCGTGGGTTAGGGCCCAATCCATGTGCCTCAGCTTCTCTATTGTTATTATCTTTTCCTTTATGTTATTTAGCTAGTTTTTCCTCTGTCATTTAAGTTAGATCTGCTTCTAATAAGTTTCATTGCTATTTAGTTTTTGTGTTGATGTAGTTTTAATTTCTTATGCATAGTGAAATAGAGGAAAAACTCCAAAACTATGGTCAATTCTTCCCCCCTCTCATCTTCGTCAATAGATTTCGAGTAGGGGGAGACCTTCCCACAGGCCAAAGTTGATTTCTGTTTGATTTCGGGGAAGAATTTGTATTACCAAGTCCAAGCCTTTCCTTCACTATTTCATCACGTATTTCTGTCTGTTTCCCGTACATGAATTCGCAGGTGTGCTTCACTTTTGAGCACTGCTCTTATGCTTCGATTTCCCTCCTTTAATTCTCACCTTAGTTCTACACTTACCTTCTTTTGAACGCCCTTAAGCTCTTCAGCCTTACTTCTTAGTTTTTCTCCATTCATGGTCGCCTTACCCTTTTTACGAAAAACATGTAAAAAACCAACAGAACCACTGAAAACCCAACCTCTACCTTTTCTCCTCGAGAATCCTGCCATCGTATGTCCCACTTCACAATCGCAACATTTAACGATTACCTTAACACTTATCGCCCATTCCTTATGATTGCGATATTGCGAAATCACACTTCGCACTGGTTACCTTCCACTATTAACACTCACTGCTCATTCTTTGCGATTGCGAAATCGCAAATTGCAACTCTTAGCTTTTTCCACTGCCACGTAATCCCGATCGCACATTGCATCCCGTGAAACTTACCACATCACAAATCGCATCCCACAGAAATTATCACATCGCAAATCACATCACGCAGAACTTATCACATCGCAAATCGTCGCCCGCAACCTTTACCGCGACACAAATCACATTTCACACATTTTAGTTTATTCCCGTTAATCCTTACTGCTATCCTTGTAAACTTGCGATATTTCAATTCGCGACCTACTACGTCACTCTTCGCACTTCACACTGCACACCATTTAGTTTATTCTCGTTAATCATTATTGCTATCCTTGTAAACTTGCGATATTTTGATTCGCGACCCACCACGTCACTCTTCACACTTCGCACTACACACCATTTAGTTCATTTCATTAAGTACTTACTGCCATCGATTTAAACTTGTGAATTTGTGATTACAACATCGCACATCGCAACTTTTGTTGTCCATCACATTTTGCCATCGCATTTCTGAGTTATTCTCACTTCGAAGTCATTTCTTGCATTATAATAAGGTTTTCTAAGGGTTTAACCCCCTCTGTCTGCTCCAAAGCCTTTTCTCACGCTATCATAAAGTTTTATAAGGGTTTAACCCCCTCTTTCCGCTTCCAAACCTCATTTCATGTGTTAAACCCCCCATTAGCCCTCTTGGCCCTTTTTCTTCCCTCGAAGCTGCAAATTAATTCTTTTTAATTAAAATTAAGGTATGGATAGTTTAGTTGCATGGATAGGAGTATGGTAGATAGATCATAGGATAAGTAGAGTGAATTTAGCCGCTTGGCCAAGTTAAGTGTGGTTTAGAATTAATTTCCTTTCTGCTATCAGTTTTCTACAAATTAAATTAGTTTCATTCTTGGACTTCTTTTCCAACAATTTAGTTCAGTTTCCATTCTGTCATTTCCTTCCAGCAATTTACTTTCCAGTTGTTCTCATAATTTAAGAAATAGCACCCTTTCATGAAGCAGAAGAGGATGACATGAACATAATTCATATGTTATGTATATAGCAATGTCACCTCAAATTTTATACGAACCACGCCTTGATAAAGTAAACTATGGTAACCCTTGGGAGTTGAGGCATTATTGGTGCAATACCAAGGCTCACTAGATGCTAATATTGAGAAAAAAAAGGATTTTTAGCTTCAGAGAGTGAATGAACACTTGGAGAAGCTACTAGAAAAAGAAAACAGGGATACCACCATGCAAATAAATATGGCAAGGCACTATTATGCTAGGAACGTGGTTTGTAAAGTTAGAGTAAAAAATATGAAGAGAAAACTCAAAAAGACTCTAAGGAGACTCAAAATGAAGAAAAACCTTGACCTATTAGTTTATGCATCATTAGTGGTTTGAAGGTAAGACAGAGAAAAGGAGAGGAGACAAAATTTTGAATTTTTGAGTTGTTGTGCACACAGTCAAAAGCATCCCACAAAATTGCAGGAAAAGTTTGCTGCGCTTTTTCTCATAGTGTCAAAAGTAAAATTTTCATACATGGTTGGATGGATTATGGCATAAGGATACCAGAAAATCACTTGTGGATGTTTGTATATTCATGCATTTGCAGAGAAATATAAAAAAAAAAAGTTTCATTTTTACACCTTATTACCCACTTTTCAGGACAGTTGCTGCATTTCTGGACACTTTGTTTTTCGATCAATTTTGAAGAGCCTTAAATCATGTTTTTTGTTGGTTTGAGGGTTCTAGGGTGTAGTAGACATCTCAAATTTTATTCACTAGTCTTTAGTGAATCTTAAAACCTCTTCCAACTCATCAAAATATCAACCCAAAGATTTGATGCGCTTCTATTGACAGTGGTTGCGTTTCTGGGTTATTTGTTGTGTTTCTTTGTTTGGAGATTTTTTACTGCACGTGAAGGTCAAAATTCAAACTTGGTTGATGTAAATAGTTGACTCACAATTTTATCTAATTTTAATAGGTTTATAAATATTATCATTTTAAATATTCTTGTAATCAATGCTTTGAGAGATAATCTCAATCGGTTAGCTAAAAAAGGGGAAAGTTGTTTTTAACTTCCCTAGGATTTGGTAATGACTTAATATGTGTGTTGGTGTTGGAATCAACACTTGGGCTGCATCAAGCACCTGACCAGACACATCTTAAGCTCTGAGGGCTATTCTTATGATTTTATTGGGATTTTTGGAAAACGATTGGATCTCAAGCACTCTGAAAATAATGTTGAATAGATAAAAGGATCTGACACATATGAGGGCACTAGTGTATGATGTGGTAGAAAAATTGAGTTTGTAGCCTGATGGTTAGAAGAATGGAAGAAAGACAGTGGGCCTGTAGGATAGAAATCCACTGCTGAGATGAAAAATGACACAAATTCCAGATCTGAAATGTATAATGAAAGAGTTATTTTAAAAGACTTACAAGAATCTCACTTTACATTTAAAGAATCCCATTACAAGGAATGCTTCTAAATAACATGACCTCATGAATAAAAAATTCTTGGTGAATCAAGACTGACAAAAACATATTAACATGCATGCTAGATCAAAAGACTTACAAAAACATGAAACAGAGTTTAATTCCACCTCAAGGAACACTTATGAACAATCTTCAATTCTAAATAAGGAAAGCTTGGAACAAGACTTACAAAAATAGATCCATATGACTTGGAGGTTCACAAGACTGATAAAAACATAAGATAGATTTTTTATGTTAAATATGGAAAGGTAGATAAGGTATGTAAAAACAGAAGGGAAAACAATACACACACCATAAGATTTTGTGGATCCTCAAGAGTGTAACTAGAATATATTATGAGTTCAACAATACACAGCTTTAGGAATAACATGAGGATCAACAACAAGGCTATGGCACTAGGCCCTGTGCCACCAACCATCTCTCTCTTATTACATAAAACTCAACTCTTAAATAAAGTTGCACAAAACAAACTCCTGCTAAATTTTAGGAATGAAATTAAATAAAACAGATAGTAAACAAATCAAAATATTGCATGAATTTAGAACTATTGAATGGTTCGAGGCTTTAAAATATGATGCATAAAACTATTTGACTGCCACATAAGCTTCCTTCTGCCACCTTCCCTAACTGTCTTCAACTGCTTCAAGAAAGGTGGAACTATAAAACCTGACACTTTAATCAATCCTAACAGAACTCTGATGGAATTAATCATATTAACAAATTGTATTTGAGCTTTAAGAAGATATTTTTTTTGTTGATAGGTGTTGAATCTTTAAAGTATTTGCTGCTGGATTTTTTGTAAACCTGTGACTATTTCTTTTGCACCAGTAATTGTTGCCATATCATTACAATTCTATAGAAATTCCTTTTTCCCGACTTGACCCATGGAGTCTATCTCTTTATTACTGCGACATTCAGCATTACTATGCCATTTTCTCTTTTTTGAGTCTTATCCTACCTGAGTCACTTGACTGTGTTTAGCCTTTTCTTCGTAAACAACGTAAAAAACCTTATACACCTGGACGTGAAGTCTTTTAAAATTTATCTCTGAACTGGGATCGCATCCACACACTTCAAAACCTTTACAGTTTAGTTTATAAAAAACGCAACTGGCAATGCGATGTGAAGGGGAGGTGACGTGGAGGGTCAGTGGGACCAGGCCGCAACACATATCACAATTCGTAGTGTTTAATTATAAGTGCGGAATATGCTTTAAAAACTACGAAGTGAAATGCACAAGGGAGGTGACGTGGCAGGAAAGAAGTGGGACTAGACCATGGCACAGATCGCAGCTTTTAGATTTTATTTATAAGTTGCGAGAGTTAGCTTTTAAAATTTTCAAAGTGCGGGGAAGGGGGACCCACTTGCTATGTGGCGGATTTTTATGAATCAGCGAAGGTTTAAGCGGTAAGTGATATCACATATATAATATATGATATGTTTAAAAGGTTTGATGTGGGGGTCGGAGCTGGTGAGGTGGCTCCGACTTACCGCATCGAAAACTAAATAAAATAGATTACGGGAGCTCACAAGGTAAGTCAAAAAATATGCAATGGGATATCGCAAATCGGCGATTGAAGAATTTAAGTTTTTTTGCAATGCAAAAGATGTAACATTTGCGAAATGCGATGAGGGCCCCACTTTAATTGTGATCGAGGAATTAAGGAAGTGGAGTAAGTGAAAAGCGATAAAAGGTAAGGGTATAAAAGGTAAAATTGGAAAGGAAAAAAAGGTTAAGTTTAATGATTTTCAATGGAAAATGATATTAAAAAGGAAGTGTGGTGGGGAATGGGTCCCACTCCATCATGTATGATATTTCTGAAAGGTTTTTAGGAGACAAAAATGTAAATGATTTTGGGTTTAATTGAAACACAAGGGGCTAGAGGCCAAATAGAATGAAGGAGAGGGCATCTTTGAATATGAGTAAAAAATCAATGCTAACAGTGGCTCTAATTGGGGATGATATGCCCCCTGTAGCCTTTCAAGAACCATAGTTCCAGTGCCTTATCCAGCTCTTATTTCTCAAACTAGCGATCTTGCTTATTAACTCAGAAAACCAACATGCCTAGCCATTGGGTAATGGAGTCAAAAGCATCATTTCAATTATGCAACTTATTTCTCCAATCTGATCTAATCTGATTTGAATGGAAATCTTCATGCAACTTCTAATCTGATTTGAATGGAAATCTTCATGCAATATGAAATTTGTCGTACAACCATTCAAATAGCTAAAAAAACCTCATATGGATTCTAAATCTTAAAAGTAGAACTGAAAGAATCCATATCATGACATAGTGTGGCTCCTGGTGAAATAATCACAACGCGGGATACTCATAAAACATTGAATGTCTGCACTATAAGAAAACTCCAAATAATCATTTACTGAATGAGGAAAAACATTAAATTCTACCTCCGCAATGATGTCCCTTTCAGAAATCTGAAAGGTGTAGTTGTTTATCCAAAACTTCCACTAAAAATCTGATCTCTGCATCCCAGTGAAGTCGCCACTGGATTTGGAGCAATGGAGTCGCTAGGTGAAAAAATGCAGTCCTCTTCAAGTTATCAATTCCTGTTCACCTTCAAGAATCAATCTTTAGTAATTAAAACAAGAGACTCGGGAGAATATTTCGTTTAAAGTCCTTCATCTCCCTACAGACACACCAAAAGATGTTGGGGTTGGAATCAGCACTTGGACTACATCAAGCACCTGACCAAACACATCTTAAGCTCTGAGGGCTATTCTTATGATTTGATTGGGTTTTTTGGAAAGTGGTTGGATCCCAAGAACTCTGAAAGGAACGTTGAACAGATAAAAGGCTCTGGAGGGCACTGGTGTATGATGTGGTATAAAAATTGAGTTTGTAGCCTGATGGTTTGAAGAATGGAAGAAAGACAGTGGGTCTGTAGGATAGAAATCCACCGCTGAGAGGAAAAATGACACAAATTCCAGATCTGAAATGTATAGTGAAATAATTATTTTAAAAGACTTACAAGAATATCATTTTACATTTAAAGAATCCCATTACAAGGAATGATTTTGAGTAACATGACCTCATGAATCAAGAATGCTTGGTGAATCAAGACTGACAAAAACATATTAACATGCATGTTAGATCAAAATACTTACAAAAACATGAAACCGAGTTTAATTCCACCTCAAGGAATGCTTATGAACAATATTCAATTCTGAATTAGGAAATCTTGGAACAAGACTTACAAAAATAGATCCATATGACTTGGAGGTTCACAACACTGATAAAAACATAAGATAGAATTTTTATGTTAAATCTTGAAAGACATATAAGGTATGTAAAAACAGAAGGGAAAACAATACACACACCATAAGATTTTTTGGATCCTCAAGAGTGTAACTGGAATATATTATGAGTTCAAAAATACACAACTTTAGGAATAGCATGAGGATCAAGAACAGGGCAAGGGCACTAGGCCTTGTGCCAACAACCATCTCTCTCTTATTACATAAAACTCAACTCTTAAATAGAGTTGCACAAAACAAACTCCTACTAAATTTTAGGAATGAAATTAAATAAAAACAAATAGTAAACAAGTCAAACTATTGCATGAATTTAGAACTGTTGAATGGCTCGAGGCTTCAAAATCTGATGCATGAAACTATTTGACTGCCACATAAGCTTCTTTCTGCCACCTGTCCTAACTGTCTTCAACTGCTGCAAGAAAGGGGAACTGTAAAACTTGCCACTTTAATAAATCCTAACATAACTAATCATATTGAAAAACTTTCTTTGAGCTTTAAGAAGATATTGTTATTTGTTGATAGGTGTCGAAAATTTAAAGTCTTTGTTACCGGATTTTCTGTAAACCTGTGACTATTTCTTCTGCGTCGATAACTGCTTCCATATCATTATAGTTCCGTAGGAATTCCTTTTGCCCAACTTGACCAGTGGAATCTATCTCTTTATTACTGCGATGTTCACCATTACTATGCCCTTTTATCTTTGTCGGGTCTTATCCTACCCGAGTAATTTTGCCGTGTTTAGCCTTTTCTTCATAAACAACGTAAAAAACCTTATACACACGGGTGTTTGGTCTTTTAAAATTTATCTCTGAAGTGGTATCGCGTCTGCACACTTCACAACCTTTACAGTTTAGTTTATAAAAAACAAAATCGGCAATGTGATGCGAAGGGCAGGTGACGTGGAGGGTCGGTGGGACCAGGCCGTAAGGCATATCGCAATTTGCAGCGTTCAATTATAAGCATAGAATATGTAAACTTTAAAAAATTTAAAGTGTTATGCATGGGGGAGGTGACGTGGTAGGGAAGAAGTGGGACCGGACCGCATCACAGAACACAACTTTTAGCTTTTAGTTATAAGCTGCGGGGGTTAAATTTTAAAATTTGTGAAGTGCGGGGAAGAGGGACTCACTAGCTATGTGGCGGAGTTTTATGAATCGACGAAGGTTTAAACGATAAGTGATATCACATATATAATATATGATATGTTTAAAATGTTTGCTGTGGGGGTGGAGATATTGAGGTGGGGCCGACTTACCGCATCTCAAACTAAATAAAATAGATTGTGTGCACTCACAAGGTAAGTCAAAACATATGCGATGCAATATTGCAAATCGGCGATCGCAAAATTTAAGTTTTGTTGCAATGCAAATCATGTAACATCTGTGAAATGCGATGAGGGCCCCACTTTAATTATGATTGGGGAATTAAGGAAGCTGAGTAAGTGAAAAGAGATAAAAGGTAATAGTAGAAAAGGTAAAAGAGGAAAGGCGAAAAAAGGGTAATTTTAACGATTTTCAATGGAAAATGATATGAAAAAGGAAGTGTGGTGAGGAATGGGTCCCGCTCCATCGTGTATGGTATTTCTGAAAGGTTTGTAGGAGAGAGAAATGTAAATGATTTTGGGTTTAATTGAAACATAAGGGGCTAGAGGCCAAATAGAATGATGGAGAGGGAAGCTTTGAATATGAGTAAAAAATCAATGCTAACAAGGTGCATGAATCAGTTGCTATGGATCGGGATTTGACCCCTTAGAGGGGAAATCTTGTTTGTCTCCCATATGTACTCAGAAACAAGTCTAAGAAAATGTTGGATACTTGAAGCTCATACTTTTGGAACTTGTGTACTTGATTTTGGCAGAAATAATATAGGTAGTTGCAGATATTTTTATGGGATTCATGTGTTATGGTTAGTTACACTTGTTTTTATCAGTATTTCTTATGCATTTGATTATCATATTTTTCTAGCAACCATCTACGTTTATTCTCATGATTATCTCTTATGTTTTAAACATAATACATTGCTTCATATGCTCTGTTTTGTTTGAGATTGTCACATAAGTGTTTTCATCCTCTGAACAAGTGAATTATTTATGCTCACTTATTTCCTTCTATATGATTTCCTCCTCACTACACTACAATGATAGGTCAATTTTTGTCACTGATTACACCTACCTTAGCTCATTCTATGTCTGCAACTGATCTTTTGGAATACTTGGCCTAGTTCCTAAACCTGGTGCTTCGTTTCCATCAAACCTTAATCAAAACCCTATTGAGTTGATAACTAGCCTAAAACCCTAATACTCTCCACTTACATTGGCTATGAGGTTGATTTTGAGAGATCCCTCTCTGATTTGGTAGGGATAGATACCAAATCAAAAGTTGGTATGTGGTTACCTCTTTGGTTTCCTTTCTCAACCTTAGGAAACTAAGGAGCGCTAACAACCCCCACAAATGGGAAAACCAAAAAATCCTTCTCCTATAGAATCATATTGAAATGAGATATCCAAGACCAGGACCAAACTCAAAAATATGAAATTTCCTTGAAATCCATCAACTGAAATTCATTCTTATAACTGGTTAATTATTTAACAATTTCTTTTCTATTGAAAATATAAAATTAATCACACTACAATTTATTGACCATAAAATAATGTGGAATCAAAAACAAGAAATCAGAAATGCTAGCACACACATAAAAAATACAATTATTTTTGGACAATTGACCCCGGAAAACCCAATGTGGGAAAAATGATACAACAGTTGAGCCTTTTATTATTATGAAATAGTAGAAATTTTGAATACAATTGGATGCCAAAAACTGGAAATCCACTACAAGATAAATTAGCCATGAAAATTAGTGAGACAAAATTTTTCTCACCCGAAATCGACCGAGCTCCACAACTAGCACAAACAGGCCCCACAAAAGCCCCCAAGTCTGCCTTTGCATCACCCCTATGCAGGCCCTCAAACACTCTGCCTAGATTTTGCTCTAAGAAATCCATACAACCCAACTCAACCTCTTAGAATTACGTTCTAGATCTTTCAGAAACTCACTCGACCTCCAGTAACTGAATCAACCCTCTGTCTAGCCAAATCGAACTCTACCTCTGAAGCTTTTGCACAGGTCATGAACAACCCCACTGAGGAAAATATTCCCTCAATTAGATGACTCTTCGGAACTGGAAACTCCTCTGGAAATTCGTTATGTTTCCCCTTTTCCACCTGCTACTCAATCACTGGCTAAATCTTTCCTATTGAAACACCTACAGTGGAAAAGTAAACTTCCTTGATCATTGAGTATCTCCAACTGGTATGTTCCCCATCTACCCATCGAACTCTTATTATAATCTTCAATTGATACTTCAATGGCCATGATTAAATATTAATCAATGGTTGAGACCATCTCCAAGTCAATCAATGTGAGTTTCTAGAGAATTTTCAGCTTTCTCAATTAATTACTATTAATTAACTATTTTTCCTAAGTTATATTTAGGAAAAATTTAAATGATGGTTAATTAATTTAATTGAGCTATATCTAGGTGGAATTTCCATAAAAGATTTATGGGTTCTGTATAACTCATGTGTTTTAGCCTCTCCACATATTTGAGACTAGAACTCCATATGATTCTATGAAAAACTAACACTTCCTCTTATCGTGGAAGTTGTTCTCGAGTGTTGCACTTTACTACAACACTTTGTCTCTGCATCATCCTTCCATACATGTTGTTAATGTATAACAATTATATATGTCTTCCATTTTCCACCAACCACTACAGTAACTTGGATTCATATGTTACTTTCTATAGCTTAATCATGTTGCATCTATGCTAGTACTGACATTACATTGTACAACGACACTGCTGCCAACTCTACATCTACATTGCAACCCAACTAACATCCTTTTCACTGTTTTTGTTACTGTTGCAACTGAGAAGCATCCAAAATATTGAATCAATTGTGCCTATGTGCTGCAACTGTCTCCTGAGTCTTTGACTGCTACTAGCCTCTACACTTTCCACTGGAAGGTCTACGTTGTTGTTGATTCTGCATTGTGCCTCCTACATTGTTATCAACACTAGTTTTTTCTCCTCATCATATGACTAGAAAAAGTTTTCAAATGTCACTATGGAACTAACTACATCCACTAACATTGATCCTCTTGCTACTGAATATTGTGGGCCCCTGTAGCAAGGTAATATCCATGGGAAAACATAATTTGATTCTCACCTCAATGGACCCTGCCCAAACCTTTGCACAAGTCTAGAACTAAAGCTCCATATCACCAGACCTCTCTCCTAGATGTATAGTTGCATACATGTATAAATATTCCTCTAACCTATAGTAAATATTATCAATATTTGTTGGATTTTTCACTTGATCATGATTCTCCTTCTTTCCCTTCTTCCTTTGAGGACACTAAGTATTGTAGTGGACAAACTCGCCACATCAAGAGAATTTGATATTAGACATATCCTTCTTCTTCTTCTCTTCCTGTGATACATATCCCTAACTGGGACCTTTTTCCTTCCCTTTTGATGCAAGGGCCACATGTTATTCCTCCTTCACACCCTTCAATCCCTTGCTTGTACTGCCACTGATGGAGCTCTTTATTAAATCTCGCCTCATATCCTCTTGTGCGAGATCAGTCCACATCTGGTCCCACCAAGGAAACGTATCTCGTCCTATAATTCCTTGGACGTAATTCTCCCAATCCTTGGTGACACTTCTAAGGGCTAACCTCACCCTTTCTGTAGGTGGAGGCATCTCTCCTACAACAACAATCTCATCATGTATATCATAAAGTTTGGTGAGAAAGGGATTAATGCATTCACCCTTATGCATCCTAAGGTTTCTCGGTTTTTCCATAAAAAACATCTTCCATTGCTCGAAAGGATTCTAATATAACCTTGTTAGAGGATCCCACATATCCTTCGTCATGTTCTTTCTTGATATATGTGAGACTATATGGTCTCGGACTCCACCCAGGATCATCCGCTTCACCTTGACCATCTTCTTCTTGAAATTTTTCAGTCGATCTACATAAGTAAGTTTTGTCACAATGTTCTTGGCATAGGTCTTCAGACCATCCTCATCTAGCAGGAAGGAAATCCTAGCCTTCCAGGTGATATAGTTGGATGCTCCATCCAACTTTTCCTGATCTTTAAAATCCATGGTGATCATCTCTGCAAAAAGTCTTCCTAGGATGGAAATCTCACTCTTTCACCTACTCGGTTTCTAGCTCTATTATTAGCACTCCCTTCTGGAGTGAGAATATCTTCCTACCGCTACTATCAACTTAAATTGGAAATTTCAATTTCTAAAGCTTGAAACCCTATGAGAGAAAATCTCCTTGTGTATGCACTTTCTCTTCCTCCTCGCATTGAATCTGCTCAAGAAAATTGTTGCAAATCCTCTATACCCAAACCAAGAGTCTAATTTGCGAAAATACTAATTTTTTGCTCATGATTCCTGCTAGAATGGATCCTCTAGAAAAATCAAACTTTCCTATACCCTGCAACTGGAAAATTGAACCTTGTCCAGCAATTTGCACTCCATGGCTAGGCATTGCACAACCCCAAAAAAATTTGTCATGTTGCTCCCTCTGAACAATGAAATTATCTTCCTTTGACTTTGAGCCTCTTGTCTGTCAAATGTGCTTTGATACCATGTGAAAATTCCCTGGAATACATAGCAACTCGAATTAATTCTTTTAATTATTTAATTATTTAATAGTTTATTTTCTATGACAAACAATGAATTAATCACACTGTAATTTCTTCACCATAAAAGATACTACGAAAGAAAAAATAGGAACTGAGAAATGTTAGCACACACATCAAAATGACACAATTATTTTTTAACAAACCCAATGTGGGAAAATTGATTCAGTAGTTGAGGGTTTTATTATTATGCAGTAGTATAAATTTTTTTATTACAATTGGATGCCAAAAACTGGCAATCCACTGCAAGATAAACTGGCCAAAAAAATTAGCGAGATAAATTTTGTCTTACCCAACATCGATCCATCTCAACAAATGACACAAACAAGCCCCACAAAATCCCCTATATCTTCCTCTACATCACCCATGTGCAGGCCCTTGAAAACTTTGCATAGAAGTTTCTCTGATCAAGCCATCCATCCCAACTCAGTCTCTTAGAATGACTCGCTTGCTCTTCCAAAAATTCTCCTGGCCTCCAGCAAATAAATTGACCCTCTATCTGGCCAAATTGAAATCTGATCTGAAGCTTCTGTGCATCCCCACTGAACTCTATAGAACTGGAAACTCCTCCAGAAATTTTCTATAATGCCCCTCTACCATCTGCTACTCGATCGCTAGTTCGATCTCTCTTGTTGAATCCCCTGCACTGCAAAATTGAACTGCCTTGATAATTGAGTATCTACAAATAGAGTGTTCTCCATCTACCCATTGACCTATTCTTATAATCTCTAGTTAAAAATTTAATCACCATGATCAAATCTTAATCGATTTCATTACTATTAATTAACCAGTTTTTCTAAGTTAGACTTGGAAAAAAATTAAATGATGGTTAATTAATTTAATTGAGTTATCTTTAGGTAGAATTTCCATAAACGATTTCTAGGTTTTGGAGAACTCATGAATTTTATCCTCTCCAAAAAGTTTGAGACTAGAACAGTATTTGATGCTACAAAAACTAACAAAAAATGCCACCAAAATTCCAAGTTCAACAGTTCTCCAAGTCACCTCCACACTTGAAGTCAACAAAGGTCAAACTGATCCACTTCTTGAAATTTCCACCCCTGAAATTTCAAGTCTTCCTGAAATCTCACTCCTAAAATTTTGGGTTTACAATTTGATCATACTTTCATCCTTTTCTTCACAAAAAAAAATATGTATTCCTTTCTTTTTCATAATTTTTATCCCTTAGTTAGGTGTAAAAGATATTGTGATGATTATGAGTGAATTTGCTCCAAAGTGATCAAAATTCCCTCTATGTATATCAATTTAGGAGGTCGAATAGGTGGCTCTTGGAAGCCCAGGCGTAAGTGTTCCCAAGGAGGGCAGACTTGTACATTTTGGTGGACTTTGACTCAATAAAAATTCGAAAATTATTTTTCTTGCAAATTTCCAAATGAGACATGATTCAACTATTTTTTTTACTCAAAATAATTTCTTTTTAACTCTTATAAACATGAAAAACATGATTTGACCTAAAATAAATAATAATAATAAATATACCAATAATAAAATTTATATTTTATTACATTTGGAAGACTTACACTAATTACATTTTTAGAGAATATCACAATCTGGTTGTTATACATATGAACTCCACATCAACATATCAATTAGAAAACTACCATATTACTATCCAAATGGACATATTCTTTCTTCCTATCATCATATGTGAAGTCAAATAACCACTAGAGCCACCTCAACCAACTGTTAATACAGTAGATTATTCTGTGCGCCAAATCATCATATGAAATAGATCTATGTTAAAATGCAAATGTTTGCGATTTGGTTTTCTATATCATTGTGGGATATATGTGAACTTGGGTTCCTACAAATGAAATATGACATCAAATGGATGTAATGACTAGTGCAAACTGTGCAGGAATTTTTTTTATTTTTTTTTTCAGCAGGAAAAATACTTCTCTGGTTTTATATAGTGTAACAGGGCACAAAAACTTCATATGCAAAATACAAGACTTTTGAAAAAGTTCCAGTACAATTCATCATTGTTTCAAAATAGTTAAACCTTTATTTTTTCTATCCTATAATCCTCCTATTCATTTACTGCAATGTCATTACATTTTTTTATATTACATAGTGTCAGAAAGACAATCAAAATTTGAAACATCTTTTGGAAGTTTTCTTTCTTTCATGTGCATCAAAAAGAACATCTGAAAACCACCATCTTCATATGTTCTGATCCTGTCCAATATTTGTTTGACAATGAAACTCTTTAAATGAAATTTACCTTGCCTATGGCACCTGGGCCAGAAGAGTTATATAGTTCATAGATCATCTCCCCGAATCTCCCATTCAAACCTCTCTTTGATAACCTGCCAGCTTCATTTTTTTTTTCTCTGTAGACATGACTAAAGGTTATGGATGTGAAGGTTCTCTTGATCGCATGTATCCTTTCCAACCAATGTGCAAGATGACCCAGATTTAAATTTGTATCTCTGTTCATGTGATCTATTATAAATTTAGCATCACCATAAGCCCAGAGCTTCTCCAGATATAATTGATTTTCAAACCATAAAAGGCCCCAAAAAGCTAATAGTTCAGCCCGCATGTTTGTACCTCTGCCCTCATTCTAGAAGATTTTATAGTGACATTCTGGTGATATCATTAGCCAAGCTCCGCAACCACAATTCATATTTTGTGAGGTGCCATCGAAAAATCTAGTCAGATAGTGAATTTCAAATGGCCGCATTCTCTTCGAGGTATCTACTGGTGGTTTTTGCTTCAACTTCAAACTTTCCATTTCTCTGTATATTTTGATAGAAATAATCTATAGTGTACAAGGCTGATCTGCAAATATCATTCCATTTCGGCCACACCAGATGTGCCAGTGCATGATGATAGGTGTGGCATGGAGGTGTTTCCCTCTTTGAAACCACCACCGGATACACTCTTCCAAAGTATTATATTGTGGATTTGGAAGCCTCAACAAAGAACATATAGTATTAGCTACCTCCAGTGCGAAATAGCACCTGTAGAAAAGATGGGAATTTTTTTCCTCATGTTCTTTACATAACACACAGTAACCGAGACCCTGCCACCCTTTTCGCTGAAGGATTTCCCAAGTCAAATTTTTGTTTCTCCAGATGAGCCAGCATAGGATAATCATCTTGACTGGAGCCTTTACTTTCCACATCAACTTAAACCAACAATCTCACTCTTTTCCCAGCGCTTTTTCCTTCATTAAACTATATGCCTCCCGTGTGCATATTTGCTACTTCTTTTCTATCCCTTCCCATGTGATTCGATCTCCCCCTTCACCCTTTCGCCATCCCATATGCCTTAGTGAAGAAATATAATCTCCCCATTCCATATTTTTATCATCATCCAGCCCCACCTTCAAATATGACCTCCACCTCGGGATACCAAAATCCCAATCCTTAATAATTTGTCATAGGTAGAAATAACCTCTGTGATTCAAGTTATCTACCATCTCACTGTTGAGGTAATTCTTCATGTCGAGACCCAAAATCTGTTGACTCCTTATTAGTATCTTGTTTCCGCTTGAAAAATACCACTTTATGTTCTCACTGAAATAAGGCCAGCATTTGATGAAGCCCTTCCAAATATTTGATCTGCATTTTGTTTCACCTATACCCAGAGTGAGTATTTCCTTCGTATTCTTTTGATCAAGATATTTTTGATTAATTATATCCTTCCACACTCCGTCAGTTGTCAAACATCGCCATATTTATTTAAAAATGAGGGATAGGCCAAAATTTTTTAAACCCAAGATTCCCCAACCCCCCTTTTCTTTTGACATTGTAATGCATTCCAACCTAGCCAGATGAATTGTTCTACGCTCCTCTCCCCCATTCCAAATGAATCTGGTGATAATCTTATTGATTTCCTTCATTGTCTTGTTCGAGGTACAATAAAGATGAACCCAGTATACAGTATACTGTTGTAATATTTCCAGTGTTAAGATGAGTCCTCCCCCTCTCGATAAAAATCTGTTGGACCAACTGAGAATATTTTTCTGAAATTTAGCTACCAACCACTTCCAATCATCAGCAGAATACATTGTCGGCTTCATCCTAAAACCCAAATAGGACAAACGCTCTTTGAGTGGATAAATTTTGAAATTGAAAAATGCCCCCAATGCTTTAAAATCCTCGATGTCACCCTCCCCATAATGAATGCTAGATTTTCCAATACTTATTATCATCCCTGTATCATTACAAAAACCCTTTAAAATTTGATTTAATTCCTCCCAGTTGCTTCTCTTCATTTCCCCAAATATCAGGACATCGTCCACAAATAGGCTATGAGTAACTACCTTTCTCCTGAAAACTGTAACCCCTTTAAATGTTCCCATCCCTGTGGCACGCTTTATTTTCATACTTAGTGCATCCATTATCGCTATGAATAGGAGAGGAGATAAGGCCCAGCTCAGTCTCAAGCCCTTCCTAGGATGGAAAAAATGTGATGTTGTACCATTTATTAAAACAGCCAAGGATGTATGGGTAATTCACCCCATAATCCAGTCCACCACATCCCTATCAAGGCCAATTTTGAAGAGAATCATTTTTAAAAAGGTCCAATCTACTCTGTCGTAGGCCTTATTTAAGTCTATTTTCATGACCGCAGCTTTCAACTTCTTTGATTGTATGGAATGAATGACTTCCTGGGTTATCGCCAACACGTCGTGGATACTTCTTCCCTTGAGAAAATAAGACTGTTCCAATGTTATATTCTTTGACAAAACCCCTTTCAGCCTCTCAGAAATGATCTTTGAGTTTATTTTATATAAAGTGTTGCATAATGAAATTAGCCTGAAGTCATCAAAGGATGTCTTACATTTGTTTTTTGGAATTAGTGCAAGAAAGGTTGTATTGGTAGCTCCATGGATCCTCCCTGATAGCCTAATCTCTTCTGCCATCTCAGTTATTTCTTTGATGAAATCCTCATGAAAATGGTTGAAAAAGTCCGGGGTCCATCCATTCGGTCCTGGACTTTTATCCACAGAAAAGGATTTAAGCACCTTCATGACCTCCTCCGGGCTCACATTTTTTCTTAAATTTATCAGGTCCTCCTCCTTAAACATTACCGGATATTCCTCAATAAAATTCAACTGTGATATAATATCCACATCTTCCTGTTTTTTAAATAAGGTTCTGAAATAATCCTCAACTGCCATTTTTATTTCCTCCATGGTACAGATGGTCTCACCGTTTGCCTCTATATTCCAAATTGTATTAATTATTCTTCTTCCCAATGCGATCTTATGAAAGAATTTTGTATATTTTTCACCGCTCTGTAACCATAGGGCCCATATCTTTAATCTCCATAGTTTCTCATCCCCCAAGAGATGTTGTCTGTATTCATTTTCCAAGGTCTTTAGGTTATCCCAATATTCTGGTGGCTGCTTTCCCTCCCTTACATCCCGTAGTATCAAAGACCTTTCTTTTTTGATGACTCTTATCCTTTCTTTCATTTTGTGTTTCTGCTCTTGTTCCCAATTTATGACCACCACCTTCAGATTTTTCAGGGTGCTTGTTAAGTATGACATTGTCGATTGTCCTTCCTGCCTCTTATTATATTTCATATACTTCTTAATCAGTACATTAAAAGATTCCACTTCCAACCAGGTTCTATTAAATTTATATGGAATTCCAGCTTTCCTTTTTCGAAATCCTAGCAGAGGGATATTGGCCTGTGATCCGACACCGTTAAGTCTTCCACTCTTGCTGATATTTTTTCCATCTGAGTTCTCAAGTCATTATTGATAACAAATCTATCAAGCTTTTTTCCTATGAACTCTACACCTTTTCGTCCGTTTAGCCAGGTCGGGTTGTTTTCCATAAAGGGAAAATCATAAAGCTCAGCATTTGTAAAAATCCTATTGATCGATGTTGCCAGAGGGTCCTTTCTACCCTTCTACCCCCATATGTCATTTTCATGCAATGTACAGTTGAAATCCCCCGCCAATATAAGATTTTTTAGATGAAGAAAGCCACTATCCTCCATATTTTCTAGAAACGTAGTCTTTCCAAGAAGGGGGAATAAACATTAATCAAGTGAATTCTCTGTGAGAAACCTTAGAAGTGACCAGTGAGAAGCATTCTGTCAAAAAAGTTGTAAGCCTTCAAGGATGCCCATCTGGGATCCCAAAAAGCTACCAGCCCTCTAGAGCGCCCCTCAGCACCTGTAGCTACCAGATGCCAATCTCTTTTCATGGCACGAAAATAAGTAATAGAGTTAACAACTAAATTTATGGACTCCTGAATAAAAAAAATAGAAGGATTAAAAAGATGAAAGAAATGTTTGACAGACAAGAACTTGTCTCACCCCCTCAAACCCCACAAGTTAAGGGAGATTAGCTTCATACAGGACCCATAGACGTGGGGTTAATTTCTCTAAGAACCAAACCTATGGCTTGGGAGACAGGAATGTCCCTGTAATTTCCATTCGGGATGGAATCTTGAATTGCATATATATGTGCCAATATCTTCTTTCTCTTGGGCCGATCATTCCCCTGTCTTGTGGTCACATTTGATCTTGAGTTAGGACTGATAATCAATAGAGGAGACGAGGTGGACCCACCCTTGTCCACTGTAAGATATTTCAGAGATGTATCGTGATCCAATAGTAATAAATCCAGATCACTACCAATGGAGTTCCCTGGAGAGGGGATTGCCTTAGCAGGCTATTGAGGGGACTTCGCATCATGTATAATAGGCTCATCCAGGGGAGAAGCCTCCATTGACTGCAGAGTAGGCAACAACACATAACTGGAACCCGGAAGGTTTATATCACAGCAGAGTACAGAGGGCTTATCCATGATGGAAACCCCATCCGAGAGCTTTTGTGAACATAATCCCCTGGGTATGAAAGGTCTAAGGTCCACATTTTCAATCACATCCCCCAAGGATAGGGGTGATGAAGACGCTGTAAACCTATGGTTGTTCGTAGAGACCCCATTCGGTAAATTAGGAACACTGTTAATTGAAAAAAGGATATAGATTCCAAGAGACTTACCTGGCATTGTGGCTATACCATCAGTTACAAGGGAGTCAGTTGTAACGGCACGCGAAAACAGGGGATCAACATCCTTGATCGTCACATCCCGTGAACCTTTCATATTCTCCCACCACCTCGAACAGTCTTTCATCAGGTGATCAATGGAGTGGAAAAGATGACACCGAAAAGGAATCATCCAGTAATCTATGGGCTGTCTGTAAGTAGTTCTGTTCCAAGCCAGATCTACAGATGCTGGTAAGCCTCCCGCAAATGGGGCCTCCACCAACACCTAAGTGGTCTGTTTGTCATAAACACCAAAACACTTTGGATCAACGTACTTGCATTTGTCGATACTATCACCAATGGCCTCCAGGACCTTCGTGCTCCAAAACTGCAAAGGTAACCCAAATAATTTCACCCAGACTAAGTGATTAACTGGTGCATTTGAAACCAGGTGAAACTGGCATCCCATCTATGGAGTGCCAAGAAACATTTACCATTTACCCAAGTCCTCCTTAGGATATTGACAACATCATTATCATTAACCAAATGAAAGTAGAATTAGCCCTGCTCCAGTTTACTGACTCTCGGTTTATAGCCGAAGACTTTCTCCCACGCACCGAACAAATATTCCATTAGGTTTGTCTTCTCGTGGCTTGAAAAATTCTATCTCCCGATTAGCGCTCTATTCATTAAACTTTCAATGCATTCCCACATCACATCACACCCGAAAATTAATAATCTGCATTCTTCACGGCGAGCCTTATTTCAGTTGCCATAGGCCCATTAATGCGGCCCTGGCAGCTGATGCCTTCCGCACGATGATCGTGTGCTTTAATCCAACGGCGGGCATCAGCTGCCAGGGCCGCATTAATGGGCCTATGGCAGCTGAAATAAGGCTCGCCATTCTTCACCTTGTCGCACAGGTTTTTTGGCAGCACCCTAGATAACTTTGACCTGCGAGGGGAATGCAGTACTTTGGTTTCAAGAATTCACTGGAAGCTCAATCCGTGATTCAGTATTATGGTTATCAAAAGAGGGTAAAACTAGACGAACAGTCTCGAAAACACCTCTCCTGTCATCCTCTCCACCTTTCGCCACCCCAATCGCGTGAAGGAAAGATACATCCAATATGTCATTGTCGCATTTTCAAATGTAAGTTTCTAGTTCCTTCATTTTTTTGTACCAATCATTTATGTGGAGACAACTTCTCCCCTTACACCTGTCCGAAGAATAGTACTCTTATTTATGTGAAGATTTGTCCAAGTGCGATCTCCTAACACCACCTTTTGCACCAAGACGTCTTATATGTATCCTTCGCTCCCCAACCGTACCTCAAACATCGTCCAACTAATGATACTAGTACAAAATCCCAGATATCAAAGTGGAATCGAAGTAGGCAAGCCTTATTTCCCAGTTCATCAGCCCATAAATGTACCGAGGTAGGAAATGCCCACCGTCTGATGATGTGCGGCTTTAATCTGACGGTGGACATTTCCTGCCGCGACGCATTTATGGGCCGATGGACTAGGAAATAAGGCTCGCCATGCAACTACGAGTCACCTACTCAAGTTTAAAAATTAACGGAAAGTGAGACGAGCACTCAACACCTCTCCACTCCGACCAGTATTCCATTCCACTTGGTAGTGAAAGCTAACAGTTGTTCACTAGGAAGGACAAGGACCTCCCCCACCAGGAAATTTTGAATCCTCTGAGAAAGTTATGTCATCGGAAAACCAGAAGAAACAGTCGTAACCTAGGATGTGAATAAATCACCATTCCGAAGAAAGAGAGGTCTCCATGAAATGGGAACAGTCCAGAGGATAAAACTAAGTCCCCACAGCATACACACCATCTAAAAAACAACCCAAATGCCACTATCCTACCAAACCAGCAATGAACCTGATCTAAACCTACTCATCAAGAATTTTTTATCCAATTTTCATTGGGAGAAAATAAATATTTGCCTCTCTTTCCATAAATATCCATAAATCTCCTTTTTTTGAACGTGAGGGGATACACTGCTAATTGAAGATTGTTTGAGACCTGCCTTGAGGTCCATGTCAACATGTTGTAAATTTGGCAAAAGAGTGATTAATGCTTAGGATTTTTTGTGGTTCCACAGGCTGTAAACAAATATTATATTTTCAACTTCTTCTCCGAAAAGGAAAATAGTTTCACAGAGCTTCTTGTTAGCTACGATCAACATTTCAACACAATAACCATTGTGCACCAGGAAACAAGCCTCTATTTATCTTTTCCTATTTCTAAATTTCTAGGTCATATTTTAGATATTTCGAAGGGGAATAGCCATATCTCGTATGCTTATTTCAGTAGCAAACCCTCTAGCTACTGGCTTTCAACTTTGTATATATCCTCATTTACTCTGTGTGAACTGGTCAATTTATCAAGCTTACTTATCGGGTATCATGAATCCAAGTTCCCACTTTGGAAAATGCGATGAGAGGAAACCATTTTATGCTTCCAGCACCTTCCCTTAGTTTTAATATAGGGCCACGGGCTCATTTCCAGAAACATCGCCACTTTTTACTAGTCCATTATCAGTCCCCACCATTATAGAAATAGATTTGACTCGTTCAACATTGACTAGTTTTAAGGTTTAACTCTACAAAATAAATAACTATTTAATATTATTTAAAAAAAAACAGTGTAATATTTTTTGGTATTTTACCAAATCAAGATTAAAAATTTACTATGCATATCTATTATTATTTATTTATTTATTAACCAGGTAAACAAAAATAAAAAATTTATAAAACATGCATTGATCATTTCATTTCCTTACATTAATACAAAATATGTGGATGAAAGAGTACTCAAGGTTGTGAAATGTGGTGCACACACTTATGACCACATTCAATATAAACAAAGAACTGTTTTCCTCAGCGTTGAAACGTGGAGCGCACACTTATGACCGCATTCAATATTTATGTACACGTATAAAGATTAGGGAAAATAAAATTCAAGAAAAAACAATTATGAATTGAAAAAAGGCACTTTTTCAAGGGGAGATCTTGAACCTTAAAGACATTCCGGTAATGGCTATGGATGATAATAGGGCCCTTAGAGCAAGTTTCCCTTACAAGGGGTCGACATGATTTCCATCCTCTCTCTTAATATAAGAGGGATGGGCGATCCCTCTAAAATAATCTGCCTCAAGGAATTGGTGGAAGCACAACAACCATCGGTTATATTGCTTCAGGAAACTATTTGCTCAAGATTGGTAGAGATTGGTTCTCTGTTATCTTTCTGTTCTGGTTGGAAAGCGGTAGGGATCGACTCAGTTGGTATGTCGGGTAGTATGGCTATTGTTTGGGATGACCTGCAGTTTGATCTTAAGGCATATAAATTCTTTGGCGGCATTTTATTACACGACTCTAACAGAGGGGTTTGTGAAAGGGTTGTCATCATAAACCTATATGCGCCTTTCCAGTCTCGGTCTGGCTTCTGGGAAAAAAATAGACAGAAGTGGTCTATTAAAGATTAATAATCTCATGTTGATTGGCGATTACAATGTCTCTCTTGCAGTGGATGAATCATGGGGGATACGGGAAATATTGGATCCTATTGATATAAAAGAGTCTCAGATTCTTGGAAAATACAATTTAATGGACATAAAACCTGATCTGGTCGTGTCCAATTGGTCGAATAAAAGGTGCGTAAATGAATATGTTGCAAAGGTATTAGACCGGGCTATGGTCATTCCTAGCTTGATCAATATTCTGAGCAATATGCGCCTTTCGGTGGTACAGTCCTCACTCTCTGATCATATGGAAATTTTGTTGGCATGGAGGCACAAATCCAATCAAAAGGGTGGACCTTTCAAATTTAACCGAGTGTGGCTTTTTTATCCTGAATTCATAGATTTGGTGCATTCCTTTTGGAAGAAGGATCTTCAGGATGATGGCAAAATCAATTGGCATTCCTTGGTGGACAAGCTAAGAAAACTGAGAAAAAAGGTGAAATGGTGGGAGCGGGAAAAGAAGAAGGCACAAAGGAAGGAACTAGCCAAGATACAGGCTGGTATCGAACATACTTATAATCGCATGGTGGAAAATGTGCCGGATGAGGATACCTATGTCTCTTTGGCTTCTCTTGAGGCCCACAAATTAGAATTATTGAGAATTCAGGAAACTAAGTGGAAATTGAAGAGTAGGAAACAACGGCTTAGTGAAGGAGACTTTAACACTAAATACTTTCATGCATGTGCTACAGGAAGGAGAAACAAAAATTCCATTTGGAAAATACATACAAAGGAGGGCATACTGATAATGGAGGAAGAGGGGATCCGAAATGCTGCTTTCGAGCATTTCAAGAACTTCTACAAGGTGGATGATGACATTGTGGTACATAATCAGAACTAGGTAGTTCATCACCTTCCCATTATGTTTGATAAATAGGCTATTAATGCTATTATGAAGCCAATGACTAAACTGGAGGTTGAAGTAGTCTTAAAATCTTTTGCTAGAGATAAGAGCCCGGGGCCTGACGAATGGCCAGTAGAATTTTTTTCAAGGTTTTTTTGACATTATGGGGGATGAATTAATGGGTGTGACCGAACAAATTCAAACATCGGGCTATGTTCCTGGAGATTTGAGTTCAAATTTCATTGCTTTAATTCCTAAATCATCTGATCCCTCTTATTTTTCGGATTTCAGGCCCATAGCCCTTTGTAATGTACTGTACAAGCTTTCATCCAAAATTATTTCTAATAGACTCAAAGGACACTTATCTAGGTGGATTTCGAAGGAGAAATACAGATTTTTACAAGGCAGATCGATTCATGATGCAGTGGCCATTGCTTAGGAAGAAATGCATTTTATTCACGGTAAAAAAAAGGAAGGCCTAATTATGAAGGTTGATCTCTATAAAGCATATGATTTTGTAGATTGGTCTTTTATCAGAGTTTCCCTCTTCAAAATTGGATTGTCCTTGCATGCCATCCAGTGGATTATGGCTTGCATCAGTTCGGTCAGGGATAGTGTACTTATCAATGGAATCCCTACTGACTTCTTTAGAGTTGAACGTGGGCTAAGGCAAGGATGTGCCTTATCTCCGCTTATATTTATCCTGGTGATTGAAGGGTTCAGCCGTTTAATCAAAATGACTACCAATGAAGGCTATTTCAAGGGGCTTTCTTTCTCTCCTCAGGTCAGCATTACCCACTCCCTCTTCGTTAATGATTTACTTGTTTTTGGAAATCTTATCTGAAACCACTGGTTTTATTTATATGTATTGATGTGTCGTTTTGGGTCGGCCACTGGGCTGATCATTAAAAAGTCCAAATCATTTATTTTATTTGATAACGACGATCTGGAGGAGATTTAGTTTATCACCAACTTTTTGGGAGTGAATTCTTGTAGGCTATCGGAGGGTGTTACCTATTTGGGTTTCTACCTGAAACCTTGTGCATATTTTAATAAGGATTGGGAGTGGCTAGTGGATAAACACAAGAGAAAAATCCTCAAATGGTCTAGTTGTTGGCTTTCTTTAGGCGGGTAATACATATTAATCCAAGCGGTATTATCTCAGCTCTTGGTCTACTGGGGCCACTTATTTTCACTCCCAACCTTTATTCTCGATAAAATTAATGTTGTTATTGCTCATTTTCTATGGGCGAGGCTATATTCTGAGAGGAAATATCACCTGTGTAAGCCGTCTGCGGTGAATATTCCTAAATTTCTTGGCGGTTGAGGGCTGTTGGACATTAGAATTTTCTCCAACACTCTTCTTTCTAAGTCTCTGTGGAGAGCTCTGACTCATAAAAGGATTTGGTCTAAAATGATTGAATGTAAATACATCAGGGATAGATCTCTACTCAATTTTCTCTGTGGTCTGATCTTTCACCTCCAACGGGCTTCATTGATCTGGAGAAGTCTGATAAAATGCAAAGATGTCATTAGGAATAGACTGCGCTGGAAGTTTGGCAATGGAAGGCAGATACCCATCTCGTGCGACAGAATTCTGGGTATTCAAGAGGGCGAGAATATTGATGAGGGGTTCTTCCATAGGCTTTCTCATAGAGGAATGATGTTCATTGCTAACATCATATCTCACTAGGAGCTGGGCGTACCAGTTTGGAAAACATTTTCTGTTGTTGGCCTTCATATTCGTGACTTGAAGAACTGGAAGAGCTTTATTGGCTCCTTACAGAATGCCATTTTTTTATATTGTCATGAGGGTGATAGGATCATATGGGGTGGAGTGACAAAAGGAAATCATATCAGTGTCAGAGAGCTATATCATAACTTAAAAGCTAAAATACATACTATTTTGTATATTCCTGGATTTTCCCAAGCTCGGGGATGGAAGATTCCGCATAAAATCACTCTATTCATTTGGTTACTAAGAATGGGGAAGATTTTAACCTGGGAGAACATCCAAAAATGGGGCAAGCAGGGACCGGGTAGATGTATTTTTTGCAAAGAGGATATTGAAATAATTCCTCGTCTCTTCTTTGGATGTCCTGTTGCAAGAAGGGTATGTAGTCTATTTCAGTGTTTTTTAAATGATACTCTTTGGAGGACAGGGGATTAGGAACATATTTTTCTTTTCTGGGCTGGCAACACTAAAGGATACAAGTCTCTTCCTTTTTATGTCTGTTGGGAGTTATGGTGTGCTAGGAATCGTATGCTTTTCAGGGAGGCTCAACTTGATACTGCCTTGATCTACTCTCGCATCATGGAATGGCTCAGTAGCATTAATATTAGCAAGCCGGATTGTATTGATCTTTCACATAGGTTCAGACCTCATAGCATCAATCTCCCGGCTTTATTCTTTGATGGTGCCCATCAGGTTGGATATTGTGGTTGTGGATCTTGGATTAAAATCGATGGCGATGAGAGATATCATTTATTCTGGAATGGTGGGCATGGATCTAACAACAAAGCAGAGATTATGGCATTATGGAGTGGGGTAATGGTTGCCTATCATCTGCAGATACATAGTATTGACATTTATGGAGACTCGAAGATCGTTGTAGATGGAATATCGAGTAGATCCACTCTACAGGGTTCTCACCTAAGGGGCTGGATTGATCGTACCCGATACATACTCTCTAAATTCTAGAGGTTTTCTATGAATCATATTTACAGAGAAATCAACATGAGGGCTGATAAATTTTCTAAGATTGGTCTCAATCATCCATATGGATGCATCTCGGTTCTTCATTTTTGGCAATCTAAGTTGGTGGCTTCTTACTCTTACCCCTTATAACATCAATGTTTTAATAGTAAAGTTATTTTTTTTGGTTGATATATTTTGCGAATCTGCTGCTGGGGCTATTTCAAGAGAGCCTGACCTTCGGATTTTCCCCTCTGCATTAAGGTTGTTGCTGCATATATGTCAAACTTGACCTTCCGGGTTGCTACATTGGTCCGACTACTTCCTTGTTTTGATGTTTTACTATTGCTGGTTGGCTATCATTCTCAACTGTGTGGGCCAGATCAATACCCTGTCAAGTGAGCCTGATATTTTTCTGTGCCTGGTTATCTAAGGTTTTCTATGGTGCATTTTATCAAGCGAGCCTGAATCCTATCAAGCGAGCCTGGTTTGTATCTGCAGCTGCCACTCCTTTATACATCAAGCATGCCACCTGCTTAGAACCTGGTCATACGAACATGATCTTGCTTGCCTCATCAAGTGAGGCGGTCCATGGGCTTTTCTTTGAGAATTCAATGTGGTTTGGATGGGACGCTTTCCTCCTTAACTGCATGCTTCCATATCCTTATAAACTATATCATCTGGATGCGGATGAGTATTTGGCTCTGTTTTTTTTTGCTTGTATTGCGGTAGATTTTCTCTGTTTGTTACGAGCTATCAAATTTGGTAACGATTCCCAGAATCAGATGGATGATCCAGATGTCTTATCTTGTTTATGATGTATATGTAACCTATACTACATGGACTGTTTTGTCTATATCATAATATAAAACATCGTTTTTTCTCTTGTGAAAAAAAAAATCTAATAGACGTGTATTAAAGAGGAACAAACAATGGACCGTTTTCATGAAGGTTGTGAAACCTGGGCCATGGCATCGCCGCATTCAATATTTCGAAAAAGTGGAAGTGGCTATGAAACGCCTTAGTGTTGGAATTCTTCTCAATTCATGGAACACAATAAATCAAAATTCAGAATTTGAAATTGAATCACTAGGTCTCATATGGCATTCAATATTTCGAAAAAGTGGCTATGAAATGCCTTAGTGTTGGAATTCTTCTCCATTCATGGAACACAATAAATCAAAATTCAGAATTTGAAATTGAAACACTAGGTCTCATATGGCATGGGATGTTTCTTGCGCACCTCTTTCTTCTTTCTCGGATGTTTCCAACAATTTTTTAGCACCTATGGACGAGAAGTAATGCATGGATGCTCACCTCTCGACAAGGAGAAATAGTTTTTACATAATCGAAGTTTGTTACTAATTGCATTTCCAGGCATATTTATGAATATTTTCCCTATTTTGAATTAAGTATTTTTATTGAAAATCATTTAAACTTAACTTATTTTGAAAAAATTATTATAAATCAAGCAATCTCACATACTTTATTTTGAATTACTTATTTTTATTGAAAATCATTTAAACTTAAAAAAATTATTATGAATCAAGCAATCTCATATACTTTTTTATAAATTAAATATTAGTGTTACAATGGCATTATTTTTTTATAATTTACAGCTCAATGTTATAATCACATTGCTTTTGACAGAATAGACAATTCAATTGTATCAAGGTAAATAGATCTAAAATAAATTATAGGATGCTATAGTGGTATATTATGTAAAATTCCAATATATTGTGTAAGTGGATAGGAGAGATAGACATCTGAAGCTAAAGTGCTCAACAGTTACAATGCATTCATATGGTCTTGTGCTAAAAGATATAGGCAATATCTTATGTTTGAACTATCAAGAATCATTTCCTTCAATAAAGATATACACTTACAGTTTATTACACTTAGAATCATTTCCTTCAATAGAGATATCCACTTAGGGTCTATTACACTTAGAGTGATTGTATTTATTGACAAATAATGAAAATATACACAGAAAAAACAATTAACAAAAAAACAAATGTATTTCTCTTCATTTACATGTTATTTTACTGTAATGGTTGTTTCCCTTTGTTGTTTGTCCAAACTATTAAGGACAGTTAAAATTACCTGAAACTAACGTTTCAAAAACGTTTTCTTTAATCAAATATGAAAGATATTTTTAACTCTGAAAGTATTTTTTTTATTATGATATTTATAAATTATAGTAATGCTTGTAAATTTAAGTAATTTTTTTATTATGATATTTACAAATTATGGTAATGCTTGTAAATTTCATTGAAATATATGAATACTTGTGTAATTTTTGAATATTTGTGTTGAAATATATGTAACAATTAGGATAATTCTGGTTGAAATATATTAATAGTGGATATTATTGCAATTTTGTGCACTCACTTATCAGACTGAAAACAAAGTGTTATTGTATCAGATTTTACTGCTGAATTCTCACTCTCTTAATAAGAATAAACATTTTGGGAGGATTTGTTATATTAAATTTTAAGTATTATATTTCAGGTTTAATATTATTAGAGTTATATTAAAGTTTATGTTAAATTTGAAAATAATATTAAAATTTATATAAAATTTAATAATATATTAATCTTAATTAGATTAATGTCTATATTAAAATCATTTTTATTAAATGTATGTATCAAAATAAATATTAATAACATTATTATTATTTATTGTTAGTAATATTTTAATATTAATTATTTTTAATATTAATATGAATATCAATTATTATATAAAATTAATAATAATTATTCAAATATTAATGTATGTATTAAAATATTATATAATATTAATATATGTATTAAGTAGAATTAATATATGATATATAATAGTGATGTATGTATTAAATAATTATATAATATTAATGTATTCAAATATTAAAATGCATGTATTAAAATAATTATTAACCACATTATTATTATTAGATATTATTATTAATATTTTAATATTAATATCAATATCAATTATTATATAATATTAATAATAATTATTCAAAACATTTATATTAAAAAATATTATTATTAATATTAATAATAATAGCAATCAATTTCAAATTTATTATTTTTATATTAAAAATAATAATATTAATAACATTATTAATGTTATTTTAATCATATTTAGAGAAATGATGTTATTAATATTATTAATCATAATAAATTTAAAAATTATCAGTCTATATAATTTAATATAACATCTTAAATGTAATATAATAATAGTTTAATATAAATATTAATAAAATCATTAATATAATATTATTTATGTTTAAAAAAATAAAGTTGGTAATATTATTAACTATAATAAATTTTTAAAATTATTAATATGATAATGTTAAAATTATCATATTAACATTAATAAAATTTGATTAATAATATTAATATTGTTAGATCTAAGATTTTTGTGATTCATAATGTAGATAAATGTCTTTCGGATTAATCACATCATTAGGATTTGGTCAACATTTCGAACCATCTAACGTGGTTTATCCTCAGGACAAGGTGAAGAAGGAAATCGATCTCATTGATTAAATAGTAAGGATGCATCATTACCCTAGAGAGTAGCAACTAGATTTCCTTGAGCTGTGAGCAGTAGGACAGATGGGAAATCAACAGGAACACAAGGACCAGACATGAAAAGACAGGATTAGATGGGCAGACAATGTGCAAGAAAAGTCGAAAATGGAGACAGCACAAGCAGATGACGCCATATCACTGTTAGGTTTTTTTTTCGACAAAGAAAAAAAGATATATGCATATTTTTATCCACTTACATCATCAAGCATGCTTAAGAGATTGGTATTTGACTTTTTCATCAAAATGTTACTGCTTTGCTCATAAAAACAAATACAAAGCACAAAATACAAAGTATTCCTATGTAATCATATTCCAAAAACAATATTGTTTATCTCATTTGATTATGTAACAAAACATGCCTCATCATAACAGCATATTGACAGACCGTTGTAAGCCTCTTTCGCTAAAAGATGTAATATTCTCCTTTTTTTATAAGGTCACAATGGATGGAATCAAACCATGGTATTCGCCCATGGTATCTGTTTCGTCTTTCGAAGGAAAACAATAAAATAAGGTCCATCAACCTATAAAAAGGGATAAGGGTGAGACAGAGGAAATCATCCTGAACTTGTCTATCTATTTGTGTTTTGTTGGGAACTTGGTGTGGTCAGTTCTATCTTGATCCCCGGACAAAAACCCTATGGTGACATTTGTTTGTGGATCCATCCAGGGTCTGCATTTGAGCTTCAATATTTTCACTTTCTTGCTCATTGACCAGCCGTGTATGCTGAGGCAGGGGCTCCATTATTTTCTTGTATTTTGGGCATGTCTCATTTTCTGAATATTAATTTAAATCAAGGTTGTATTCTTCTAGATCCCTTCTGTGTTCAGTGTTTTATTGAAAATATTTGTATTTATAACACCTTAATGTGCCAAATTTTTTTATTATTTCATCATTTCAGATCTTATAGTGGTATCAGAGTTGTGCATCATGCCAGTCTAAGGGTGTTTTTAATGCAGATCGAGGGTCAAGAGAAACTAGCCTTGGGTGATTCTCCATAATCACCCTAGCCAGTAACTCGCCCAATTTCATTGGATTTCTGTAACTACCCTAGTTGGCTGAATAATTTTATCTGCAGGAGATTTATTTGTTGGATTTAAACCCCTTCTTGTGGGAGATCGAGAAATCTGAGATCTTCCTGTAGCAGAGGGTTTCTGTTTTGCAAAGAAAGAGATTACCATTTGGTAAGAAAGGCTTGAATCACACATCTCACCCAGATCTGAATCGAGGAGAAGTAGAGTTTGATAAGCCAAAGGCGACGAATCAAGGGTTTATTCTCGTATGCACATTTGAGGGTTGAGGAAACCAAAAAACGACTAAGTGCAACCACCCACCAGAATTTTGAGGGACGACCATGTTGAAAAGTGTAACTAGGATCGATCTTCATATAGACTATGTAATTATGCATTTATCAAAAGAAGAAGATAAAGATAATAAAATGTAATTTTTTGTACTTGCTTTATGGGTTTCATGAGCAATAATTTTATTATAGGTTAATAGACTTCTTCTTGATTTTTATTAAGGGTTTGTCTTCTGTTTATAAGTGTAATTAGTGTCATTTTTATGAAGAGCCTATTTATCATTAAAGTGCTCCAAGACGTTGTCATAAACCTTGTGGAAGAATGACATGTAACAACGCTTTCTCAATGCTGGAAATAAATGTTGAAGTCGTCCTATTTGCAGTATCAATGTTGGACTACAACTTGGTGTAGGGTCAGCCTAAAGGCAATTCAAGATCACTATATATACCCCTATTCCTGTGGCTCATTAGCACTCAATGGAATGTGGATCCCTCTGAGGAAAAATGCAGATACGTCTGAAGTAGATTGCAGACTATTACGTGGAAAGAAAGTGCGGATTTTTCTCTGATATAAATGCAGATTTAAGAAGACTAATACATGTGGATTTCAGAAGGTTAAATATTACAGAGATGTGTGTGGATTGCATAGATCAAGTATAGGGTTAAGTTGCAGACTTGTTTGATATATCATTGCACCTTATCTCAGGAAAAATCTACGATCATATCACAGAAGTATTATGTCACCAAGTTATGAAAATAACATGTATCATATGAAAAGTTAACGATAGTAGACAAAATGCGGATCTGTTTAAAGAAGTAAAAGGTGAAGGATATTAAGTATCTATTTTTTTACTAAGCGATGAGAATTAGAGACATAGCTCTCTAGTACTAGTGGAGATCAATGTTGATTGGAGTAGAAGAGAAGGGCCAGTGTTGAAGGCAAGCAAAGAAGTAGTGACAAGGTCTTAGAGGCATTCATAGGTTAAGGGTCTAAGTCTTGGTCATGGTATTTGTCATTTGAAGATATATAAGAATAATTTTTCATGGGTTTTCCTCTCCAAGTGTTGAAAATGCAACAAGATGATGGAGCTTAGTGAAATGAAGTCGCCTTCACTAAGTGGGCCCGCAGGCTATATTTGGCGCAAAGTCTATTTTTAGACATATGGATCATGGTCTATGAGTTGCAAGATGCTATTTATGGATGATTGGTTGAGTTGGTATAAATATATGGACCTCGATTTTTAGACATTGGGCGGTTTCTATTTTTAGACTGCCGAGCTAAAAATAGGACAGTCAAATATTATTAACCCTTAATAATATTTAGACTATAAACATTATCTTTTCCTCTTGGAGCACTTCAGTTTGATGCTTGGATGTGGCACATGCAGCTGACAGAAGGAAATACGCTTTTCCTAAGGGTTAGTTGAGCTATTGCATGGTTGACTTCAGTTAGAACTCATGTGGCAGAGTTTGGTGGAGTTGATGAGACAGTTGGTGGAGTTGTGTTCGGTTTAACTTAGTTGAACTAGTTGTATTTAGTCTAACTGAAAAATACACTAGTGATGAGTGGTGTGAATTAATTATTAATTAATTCACTAATTATTAACTCATACATCAACTAAAGAACACATCAGTTAACTGCAATGCATGGACAGTTCAGTGGAGACCAGTGTTAGAGGTGGGTGAAAGGGTGAGTCTACTATCAGTTGTGACTATTGGTTGTGCATGAGATTTTCACACACATTGATGGAGATTGCCAATGAGGATTGCGCAGTTGGAGCTAGTGGGATTCGAACTTGGATCTCATCATTAATCAACTTGGATTGCACAGTAGAGGCAGGCAGACTTGTGGAGGAGATTTGAACCTGTGACTTGTTCATCTTCTTAACTAGTTTGTGTGTAGCTTTTGGAGATAGTACTGAGTACTTGTGAGGAGTATTGTACTATGATTGTTACATGTTCTCTATCATTATAATATATAGATAGTTGGGGGTTTTCAGAAATTTCTTTCCCCATTACATCCTGTGTTGATATATGTGCTTGATTATGTTTTAATGAGCGCATGCGACTGCTTTCTATTTCCGCATATTGATGATCAATTGTAGAAGAGGTTATGTATTGTGCATGAAGCTTAAATAGTGTGTAATCAGGATAATATCGATGAATAATTCAGCTATTATTCAAATTTCTACATGGTATCAAAGCGAGAATTGATCATCGGATCTATTACAGTGATTACAATTTATTTCGGTAGACAGAGTCTGTAAGCAGGCCAGGTAGCCTCTGGATCCATCCTTTCTCTGAAAGGTGATATATCCAATAAATGCCCCTACAGTTGATCTCTGTGCTAGAAATAATTTGTTCTCACAGATCCAGAAGTAGTTGAGTTTTGAGCTTGGAATTCGAATTTTGCAACAGTTTGTTTTCTTGGTGCTGGAGTTGAAATGTCTTTCAACAGTTTGCGACTGGAATATTCCCTTGAGGGCAGTTCCAATTATGCTGCATGGAAGGACAGAATGGAGGCGGTATTAGATGATAATGGGCTGAAGGAGTTCATAGATGCTGAGATCCCAAAGCCTACTGATGCTACTCAAGTTGAAGCTTGGAAAAAGAAGATGGCGAAATGTCGAAGGATTCTGTTGGAGGGCGTGAAGGATCACATTGTATCCATCCTGCATGGAAAAGCTTCTCCATATTTGATGTGGAAAGCGTTGACAGATCTATTCCAGAGCAAGAGCGACCAGAGGAAGTTGGTGCTCAAGGATAAACTCAGAAACATTAAGATGGAGAAAGGCGACAGTATCGCCAAGTACCTCACGAAGTTCACTCAATGCAGAGATGAGCAGGGAAGTGTGGGGGTGACTGTCGATGATGAGGACTTGGTGGACCTGGCTCTCCTTGGTCTTCCGAAGAGTTTTCATTCCTATCAGGACTCTGTCAATGGTCGGGAGAAATTTATTGGATGGGAGCGACTTTGGTTGAATCTCATGCAAGAGGAGATAAGGCGGACTACCAGGGACGGATCTTAATCAAAGGCATCTAATGAAGAAAATTGCGCTTTGGCTGCCAAAGCAAAGAAGGGGAAGAGCAAGAAAGCTTCTCATTCTGGTGCGAAAGGCAAGAAGTAAGACATGTCCAAGGTGAAGTACTTTCACTGTCACCAACACGGACATTATGCCACAAATTGTCCGCAGAAGAAGAAAAATAAGCATGCTGCTGGATCTACAGCGGGAGAGGCCTTAGCCTCGCAGTTTGAGCTGGATTTTTCACTGATCGCATGCTTGGTCTCAAGTGTGATGGGATCAGTATGGTTCTTGGACAGTGGTGCGTCTTTTTACATGACTGGAGATCGAGATCTGTTTTCAGATCTGGAGGAGAAAGATCTTGGAGTGCACATCGAGATGGGCGATGATGGTAAATACAGTGCGACCGCTATCAGTACCATTTCCTTTGAGAGGGAGTCTGGTAAACCCTTCGTATTGAAGGAAGTGATGCATGTTCCAGGATTGATGAAGAATCTGATCTCAATGGCGATGTTGGAAGACAAGGGGTATGATGTGGTCTTCAGCGAAGGAAAAGCCTTCCTGCGTAGTAAGACTACTGGTGAGACCCAGAAGACAGGGGTTCGAGTCAATAACCTTTATCAGTTGCAAGTAGATGGCTACGCAGCAATGGCATGCAAGGTGGGAGAAGTGGTGAGCCGGGATGATGATGGCGAGCTGTGGCACAAGAGATTGGGCCACCTTCACCATGGAGCTTTGAAGATCCTGCAGCAGATTTCTATTGGGCTTCCTAAGGGCACTCTTGTGCAGTCAGATCAGTGCAAAGGGTGTACCTTGGGGAAGTATGTGAAAGCCACCTTTCATGAGAAGGATAGTCATGCCACGACGATCCTTGAGAGAGTTCACACAGACGTGTGTGGTCCTTTCTTAGTAGCTTCGACAGCAAAGCACAAGTACTATGTGATCTTTGTTGATGATTTTTCTGAAAGTGTTGGATCTTCTTCATGTAAGAGAAGAGCGAGACATACTCAAAAGTTACGTGAGTTCAAGGCCTTTGGTTGAAGGAATCGGAGGCTTATGTGAAGGCTCTTAGGGTAATGATAGTGAGTGAATTCATCTGTGGATTCAAGGACTTTTCCACGGCCACAGAGAGGATTCGAGAGAGAGCTCATCGCACCCCGCAACCCACAGACGAACGGTTGCTGAGCGGAAGAACGAACGATCGTGGGTGCTGCCAGGCGATGTTGCATGATCGGGCCTACCCCTTCACTTGTGGCGGAAGGCATGCAATCTTTGCAGTATATGTCACGAGCAGATTGTCACACAAGATACTTGGCATGAGTACACGGAGGAGGCGTTTTACGGTAGAGACACGACATTTTCTGTGAGATTTTGGTTCACCTGTTTACATTCATGTGACGAAGGATGCCAGGAAGAAGCTGGAGCCGACTGCGGAGGTTGGGATATTTGTGGGGTACACTGATACGCCCCACAACTATCGTGTGTATTTTCCAGACGGTCGCAAGACTGTTGTGCGACGGGATATCAAATTTCAGGAGGAGAAAGCCATGAAGTGTTCGCTTGAGAGGGAGCCACACTTGCATGCAGATGAGGAGCTATTAGTTCCTAAGGATGAGCTTCGGGATGTGGATCAGCCACAAGAGGAAGTTCATGGAGTGGAAGAGACCACTCATGCAGCGCCAACCATCAGAGGGCGCAAGCACACTACAGAAGCTGAGCGACTGGCTCAAGATGCAGAGAAGGTTGTAGGACCACCTACAGCACAGCGCAGATAGAGACAGTCACCAGACCGGTACACTGGATACATGGCTCTTATGAGCAAATGTGTCGTGACAGAGCCATCCTCTTTCGAGGAAGCTGTGGAGGACCCCGCATGGGTAGATGCCATGGTGGAAGAGTATGATTCGATTGTCAGAAACAGTGCATGGGAGATTGTCCCGCGACGGGAGGGGAAATCAGTGGTGGGTTCGCGATGGATCTACAAAGTGAAGCAGGCGGCTGACGGGAGTGTGGAGAAGTACAAGGCAAGATTTGTTGCTCGTGGCTTCTCACAGATCGAGGGGATCGATTATGAGGAGACCTTTGCACCTGTCACAAGGTACTCTTCCATACGGATGATCCTAGCTCTCTCAGCACAGATGGGGTGGCACATCCATCAGATGGATGTGAAGACTGCGTTCCTCAATGGAGTCATTGAGGAGGAGGTGTACATAGAGCAGCCCGAAGGTTTCGAGATCTTCAGCAGTGAGTCGCATGTGTGCAAACTCAAGAGAGCACTGTATGGGTTGAAACAAGCACCTCGTGCTTGGTACACACGGATAGACAGTTATTTCACCGGACTTGGATTCTCCAAGAGTGAGGCGGATCCTAACCTGTACCAGATTGTGGTGGAGGGGAAGTTGCTGATCATTGTACTGTATGTAGATGATCTGATTTTGATGGGTGATGAGATGTTGATACTTTCATGCAAGGAGGATCTTGCTAGAGAGTTTGAGATGAAGGACTTGGGCCTCCTTCATTATTTCCTGGGATTGGAAATTTGGCAGCGCAGTGATGGACTGTTTGTTTCTCAGGGTAAGTATGCCTGGGAGATACTGGAGAAGTTCAACATGCATGGCTGCAAGCCTGTTGATACTCCTCTTCCTAGAGGTTGGAGGAAGGAGGATGCTACTTCAGCGGAGGTAGTGGATGCCACTGTTTATCGACAGTTGGTGGGGTCGCTTATGTATTTGGTCAATACACGACCCGATATATGCTATGCTGTTAACCAGCTTTCACAAGCTATGGTTAAGCCTACCAAGCTCTTATGGAAGGCAGGCAAGCATTTATTGCGTTATCTCAGAGGCACATCAGGATATGGACTGTGGTACAGACAGGAGGATGAGGTGAAGCTATGTGGCTTCACGGATGCAGATTGGGTAGGGAGCCCAACGGACAGAAAGAGCACATCTGGAGGGATCTTCAGTATCAGGTCGACAACAGTTTCTTGGTACAACAGGAAGCATAGATCCGTGGCACTCAGTTCAGTAGAGGCTGAGTATATGGCAGCAAGCTTGGCTGCATGCGAGGCTATTTGGATGAGGAAGATTCTGGTCGGGTTGTTCGGGTCGCATTTGGAGCCTACTGTGATTTATTGTGATAATCAGAGTTGCATTAAACTCTTGTCTAATCCATTATTTCATGATAGATCCAAACACATCGACATCAGGTACCATCATATCAGAGATTGTGTGCAGCAGAGAATCATGTTACTTTCATATATTCCCACGGAGGATCAGGATGCAGACATCTTGACGAAGGTGCTCACCAGGAGAAAATTTGAATTCCACAGAAGCAGGATAGGGGTTGCAGATAATCCATATCTTGTTGAGAGGGAGTGTTGAAAATGCAACAAGATGATGGAGCTTAGTGAAATGAAGTCGCCTTCACTAAGTGGGCCCGCAGGCTATTTTTGGCGCAAAGTCTATTTTTAGACTATGTCTATTTTTAGACATATGGATCATGGTCTATGAGTTCCAGGATGTTATTTATGGATGATTGGTCGAGTTGGTAAAAATATATGGACCTCTATTTTTATACATTGGGCGGTTTCTATTTTTAGACTGCCGGGCTAAAAATAGAACAGTCAAATATTATTAACCCTTAATAATATTTAGACTATAAACATTATCTTTTCCTCTTGGAGCACTTCAGTTTGATGCTTGGATGTGGCACATGCAACTGACAGAAGCAAATACGCTTTTTCTAAGGGTTAGTTGAGCTATTGCATGGTTGAATTCAGTTAGAACTCATGTGGCAGAGTTTGGTGGAGTTGATGAGACAGTTGGTGGAGTTGTGTTTTGTTTAACTTAGTTGAACTAGTTGTATTTAGTCTAACTGAAAAATACACTAGTGATGAGTGGTGTGAATTAATTAATAATTAATTCAATAATTATTAACTCATAATTCAACTAAAGAACACATCAGTTAACTGCAATGCATGGACAGTTCAGTGGAGACCAATGTTAGAGGTGGGTGAAAGGGTGAGTCTACTATCAGTTGTGACTATTGGCTGTGCATGAGATTTGCACACACATTGATGGAGATTGCCAATGAGGATTGCGTAGTTGGAGCTAGTGGGATTTGAACTTGGATCTCATCATTAATCAACTTGGATTGCGCAGTAGAGGCAGGCAGACTTGTGGAGGAGATTTGAACCTGTGACTTGTTCATCTTCTTAACTAGTTTGTGTGTAGCTTTTGGAGATAGTACTGAGTACTTGTGAGGAGTATTGTACTATGATTGTTACATGTTCTCTATCATTATAATATACAGTTAGTTGGGGGTTTTCATCCATTGCTTTCCCCATTACATCCTGTGTTGATATGTGTGCTTGATTATGTTTTAATGAGCGCATGCGACTGCTTTCTATTTCCGCATATTGATGATAAATTGTAGAAGAGGTTATGTATTATGCATGAAGCTTAAATAGTGTGTAATCAGGATAATCTCGGTGAATAATTCAGCTATTATTCAAATTTCTACACCAAGAGGGAGAGGTTTTTTCCCTGGCTCTAGGAGCCTAATTTCTGTGTCTTGTGTAATTTTGATACTTGACTTGATGTAATACTAAATAAACTAAAGAAGAGAAGACACAAGTAGCTTAAGTAAACTCACAAGTAATTATAAACAAGAGAATTTGAATTGATCACCAACCCTACAAATTCTCAACATGGTATCAAAGCTAAGGTGTTGAATTCAAGGGCTACTTGACAAAGAGACTCTCCAGGAAGCAAAAATCAAGTTTGGGTGAAAATTCAAATTAGTTTGCAAGGAAGACTCTCAAGATAATTTTGAGAAAGATCTTCATCTCATTCAAAGGATCAAATTTTCAATAAAATAATAATCTCCATCAAATATTTACATTCAAGACATTGTTAGAAGAAGATATCATCTTTTGAAGATATCCTTTACCATCAAGGATCCAAGAACACCTAGATTGAAGGTTTATATCTTAGAAGAAGCTCCTAACTTCTTCGTCATCATCAAGGAAGCTGCAAGCCACTCTAATCAATTATCTATCACCTTAATTAAATCTGTCAAGATGACTTATTGCTAAGAGAGCAACAGTTGGTTGGGTCATCAAACTTTAGTCGACGGAAGAAGAGGACAAATTTGAATTTAATTGAAGACGAAGTTATGGACTACATCGAATGATAGAAAATTCAACCACAAAAATAATATGCTCCAACTCATGCCAAGTACATGAAGGGAGAAATCAGAGCCCAGAGGATTCTCATAGAATCCATTAAAGACTCACTCATTCCCTATGTATCAAAATTAAATTATGCTAAAGAAATATATAAGAAACTGGTAGAACCATTCTCTGTGAGTACTGCAGGAGAAGCAATCTCTCTGAGAGAAGAACTATGAAAAAGGAAATTTCCAAGGGAAGAAGGAATCACTCCATAATTTACGAGGATTTATGAATGAGAGATCAACTACAGGAACTGGGAGAAGTAATGTTTGACACTGAGATTACTACAGTGGTGTTGAATGCTCTGCCAAAAGAATGGGGAGACTTCACTTCAAGTTTATACAAGAAGAAATAAGCCACACCATTCCATGATTTATGTTCTCTATGTAAAATAGAGGAAAGAAGATTGGAATCCAAATATGATCCATGATCAAGTGAAGGGATTCAAGCCTTTGCATCCATATCCAGGAAGAAAGGAAGATTCAGTAAAATTGGTCCTCAAAATTAAAGAAGAAATATGGACAACATGCGATGCTTTGGATGTAATGAACCCTCACATTATAAAATATATTGTCCTAAATCTGAAAAGGACAATAGAAAAGGAGAAGAAGCCCATGTCTCGGATATGAGGGAAGAACCTGATGCAAAGAAATATAAGAAAGAAGAAGTGAAAGATCTCTATTATGATTGAGATCATCTTCCTCTTTAAGTGATTTTTGTTGGTTGTAAAATAGTATGATAGGAATAAATGTATATTGATGGCATCATGATAAAAGCATGGTAGGAGCTCTTGGTGAAACAACTCCGGGAGAACCTCTCTGATGAAATTATTGATGGAAGGCAGTCATCAAGATCAAGGGTCATCATGGAAACATGTGCTAACATTTTCTAATGGAGTTCTCTATGAATTCACTGATTATAAAGAAAGTAGAATGGTTTCATCAAGAATTCCATGCTACATGATTCTGTGATGTGATAACATATTGATGGAGTAGGTCAAGGGAATGAATCTCTTCATTCTAGTAAAACTGCTACAGGATGACTCAAAGGAAAAATGTATGAGGTATATATATTTATATGCTGACACTAGATGCTATAAAGTCATGTCATATGGTTTTCGTTAATGGACTTCTATATTTAGAAGTATGATCTATGGAGGAGGATCTCTCACAGTGTATTGACAGATGAAATCAACATAATATATCCTCATATGGAATATGAGGTGGTTGTATATGAACAAGGAACTGGAAATTAGAAGTTCCTGGGAATGAAGATGCGTAGAAAGGAAGAGATCATGAAATGAAACCATGTCAAGAGGCAGTTATCATCCAGAAGCCAAGAAGATGTGAGTAGAATATCTCTTGGGTGTGAAAATTTCTGAATGTTACTTATGCAGAAATATATTGTTAGATCTGGTAATGCTTCTCCTACTTAATTAAGTTATTAATGTTGAAACTTTATATTAACATCGAAGCAAACATGTGACATACTTTCACTGATTCAGATCTAAAACGTAAAATTACATGCACACATAGACAAACTGACACAATGATTTTCTGGACAATAGTCCCCGGAAAAACCCAATGCGGTAAAACCAATCTACTGGCTACTGGAGGATTTTATTATTAAGAGTTTTCTGAATACAGCAAATCTGGTTCCAGATCTGGAAAAACCGACAAAGAAAATATATATTTGTAGCTCACCCGTTGTTCTGAAGCAAAAATATTGAATGATCCACACCCTCAAACGAGATTTACAGGACTTAGCCAGATCTTGGCCCTAGAAACCCTAGCACTGCCCCTGAAGCCCCTACGTCAGCCTCTGTAGCCTTTGTGTCCCTCTGCGCTAGCCTGGAGAGGGTTGTGTAACCCCAGAATGGGTGATTGAAACCCTATGCTGCCCTTGAGGGACTCTGCGTAACCCCTAAGGGTCTCCTGTTGCCTAACGCTGCCTTGGGAGAGACTGCGTAGCACCTACATAGCTGAAGCTTCCCCTGCATTGTGCAGTTGCTGCCCTCTCTACTGTTGTTGCTCCTGTTGTGAAACCAACTCCAAAAATAGAAGAAAATAGATATCAATGCCTTCGAAATAAGCCACTTCAAGGGGGAAACCTCCAATACATTACATGAATGAACAATTATTGGATGATACAAATGAAAAAACCTCCTTTCTATATATAGGAGTCCATGGGGCCACAATTTAATCCTAGTCGACCTAACAATAATAATTTAAGGGCACAATAATAAAAATATAGGGGTTATAGGGGTGCAACAATAACAATAAGGGGGTTACACTAACAACAATAAGGGACTATACTAGTAATATAAGAACCTAACATGCTCCTCTCCTTCAAAAAGGTGTTGTCCTCAATGCTTGAGTAGCTCTGGGTTCTTTTGTATAAAATTATCATACTCCCATGTAGAATCTTCCATGGGTAAGTTCTTCCATTTGATGAGATACTCTGAAATTGATCGATTTCATAGTTGTCGAGTTCTTGTTTCCGTGACTACTTTAGGTTCCAATATGGTTTTTCCTTCCTCATCAAGTTCTATAAATATTGTTTGAATTGGAATTTTGTTCCCTATAACCTTTTTTAAGCATGAAACATGAAAAATTGGATGCACTCGCGAAGAAGCAGGAAGCTCCAATTTGTATGCCATAGTACTAATCTTTTGCAAAACCTTGTAAGGACCATAGTACTTTGGTGATAATTTATTATCCTTATTAGCTTACTTGAGGGACATTTTTTTGTATGGTTGTAGCCATAAAAATACCCAGTCTCCCACATCAAAACTTCTCACACTGCGATGTTGATATGCCTATTGTTTCATTTGATTCTGTGCCAAATTTAGGTTATCCTTTAAGAGTTGGAGAACTTCTTGTTGATGCTTGATGTGATCCTAAGCTACTTGAACCCTAGAATTTTCACTCAAAGAAGATGTGATGGATGGTGGATGATATCCATAAAGTGCCATAAATGGGGTCATTTTTGCTGAAGTATGGAAGGAAGTGTTATACCACCATTCAGCCAGAGGTAACCCCCTGACCCATTGTGCTTGCTTATTAGATACAAAACAACAAAGATATCCTTCCAAACATTTATTCACTATCTCTGTTTGACCATCAGATTGAGGATGATAAGATGAGATATGTGCTAGTTGAGTACCCAAACAAGAAAATAATTCCATCCAAAAATTTCCTGTAAAAATGGAATCTATGTCACTTACAATAATCTTCGGGTTTCCATGTAGCTTTTGAATTGTTTCCATAAATGAAGTAGCAACTGTACTCACTTTAAATGGATGAGATAATGCACAAAAGTGTGCATACTTGGTAAGTCTATCAACTACCACCATGATGACACTCCTTCCTTTGGACTTAGGTAAACCTGTGATAAAATCGATTGAAATACTCCCAACATTGACTTAAAATGGATAAAGGTTGTAGAAGACCCGAGGTCTTAATTGCCTCCACTTTATTTTGCTGGAAAACCAAAAATTCCGCCACAAATTTTTGAATATCAGATTTAAGGCCATCCCAAAAAAATTATTTCTTCACCCTGTGGTAAGTTTTTAAAAATCCCGAGTGTCCTCCGAAAGGAGAAGTGTGCAATTCCAAAAGAATATTTTGTTTTAGTTGGGAATTCTTGCAAATATATAAGCAATCTTTGTACCATAAGGAACCATTTTTCCAACTAAATGTATTAGATGTACTAGGATCTTGCTGCAACATTTGAATGAGAGTCCACACTTCTTCGTCCTTCTTCCATTCATCCCTTGCATCGGTTATCTAATCTGGTTGGATAATTGAAATGGCACAAAGCAATACTTCCACCTCTTCATCCTTTCTTGAGAGTGCATTTGCAACAACATTTAGCTTCCCTTTTTTGTAGACGATTTCAAAGTCATAACCCAACATCTTTGTGACCCATTTTTGCTGCTCTTCTGAAGATAGTCTTTGTTTCAAAAAGTGTTTAAGACTATCATGATCAGTTTTTACCTTGAAGTGTCTTCCCATTAGGTAAGGTCTCCATTTCTTTAGTGCATGTAGTATTGCCAACATTTCCTTCTCATAAATAGCCTTTTGTAAATATTTTCCTTTTATTGAACGACTTTCAAAAGAAATGGTTCTTCCTTCTTGCATTAAAACAACACTAATTCCATTTCCTAAGGCATCACATTCCATAATAAAGGTTTTTGTGAAGTCGGGCGTAACTAAGACTGGTGCTAGGCACATTGCCTCTTTAAGATTTTCAAAGGGTCAAAGGCCTTAGTTGCTTCAGGAGTCCATGAAAATGCATCTTTCTTCAATAATGTTGTTAGAGGTGCTGATATTCTCCCATAATTCTTAACAAACTTGCAATAATACCCTTTTAACCCAAGAAATCCGCGCAAATGCTTTATGGTTGTGGGGACTTTCCATTCCTTAATGGTTTTAATATTGTTAGGGTCTACCTTAACACCCTTGTGAGATATAATATGACCCAGATATTCCACCTCTTGTACTCCAAATAAAAATTTGGATGTTTTTGCATATAATTGTGTCTCCTCCAATAGTTTGAGCACCTTGTCAACATGTAGAACATGATCCTTCCAAGACCTGTTGTAGATTAGTATATCATCAAAAAATAATAGCACAAATTTTCTAAGGAATGGTTTTAAAATGGAATTCATCAACCCTTGAAATGTAGAAGGTGCATTGGTAAGGCCAAAAGGTGTGACCAAAAATTCATAATGACCCTCACGAGTTTGAAATGTTGTTTTTGGAATATCTTCAGTCTTGATTCTAATTTGATGATATCCTGAACGAAGATCCAACTTGGTAAAATAAATTGCTCCATGTAATTCATCCAATAATTCATCAATCACAGGAATGGGAAATTTATCTTTAATAGTGAGCTTATTGAGCTCCCTATAATCTAGACACATGCGCCATGATCCATCTTTCTTGTGCACCAATACTACTGGAGCAGAGAAAGAACTTTGACTAGGTTGAATTATACCAGCCTCTAACATTTCTGCAATCATATGTTCAATTTCGCTCTTTTGGACATAAGGATATCTGTAAGGCCTGATGTTTAGAGGAACACTTCCTAGAATCAAATGAATATCATGATCGTGATCGTGAATAGGTGGGAGTCCTTTGGGAGTATCAAACACCTTGGAATGATTGTCCAAGACTTTTTGGAGATCTGGAGAAATAGATGATTTTGATGTTGGAACTTCTAGTGAGCATAATTGTGCAATTGCACCCCGTTGTTATTTCTTCAGAAGCTTTGTGATGACATTAGAGCTTATTATATTTCTTGGCTTCCCTGCGATACCCCGTAATTCAATTTACTTTCCTTTCGAAAAAAAATTCAAGAAAAGTTCTTGAAAATTAAAAGCTACCATCCCTAAAGATTGTAACCATTGTACTCCTAGTAAAACATCAGCACCTCCTACTGTGATGGAAAGAATTGGACTATTCAATACATATTCCCCCATGGCTAGCTTGATATTATGGCATTTTCCAGAGCAATTTATAGTTCCTCCATTTGCAACCGTCACTTGACATTCGGGTGCTGGGTATAGGAAACAATTCAATTCCTTGGCTACCTTACAATGAATAAAATTATGGGTACTACCTGAATCAATCAACTTTATTACCTTTTTCTTCTTGATATGTACTTCTATCTTGAGAGTTTTAGGAGTGGTAATTCCTTCCAATGCATTACATGATATGGTCAGACTCATTTCTTCTTCTTCTAGGGTTTCTTCCTGGTGTATATTCTCTACTTTTGAAGTTTCTTCTTCATTTTCTTCCTCCTCTTCACAATCTATGTAAAATGATTTCTTCTCAGTGCACTTATGACCCTTAGTGTATTTGCTATCACAAATATAGCACAACCCTTTTTCTCTTTTTTCTTCCAATTGTTGTGGTGTCAAACTTGTAGGTTGTGGAAGTCTAGGAGTAGCAACACTTCCATCTTTATAGATGTGAGTGGTAGGCTTCCTTGTCGCCATAATTTCACATTCAATTTTTATTGACAACTTGAATGCCTTATCCAATGAATCAGGTTCCCAAACACAAACTTCATGTTGGATGTTATCCTTTAAAGTCCCTATGAAGACATCAATCCTGTGTTCCTTTGGAATATCAGTTATCCTTATATTCAATTTTTGGAAGTCCTCAATGTGCCCCACCACTGAACCCTTTTGTTTGAGATTTATTAATTGGATAAAGAAGGTGTTTCTCTTTGTATCATCATAATGTGCTATCATTTCCTTTGTAAAAATTGACCAAGTGACAATTTTTTTACAAGAGCAAAGCCATCGATACCACACAAATGTATTTTGTTCTAAATGTAAAGTTGCAATGCATACCTTTTGTGTGTTTTGCACATTATTGAGATCAAAATATTGCTCCATCTATAGTATCCATGTTACAGGGTCCTTGCCATCAAACTTCCTCATATCCATCTTTGGAATATGATGGTTCTTCCATCCAACATTGGAGTTTATGAAATCACGCTTAACATTTATTTTTTTCTCATCATGAGTTTCCTCTACTATCTTTTCACCATTAGGAAACATTTCTTGTATCAACTTTTCTAAACCTTTGATGTCTACTTTTAGATCATTCTTCATGTTTTCCATGTTGTCTTTAATTTTTTCATTGATCTTAGCTTCCATGTCATCCATCTCAGCTTCCATGCCCACTTCCATGCCATCCATCTTAGCTTCCAAACCATTCATTTTAGCTTCCATGCCTTTCTTGAAACCATCCATCTTAGTTTCCACGCATTTCTTCAAAACTTCCATTTCATTTTTTGTTGCTCTTTGCGATAGCGAAATTTGGTGCACTTGCTCTTTTAATTTTGATATCTCATGTTGTGTTTCTTCGTCTTCATGAGTCATAGTAGAGCCTTCTAAAGGCTTAATGGGTGTTGAATTATTTTTAGGGGGAATTTTAGAACCCAATAATAATATCTATTATTAAATATGCCCTTGGAATAAATTCAAACTAATTTTTTTCAAATGAGACTTATGTAATTTGAAAAAAATACACACCTTTTTGCTACTTTTGAGGAGCTCGATATTGAAACTGAATTATCTCTGTGATTTTGGATCTTCAATATCTGAAATTTGGTCCTATGGTAGCCCTCTAAATCATGTTTTGAATGCCATAGGTCTGACCTGATTTGGATTCTTCAAGGAAAAGTTATGTCCAATCTCCCACAATGACCTAATTATGGACTGGTTTAGTAGAGTGAACTTATACGACTTGCCACGTGTCACTGTTTTCTCTTTTCACTCTGAAATTGATAGAAAGGAAACTACTGTCTGTTTACTTCCAACCACTTTTTACATAATTCCAATCTGATGCTCAGAGATAGTTATGAATATTTTCCCATGATCCCCTCTTTAACATGAAATTTGGGAGCCTGAAAAAGACCTAACTTCCATAGATCATATCTCTGCAACTATTACGAACCAAGCTTTGAAATTTTTCGACACTGTTCCTCAGGATTTCGGCTTCGCGCTCTAAAAATTTCAAATTCTGAACCTTCGTAATAAATTTTTTATAGCGAAAATTCCACAATGACATGTTTGGTGCAACGAAACCCTAGAATCCAAAGCTCTGATACCAAATGTTGTGAAACCAACTCCAAAAATAGAAGAAAAGAGATATCATCGCCTTAGAAATAAACCACTTTGAGGGGGAAACCTCCAATACATTACATGAATGAACAATTCTTGGATGATACAAATGAAAAAACCTCCTTTATATATATAGGAGTCCATGGGGCCACAATGTAATCCTAGTGGGGCCACAATGTAATCCTAGCCAACCTAACAATAATAATTTAAGGGTACAATAATAACAATATTGGGGTTACAGGGGTGCAACAATAACAATAATGGGGTTACACTAACAACAATAAGGGACTATACTAGCAATAGAAGAACCTAATAGCTCTTGATTCTCTGCGTTGCCTCTAGAAGCTTCTCTCTTTCAGTTGCTAATTCTAGACATTGGGATCAAACCACCCCTTTTGCCTAAACTCCCCTCTCTGCAGCTGAAACAATTCTGAGAATTCTTAGCAAACCACACCCTATAATTCCAGCTTAGCTTCAATGCTCTACCTCTGTGTGTGTTTACAAATGACCCCAAGCCTTTCCTTTATACTTTTCTCGTTGGAAAACCAACGACCATGATCAAATCTTGAATCAATGGCTAAGATTAAAAGAAATCTTGATCTGTGTGACTTAAGATAATTTCATCACATGTTTAATTTAATTAATTTTAATTATTTAATTTTCTTAAGTTTGGACTTAGGAAATACATTAAAATAATTAATTAATTAAATATCTCCCAAACCAGATGAAATTTCCCAAATCCCTTTCCGGGTCTTGTAGATCAGGTGTACTCTAGTCCCTCCACAAATTTTGGGAGCTAGAGCACATCCGATACTACCCCAATACACAAAATCTTAACACTCCATCTTAGCATAGAGTGTGCTCTAGCAATACATCACACCATGTATCACAAGATTTTGGGCACTGGTTTCTGTGTTTTTGATACTTTGGCCTACTACCCTTGATCATTGCATTGTTGTTGCCATTCTATACTACTGCCTATGATGTTGTCACCGCCACTTCGACATTTTTACTGTAGCTCCCTCTCAATCTGTTGCATCTGTGTTGCCACCTAATGCACTGCATCTTCAGTTGCTGAGAGAAACAACTGAATCTCCTGCCCAATATTTGACAGACAAGTAAGTTGGGCTACAACCTTATCACTGAAGCTCCATCGACTGTTGATCTATGTTGACATATGAAGGATGATGCACAACTACAGCTTTGCACTACATAAGCAGACTCCCTCTGCTGAAGTCACATCAGCCCCTTGTGTTGAAATCTCTCACATTGTTGTTGTGCTGCACTGTCCCTCTGAAGCCTCCATGTTGCTACAACTCTAATCTATGTAAGCAGCTCTACTCTGTGCTGCTAAAGGCACATCAGTCCCTATGCTACTGCTATCTCTATGTTGTTGCTGCATCTACATTGTGTTGCTCCTTCCAGCCTTCAGATATGCCTCTACTCCATCCTTGATCTATGCACCCACTACTCCACTTGTCCCGCTACTGTCTTAAAGATCCCATAGCTCGGATCTGATCTAAGAGATGAGTTGCTCAAGGATCCAACCCTCATTCTGTAGTTTCACTATAGATCCACGTTGCATCACTTTCGTGGTTCATGAGTGATCATGGTTGCATCATCTTCTGACCCATCATCCGCCACAACAGCCTTGGAAGAAGAGCCTTCCTTTTCCTTTTTCTTCTGAGGAAAATCGCTGGAGAAATGTCCTAGTTCACCACCCTGGAAGTAATTTATCTTTGATAGATCCTGCTTCCTCTTCCCTTGCTGCTTGTTTGATGCCAAGGCAACATATTCTTCATATTCCTTCTTCACCTTACTTGATCCCGTGTTGTACTACTTCTTGGTGAATTTGCGGAGTTCTTCTTAACACATGATTTCCCACAAGTTTTCCCAGCCAGGAAGGTCTGCTCTTTCCAAGATACTTTGGACAAAGCTTTCCCACTCATCTGTGACTGCATTGTGAGAATTCCTGACCATCACATCATCATCCACCCTTGCACTCGTGGGAGTCAACTGGTCTCTAGTTGATTGTAATCTAAAGAGAAAATGTTCCATGTCTTCCACCTCGATCATCATGAATGACCGTATCTAAGTTTCCAGAAGCATCTTCCTCTAGACATACTTTCCCTCATATAGGGATGTTAAGGCCTTCCACATCTCATTAGTTGTTTTCTTCTCATCTATGTGTGGGACAACATGGTCTTTAAATCCATCCATTATTAACCGCTTGGCATGTCTATTAGCTTCATTATACTTCCTTGGTAGATCTGCATCATCTCACGTGGCCAGAACTCATTCTACATGGTCTCTTAGATGATATGCCCTTAGGAATATCAGGATTCTAGCCTTCCAAATTTCAAATTTATATATTCCATCCAATCTATCCTAATCACGCAGTCCATGAGAAGCCATCTGCTCAGAAATTTTTTGAAGCTCCTCTTCTCTCTGCTAGAGATCTGGATCTAAGTTCCTTGGCGAAACAGGCACCTTCTGCTCCCTCTGAAAACTAATTTCCCTCTTTGGAAATCTTCCAAACCAAAAATGATTCATCTCTCTTTGATCCTCTAATCAATCTACAAGTTTATTTTGCTAGAAACCCTCTAGGAAGTTGATCCCCTCCCGCTCTTTGTCACTATTTCTTAGGCTAAAATTCAGAAAAAAATATAAATTTAACCCCACTAGCACCTTCTGAAGTTTTGCAGCTCTGCTTCATGCACTTCTGGATCAGAAAGTTTCAGATTTGCGTCACCTTGGTTGGCTTCAGACAATACCAGTGTTGCCTCTTTGCTGCCTCTGTGCATGGGCCTATGTGGATATAGCATAACCTTGTGTCACCCTGCCCTCTGCATGAATATATTGCCTCTGAAACTGCATTGTCCCTTCAGATCTGACCTTCTCCTACTACTGCTACTCTTCTTGTTGCTTTCTGCAGCAAGATCCTTCAATCTTCGGCTGGTGACCCTACTAGATCTGCAATCGCTCTAATACCATGTGAAAATTTTTGAATGTTAGTTATGCAGAAATCTACTGTTAGATCTAGTTATGCTTCTCCTACTTAATTAAGTTATTAATGTTGAAACTTCATATTAACATCGAAGCAAACACACAACAAACTTTCACCGATTCAGATCTAAAATAGAAAATTACATGCACACATAGACGAAGTGACACAAGGATTTTATGGACAATAGTCCCCAGAAAAACCCAATGCAGGAAAACTGGTTTGTTAGCTGCTGGAGAGTTTTATTATTAAGATTTTTCTAAATACAACAAATCTGGGTTCTAGATCGGGAAAACCTGACAGAGAAAATATAGATTTGCATCTCACCTACTATTCTGAACCCAAAATGTTGACTAATCCACACCCTCAAATGAGATTTATAGGACACAACTAGATCTTGGCCCTAGAAAACCCAACATTTCCCCTGAAGCCCCTGTGTTAGCCTCTACATCCCTCTGTGTTGACCTGGAGAGGATTTCAGAACCCCAAAATGGGTGATGTAGAACCTATGATGCCCTTGAGGGACTCTGCGTAACCCCTGAGGGTCTCCTACTGCCTAACGCTACCCCAGGAAAGACTACGTAGCACCTACATAGCTGAATTTTCCCCTGCGTTGCACAACTGTTGCCCTCTCTGTTGTTGCTGCTCTTGCTTCTCTGCGCTACCTCTGGAAGCTTCTCTCTGCCTCTTGTTGATTCTAGGAACTAGGATCAAGCCATCCCCTTTTCCTAAACTCCCATCTCTGCAGGTAAAACATTTCTGAGAATTATTAGCAAACCACGCCCTAGAATCCCAACTTAGCTTCAGTGCTCTGCCTCTGTGTGTATTTACAAATGACCCCAAGCCTTTCCTTTATACTTTTATTGTTGGGAAAAAATGGCCATGATCAAATATTGAATCAATGGATAATATTAAAATAAAGCTTGATCATTGTGACTTAGATAATTTCATCACATGTTTAATTTAATTAACTTTAATCATTTAATTTTTCTAATTTTAGACTTAGGAAACACATTAAAATAAATAATTAATTAAATATCTCCCAAACCAGATGAAATTTCCCAAATCCCTTTCTGGGTCTTGTAGATCATATGTACTCTAGTTGCTCCACAAATTTTGGGAGCTAGAGCACATTCGATGCTACCCCAATACACAAAATCTCAACACTGGGAGGATATGTAGACTCTCATAGAAGTCTCGTAAAGAAGAAGACCCTTGAAAAAACATATCATTAGGAGATGTATGAATCTGAATAAAGGATGTTGATGCCTATAGGAAGATGTCATGGTGAAAGATCATCACTAAGGTAACTTCTGTTTTAAAATTTCATATGTATATGTTTAATTGGATGAATTTGTGTAGGGCTACTAATCATGAGAAATGATGTATGATCCTTGGAAATTATTCGAAAGAAAGTAGCATAGCATAAAAGGTGGACCAAATAAGAATGAAAGATGAACCACTTTCTGGTAGATGACATGACTTATGAATGAAAGTGATGGATTATTTGTGTCGTATGGAGCTAAAGTTGAATATTCCTCAATATCAAATTCCATTACATCGAGGAGAGGAATTCTTCATGAGCAGTTGGGTGTCTCACCATTGCTGTTGTAGGTCCTTGATTGAGAGGAAGCCTGGTGATCAGTTTCTTACTTGGAATAATGTGGGTAATTCCTAAGAATGAGCTTAGGTACATTCCTTATATAGGAATGCGTACATTCCCTTGTGGAATAGGTCCTCCCTCGCTGAGAGGGAGAGATAGACACATCATTCTGGTATTCACTTGGGAAGATAGAATGGATGATTGGGTAATCATATGGAATTCGATACTCTTTGAGAATGTGTTAGGGCATTCAAGATAAGAGTAGTCGGGGACATATATTCTTTGAGGGCTATCTACCCAAGAGAATAATAGTCCAATAAGGTCATACTTTGGGAACACCGAGGTGGAGTATGTGCCTTGGAGAGACAATGACTATGGTTCCTATAATTCATGTGTCTCGCCAACATTGTAGCACATTGTCTCATTGAGAGATGGGGTTGTTAGTCAAGGCCTTGCACTTGGACAATGTTAGTTGATCTGATGCCAATTCGATTCTTCTTTTGAGATTCTTCAGTTTGAAAGTGACCATGTACCTGTATGAATACCTCCCTAGTTAAGAGGGAGTGTTGAAAAGTGTAACTAGGATCGGTCTTCATATTGACTATGTAACTATGTATTTATTTAAAGAAGAAGACAAAGATAATAAAATGTAATTTGTTGTACTTGCTTCATGGGTTTCATGAGCAAGAATTTTATTATAGGTTAATAGAATCCTTCCTGATGTATATTTAGGGTTTTTTTTTGTTTATAAGTGTAATTAGTGTCATGTTTATGGAGATCCTAGTCATCATTAAGGTTTTCCAAGACCTTGTCATAAAACTTGTGGAAGAATGGCATGTAATGACCCTTTCGCAATGCTGGAAATGAATGTTGAATTCGACCTATTTGCAGTAGAAATGTCGTCCTACAACTTGGTTTAGGGTTGGCCTAAAGGAAGTTCAAGATTACTATATATACCCATGTTCATGTGGCTCATTAGCACTCAATAGAATGTGGATCCCTCTCAGGAAATTTGAGGATAATTTTGAAGCAGATTGCGGATTGTTCTATGGAAAGAAATTGCTGATTGTTTTGTAATATAAATGTGGATTTCAGAAGACTAATAAATGTAGATTTTAGAAGGTTAAATAGTACAAAGATGTGTGTGGATTTCATAGATCAAGTACAAGATTAAGTTGTGGACTTGTTTGAGATATCACTACACCTTATCTCAGGAAAAATCTGCAATCGTATCACAGAAGCATTATGTCACCAAGTTATGAAAAGAACCTGTATCATATGAAAAGTTAAAGACAGTGTACAAAGTGTGGATATGTTTAAATAAGGACAAGATGAAGAAGATTAAGTATCTAATTGTTGACTAAGTAATGAGAAGTAGAGACCGAGCTCTCTAGTACTAGTGCAGATCAGTGCTGACTAGAGCCTAAGAGAAGGGTCAGTGTTGAAGGCAAGCAAAGAAGTAATGACAAGGTCTTGGAGGCATTCATAGGTTAAGGGTCTAAGTCTTGGCCATGGTACTTGTCATATGAAGATCTATAAGAAGAATTTCTCGTGGGTTTTCCTCTCCAAGAGGGAGAGGTTTTTTCCCTAGCTCTAGGAGCCTAACTTCTGTGTCTTGTGTAATTTTGATAATTGACTTGATGTAAGACTAAATAAACTAAAGGATAGAAGACATAAGTAACTCAAGTAAACTCACAACTAATTATCAAGAAGAGAATTTGAATTGATCACCAGCTCTACAAATTCTCAACATGGTATTAGAGATAAGGTGTTGAACTCAAGGGCTACTTAACAAAGAGACTCTCGAGGAAGCAAAAATCAAGTTTGGGTGAAAATTCAAATCATTTTACAAGGAAGACTCTCAAGCTATTCTTGAGAAAGATCTTCATCTCATCAAAGGATCAACAGAAAATAATCTTTTCCATCAAATATTTACATTCAAGATATTGCTAGAAGAAGACATCATCTTTTGAAGATATCCTGTACCATCAAGGATCCAAGAACACCTAGATTGAAGATTGTATCTTAGAAGAAGCTCATAACTTCTTCGGCATCATAAAGGAAGATGCAAGCCATTCTACTCAAGTAAGTGTCTATCACCTTACTTAAATTGTCCAGATAACTTATTGTAAAGAGAGCAATAGCTAGTTGGGTCATCAAACTTTAGTGCATGGAATAAGAGGAAATATTTGAATTTAATTGAAGACAAAGTTATGGACTACATCGAAGGATCGATAATTCAACCACGAAAAGAAAATGCTCCAACTCATGATAAATACATGAAGGGAAAAATCAGAGCCCAGAGGGTTCTCATAAAATCCATTAAGGACTCACTCATTCCCTATGTATCAAAATTAAAGTATGCTAAAGAAAAATATAACAAACTGGTAGAACTATTCTCTACGAGTACTGCAGGAGAAGCAATCTCTCTGAGACAAGAACTATATAAAATGAAATTTTCAAGGGAAGAAGGAATCACTCCACAATTTATGAGGATTTATGAAATAAGAGATCAACTGCAGGAACTGGGAGAAGTAATTTCTGACACTAAGATTACTACAATGGTGTTGAATGCTCTACCAGAAGAATGGGGAAACTTCACTTCAAGTTTATACAGGAAGAAAGAAGCCACACCATTCCATGATGTATGGTCTCTATGTAAAATAGAGGAAATAATATTGAAAGAAAAAGCTGATACAGGATCAAGTGAAGGGAATCAAGGCTTTGTAGCCATATCTAGGAAGAAAGAAAGATTCGGTAAAATTGGTCCTTAGAATAAAAGAAGAAATATGGAAAACGTGCCATTCTTTAGATGTAATGAACCTAGGCATTTTAAAATATATTGTCCTAAATCTAAAAAGGACAAGAGAAAAAGAGAAGAAGCCCATGTCTCAGATATGAGGGAAGAACCTGATACAAATAAATCTAAGAAAGAAGAAGTGAAAGATCTCTATTATGATTGAGATCATCTTCCTCTTTAAGTGATTTATGTTGGTTGTAAAATAGTATGATAGGAAGCAATGTATATTGATGGCATCATGATAAAAACATGGTAGGAGCTCTTGGTGAAACAGCTTCGGGAAAACCTCGTTGATAACATTACTGATGGAAGGCAGTCATCAAGATCATGGGTCATCATGGAAACAGGTTCTAACATTTTCTAATTTAGTTCTCTATGAAGTCACTGATTAGAAAGAAAGCATAAGGGTTTCATCAAGAATTCTATGCTACAAAATTTTGTGATGTGATGACATATTGATGGAGCAGGTCAAGAGAATGAAGCTCTTAATTCTAGTAAAACTGCTACAGGATGACTCAAAGGAAAAATGTATGAGGTATATATATTTATATGTTGACACTGGATGTTGTAAAGTCATGTCATATGGTTGCAGGTAATGGACTTCTATATTTATAAATATGATCTATGGAGGAGGATCTCTCACAATGCACTAACAGATGAAATCGACATAATATATCCTCATATGGAATATGAAGTGGTTGTATATGAACAAGGAACTGGAAATTGGAAGGTCCTGGGAATGAAGATGTGCAGAAAGGAAGAGATCATGAAGTGCAACCATGTCAAGAGGCAATTATCATTTGGAATCCAAGAATATGTGACTAGAATATCTCCTGGGAGGATATGTAGACTCTGATAGAAGTCTGGTAAAGAAGAAGACCCTTAACTAAAAATATCATTAGGAGATGTGTCAATCTGAATAAAGGATGTCGATACCTACAGGAAGATGTCATGGTGAAATATCATCATTGAGGTAACTTTTGTTTTAAAAGTTCATATATATATGTTTATTTGGATGAATTTATGTAGGGCTGCTAATCATGAGAAAGGATGTATGATCCTTGGAGATGATTCAAAAGAAATAAGCATGGCATAAAAGGTGAACCAGATAAGAATGAGAGATGAATCGCTTCTGGTAGATGACATGACTTACGAATGAAATTGATGGTTGATCTGTGCCCTATGGAGCTAAAGTTGAAGATTCCTCAATATCAAAATCCATGACATTGAGGGGAGGACTTATTCATGAGCAGCTAGGTGTCTAACCATTGTTGCTGCAGGTCCCTAATTGAAAGGGAGTCTGGTGATCAATTTCTTACTTGGAAGAAACTGGGTAATTTCTAAGAATGAGCTTAGGTACATTCCTTATACAAGAATGAGTACATTCCCTTGTGGAATAGGTCCTCCCTCGCTGAGAGGGAGATATAGAAACATAATTATAGTCTTCACTTGGGAAGACAGAATGGAGGATTGGGTAATCATCTGGCATTCGAAAATATTTGAGAATGTGTTAGGGAATTCAAGATAGGAGTAGTCGGGGACTGATATTATTTGAGGGTTAGCTACCCAAGAAAAGAATAGTTGAAGAAGGTCATACTTTGGGAACACCCAGGTGGAGTATGTACCTTGGATAGACAATGAATATGGTGTCTATAAGTCATGTGTCTCGCTAGCATTGTAGCCCATTGTCTCGTTGAGAGATGGGTTTGTTAGTCAAGGCCTTTCGCTTGGACAGTACTGGTTGATATGATTTTATAGATATGCGATTACCAATCCGATTCTTCTTATGAGATTCTTTATTTTGAAAGTGACCATGTACCTATATGAATACCTCCCTAGTTAAGAGGGATTTTTGAAAAGTGTAACTAGGATCAATCTTCATATTGACTACGTAATTATGTATTTATGAAAAGAAGAAGACAGATAATAAAATTTAATTTGTTGTACTTGCTTCATGGGTTTCATGAGCAAGAATTTTATTATAGGTTAATAGACTTCTTCTTGATGTCTATTTAGGGTTTGTATTTTGTTTATAAGTGTAATTAGTGTCATGTTTATGGAGAGCCTAGTCATCATTAAAGTGCTCCAAGACCTTGTCATAAACCTTGTGAAAGAATGGTATGTAACAACCCTTTCTCAACACTGGAAATAAAATTTGTTGAAGTCGGTCTATTTGTAGTAACAATGTCAGCCTAAAACTTGGTGTAGGGTCGGCCTAAAGGAACTTCAAGATCACTATATATACCCCTGTTCCTGTGGCTCATTAGCACTCAATAGAGTGTGGATCCCTCTGAGGAAAATTGCAGATAAGTCTGAAGCATATTGCGGACTATTCTGTGGAAAGAAATTGCGGATTGTTCTGCGATATAAATGCAGATTTTAGAATACTAAAAGATGTAGATTTCAAAAGGTTAAATAGTACAAATATGTGTGAAGATTGCAGAGTTCAAGTACAGGGTTAAGTTGTAGACTTGTTTGAGATATCATTGCAACTTATCTCAGGAAAAATCTGCGGTCATATCACAGAAGTATTATGTCACCAAGTTATGAAAATAACCTGTATCATATGCAAAGTTAAAGAAAGTGGACAAAGTGCAGATCTGTTTAAATAAGGAGAAGGTGAAGAAGATTAAGTATCTAATTGTTGACTAAGTAATGAGAAGTAGAGATCAAGCTCTCTAGTACTAGTGCAGATCAGTGCTAATTGGAGCAGAAGAGAAGGGTCGGTGTTAAAGGCAAGAAAAGAAGTAATGACAAGGTCTTGGAGGCATTCATAGATCAAGGGCCTAAGTCTTGGTCATGGTACTTTTCATTTAAAGATCTATAAGAAAAAAAAATTGTGGGTTTTCCTCTCCAAGAGAGAGGTTTTTTCCGTGGCTCTAGGAGTCTAAGTTCTGTGTCTTATGTAATTTTTATAATTGAATTGATGTAAGACTAAATAAACGAAAGAGAAGAAAACATAAATAACTCAAGTAAACTCACGAGTAATTATCAAAAAAAAAAATTGAAATGATCACCAACCCTACAAATTCTCAAGAGACCATACTCTATTGAAGACTATAATTGTGTCATCATTGTGGATGTAGGAATGGTGAATTTCAAACCCTAACGATAGCCTGGAGGAGGGGGATCTAGCACGGTGGGTCGCAGGCCATGAATGTATTTGGGTAGACCAAGAAAAAGGTTGAAAGATGATAGCTCATGGGAGGATCAATCCATAAGCCGGTCTTGAGGCCGAAGAGCCATATTCTGGTGCAACTAAATCAAACTTGGTTGTAAAGCAAAAAGAAGGAAAGGTGGAGGGACCACCAAGGCAAAAAAGTGGCCCATACCACTCGATCTCGAGATCAACCCTTCACTTCAGTGTTCAGGTATCAACGTTGAATTTGGTTGTCAGCTTCCGCGTTAGCAAGATACAGAGACCACCGATCTGGAGTGGAAACAACCCAGCCACCAGGAGAAAGGAATTCACTGGGTTCGTGATGTGAGGGAGGATGCATGGTGATTGAGTTGTGGAGTGAAGTTGTTGGGCAACATTAGGGAGCCATTCATCACTACCACATATTTTCCAACAGTGGGAGCGCCATTACGCTGAACAGAGGAAGAAAGATCACCGAAGAATCATGGTCAGAGCGATGTGGTGAGCACCGGATCTTTGGGAACCGTAGACCTTGACAATCTTGCACCACATGGCTATTGATTTCTCTCAATTCATTCGCACAAGCTTGAAACTGACTGAATATTTCTTGAAGTTGATGGTTGTGGCAATCTCATCGCGAGACCTGCCACCTGCAACGTGATTCCCTACTGTCTGGAATTGTTGCAGGGCAACGCATTTTGCTAAGCCTAGGGTTATCAATGCATTGATGGATCAAAATTTTGGTATCAGAAATTGGTGGTGGTGACAAGCATTGCAACAACTGTAGTTCGGGGTCAGGGGCCGAAAGGCCACTCAGTTATTGAGTCATCACTCAACGGATTTTCCATATCGATCAACTCAAGTTACCCACTGCATGTTCATCGTGTCAGCCGCGATGTATTGAGCCCGGAGGTTGAAATGTGAAATCCATTGAGCGTGGATGTTGTATTTCGTTGAGGTTGACTCGTTAACGCAAGAGCGTTTTAATTCCTTTATGTCTTGGTTGCAATCGAGATATTACACAAGCTCACCCAAGTGCATCCTTCTCTTGTTGGAAAGGTAGAGGATTCAATCACACATAAATAACGCAAAGATTTCACACATGAATAATGAGCTGCGGCTCTTCAATTACTCTAAAACTCTGAATCATAAAACTCTCTTACTCTCTTTTTCTCTCTTAAAACAATGAACCCATGAAGGGTATTTAATCTAATTGACATGCACACACTGTCACTCATAACTGAACTTAATCAACTTGCTTAACTCACTGTCTAACTCACTCACCAAATCTAACTGTAACTCAACTCAACTCATTCTCCTAACTGATTGTCTAACTTCTGCATGAGGAAGTAATTATATATTTTAACACTCCCCCTTAATTACGACCTCTAAACTAAAACATAACTCATGACAACTCAAACATGCCTGTTGGTCTATGTCTCAAGTAGGCTTACAACTCCCAAGTTTCTTTTATGAAACTCAAACAAATCTACTGCTAATGGCTTCGTAAAGATATCAGCCAATTGATCACTCCTTCTACAAGGCTTCAAGTGAACTTCTCCATTGTTCACTAGTTATCGAATAAAATGATATCTAGTATCAATGTGCTTGCTCTTTTGATGAAACACACTATTCTTGGATAGTGCAATCGCTGATGTGTTGTCACAGTATATCGCTGTTGATCCTTTCTATTTCTGATTGAGTCCATCCAATACTCTTCTTAACCATACTGCTTGACATGCTGCTGAAGTTGCTGCTACATATTCTGCTTCTGCTGATGATAGTGTAACAATAGGTTGTTTCTTAGATGCCCATGATATCACTCCTGAACCGAGATGGAAAACATAACCGGATGTGCTCTTCCGATCATCCAAACTTCCTGCAAAATCACTATCTGTATATCTAATCAATTCTTTCTTTTCTGTACTTGCATACATTATGCCATAATCTCTGGTTCCTGCTATGTATCTCAGAATTATTTTTCCAACACTCCAATGTGTGTCTTTTGGAGTCTCCATGAATCTGGAAATCAGACTCACTCCCTGCATAATATCTGGTCTTGTCACTGTGAGATACATGAGGCTGCCAACCAATCTTTTGAATAGAGTTGGATTGACATCTACCCCTTCATCATCCTTACTTAACTTTGTACCCGTTGCAACTGGTGTAGGTACAGGTTTAGAATTATCCATCATGAATCTTTTCAACAAATCTGTTGCATACTAATTTTGACAAATAAAAATGCCTTTTTCAGATTGCTCAACTTCAATGCCAAGAAAATATTTCATGAGACCTAGATCTGTCATCTCAAATTCTTTCATCATGGCTGCTTTAAATTCATCTATTTCAAGATCACCTGTAAAAATCATGTCATCAACATATAAGAAAACTATCAAAATTTGTCCATGCTCATTTACCTTTGTGTATAAGGTAGGCTCAATGCTGCTTCTGCAAAATCCATTCTTGATCATATAACTGTCGATTCTACTATACCATGCTCTAGGTGCTTGCTTCAGTCCATAGAGCGCTTTCTTCAATCTGTAAACTTTATCTTCTTGTCCTTCAACTTCATAACCTGGAGGCTGCTGCACATAAATTTCTTCTTCTAAAATTCCATTCAAGAACGCAGATTTGACATCCATCTGATATAATTTCCACTTGTTCTGAGCTGTTGTCGCTAGAACTACTCTTACAGTATTCAATCTAGCTACCGGAGAAAAAGTTTCTCCAAAGTCTATTCCCGGTTGCTGTGAGAATCCTTTTGCTACAAGTCTTGCTTTAAATCTGTCAATCTCACCTTTCTCATTCAATTTAGTCTTGTATACCCACTTCACACCAATGAGATTTTTATCTTTTGGTAAATCAACCAAATCCCATGTATCATTCTTTTCAATTGAATTCATCTCTTCATCCATGGCTTACACCCAATTTTCATCTCTGATTGCTTATTCAAACGAAGAAGGTTGGAATGCCAACAATGAAAAATTTGAACTAACATCCAAATCATCATAAATATCCTTCAAACTTCTCATCTTTTTCTTACCTGATTCGCTGCTTGGAGAATTCTGATCTATGGATCTGCTTGAAGATCCATGCTGCTCTGGAAATCTGGGAGTCCTTGCTGGTGTGACTCTGTTTGGTGTCTGCTCTTTTGGTTCTTGCTGCTCCTCTTCTTCTACAAGATCATCCTCCATCAATGGTGTTTGAGAATTGGTTAGTGTGTCTACAGTCCCATTCCATGACTCTTGTTCTTTGAACATAACATCTCTGCTAATGATTGTCTTCTTTGTGACAGGGTTATACAATTTGTAAGCTTTTGACTACTCACTATAACCAGTAAATATACATTTTTCACTTTGATCATCTAATTTGCCTCTTATCTCCTTAGGCACATGTGCATAGGCTACACATCCAAAAACTCTGAAATGAGATACACTACAAGACATACCTGACCATGCTTCTTCTGGAACTCTGTTCATCACGCTCTTTGTAGGAGATCTGTTTATCACATAAACAACACATGCAACTGCTTCTGACCAATACTCGTTAGACAGATGTCTCGCTTTCAACATGCTTCTTTTCATGTTCATGATTGTTCGGTTCTTCCTCTCTGCTACACCATTCTACTGTGGTGTGTATCTAGTTGTAAACTGTCTTCTGATTCCATGTTGTTTGCAGTACTCATGGAATGCCTTCGAATCGTATTCGCCACCACGATCAGATCTTAATACCTTGATCTGTCGATCACTTTGGGTCTCTACCAAAGCTTTGAACTCTTTGAAATTTGCAAAAGTTTCAGACTTCTGCTTCAAAAAGTAAACCCAAGTCTTCCTACTATAATCATCAATAAAGGTGAGGAAGTAACAACTTCCACCAATCGACTGTGTCCTCATAGGTCCACACAAGTCGGTATGCACCAATTCAAGTGGTTTCTTTGCTCTGTAAGAAACTCCTTTTGGAAAACTTTCACGGTGTTGCTTTCCCAAGATGCAACACTCACAAGTGCTAGTAGGTTCTTTGATGGGAGGTAAACCTCTGACCATCTGTTTCTGCTGCAACAATCTTAAACCGGAAAAATGCAAGTGTCCAAACCGAAAGTGCCATAACCAGTATGCATCAGAACATGCAGTTGTAAAAGAACTAACCTAATCATTGTAGTTCATAATGAGAGGAAAGAGTCTGTTCCTCGTCATCTGCACCTTTGCAATCAGCTGCTTGCTTGGGGATTTGTCATAAATAACACATTGTTGCCCCTAAAAGATAACTTTGTATCCTTTCTGCATCAGTTGACCAACACTAATCAAATTGTGTTTGAGTCCAGGGACATAGTATACCTTTGATATGGTCTTTGGCTCCCCCTGCTTGGTCACAATGTTGACCACTCCTTTGCTATCTACTGCCACAGTCTTGTCAGTCCCCAACTTGACCTCTGTCTGCACTGTGACATCCAAGTTAGCAACCAAATCCTTGTTGCCTGTCATGTGGTTACTGCAACCACTGTCTAATAGCCAGACCTTATCAGATGGTGCATGCATGGTGTTGCATGCTAGAAACATATAGTCAGTATTTCCTGTACTAACATTAGCTCTCTAATTTCCTTGATCTGTAATATTCTTCCTACATTCACGAGCATAATGACCAAACCTATTGTAGTAATAGCACTTTACCTTAGATTTGTCAGACCTTTTATTGTTATGAAATCTTCTGCTGCTGCTGCTTCCATGTTGATGCTCATGATCGTCTCGGCAATCTCTGTGACCGCCATAGTTGCTACCTCATCCTCTGCCTCTCGATCAACCTCTTCCTCGACCTATGGAAATATAGACTTGACTTTGGAAGGCAGTTTCCAAAGTGGAATCCTTATTTCTGTCTATCCTTGCCTCATGCGATAGAAGGGATCCCATCAACTCATCAATTGTGAGTTTTTCCAAGTCCTTTGCTTCTTCTATGGCTACTACCACAACATCAAATTTGGTAGATAGGGATTGAAGAACCTTCTCGATCACTGTTCGATCTTTAATATCTTCGCCATAGATTTTTAACTGATTGACGATAGACATGACCCTATTCATGAAGGAATCAATGTCTTTTGTCTCCTTCATCTGCAGAACTTCGAAATCTCTCCTAGTATTCTGCAATTTAACAATATTAACTTTTGCCATACCTTGATAGCTTGTTGCCAAGGTGTCCCATGCATCTTTTGCTGATGAGGTTATCATGATCTTCTGGAACACAACTCGATCTACTTCCTGTTGGATCAAAAGAAACTCTTGCGCATTCTTTCGCTTATCTTTCTTCCACTGTTCCCTCTCTGCATTATTGAGGGCTCGTTCTTCTGCCTCATCTTGAGGTTCTGCAAACCCATACTTGACATGATCCCAGACATCATGCGCTTTTAGCATAGTCTCCATCTTAATGGCCCACATATCGTAATCCTTCCCATTGAAAGAAGGAAGTTGTGGCTGAAAGCTGCTTGTAGCCATCTTGCTTCAAACACAAGTTCACTGCTGAAACCCTAAAAAAAAATTTGATATGCTTTGCAAAGCTCTAAAAACAATCCTTATAATAAAACCCTAGGTTTTGTTATTGTTTTTTTTATTTATATAAAAATTTCTTTATTAAAATAATCTTTATATAAAAAAAATCCTTGTCTGAAAAAAAAAATTATTATAAAAAACTCCACTCTTTAAAGCTTTTTTATAAGATGCTTTTGAAAAACCCCTTAAAAAAAACGTTTTCACAAATTCTTTGAAATTTCCCTTTTAAACACCTCACGTGCCTTTTCTAAAAACTCTTTATGAAAAACCCTTGTCATATGCCTTTTAAAAAGTCGTAAGTATTCACAACACCTTACGTGGTTGACTTTAAAGTCAATAACGCGGCCAGATTTCAAAAGGGGTGCGTGCTAACGCACTGCCCGAATGCTAGTGTTGCGTTAGTGCTTTAACGCACTGAAAAATATAGTATGCCTGCGTTATTATACTGTATACTGTCTATCTATTTGTGTTTTGTTGGGAACTTGGTGTGGCCAGTTCTAGCTTGATCCTGGGATGAAAACCCCATGGTGACATTTTTTGGTGGATCCATCCCGGGTCTACATTTGTGCTTCAATATTTTCAGTTTCTTGTTCATTGAGTAGTCATGTATGTTGAGGCAGGGGATGCATTATTTTATTGTATTTTGGGCATGTCTCATTTTCTGAATATTAATTGAAATAAGGGTTGCATTCTTCTAGATCCCTTCTATGTTCAGTGTTTCATTGAAAATATATTTATTTAGAGCACCTTAATGTTCCATATCTGTTGATTATTTCATCATTTGGGATCTTACAAAATATCAGTAGTTGATCGTCCCTGATCCACATTACGTCCTTCCTTTGACAATTTTCTTGCCTCATTGTTTTGATCTCTAAAGATGTGTGTTATGGAAATATTTATGAAGTATTTAATCAACACCCTAATCCTTTTCTTCCATTTGGAGAGCATAAGAGTCTCCAAATTATTTCTTTCATTTTTCCAATCTATAACAACCTTGAAGTCTCCATGGACTACTATATCCTCTAAACCAATCCATTTGGCACAGTACAGGACTCCCCAAAGTGTTACGAGTTCCTCCCTTGTATTTGTTCCTTTTCCACTATACCAATGGAAACAGAAAAATAACTTACGCCCCAAATGTATGGCCATTCCACTACAACAAGACCTGAATGATGTGGACCCATCAAAAAAACCCATTGGATAGACATCCCATAGAACCCTAGGGAACTGGATGTTTTGTAGATCCTTGATTACATGGGATCCATCTTCCCTATAGTATGTTGTAATCCTCGTACTAGTCATCCTGACATCTGACTGCACTTGCTCAAAAATGCAGGTTTTTCTTGCCCTCCATATGCCCCAAAGGACAAAGAAGGGAAAATATTGTTGATTCTTGTACTCCAAAAACCACTTCCCTAGAAATAACCCAATGTCAATTTTTTCCCAATATGCTTTGATATTCATCAAGTTAAGCACCCCAAGCCATACCGAAATTGAGAAAGGGCACTGCAAGAAAAGGTGATTTATGTCTTCTCCTTGTGCCCTACATAATTTGCACCTTCTTGAGCCCTACATTCCCTTCTTTATAAGGTTATCCCAAGTCAAAATTTTGTTGTATGCCACCAACCATATGAAGCATTTGAGTTTCTAGGGTACATATGAAGCAATGATCTAATGCATTAACCTGTTTAATGGTGGAGTATGCCTTGCTCACTTTAACCTGTCCTTTATGAAAACCTCCACTCCATGACTGTTTGTCTTCCTTTGGAGTTACTATTATCCATGCAAGATTCAATTATAGAATATAGTCTTTACATTCTTGCACTAAATGACCCTGCAACCCAAGTTCCCCTACCTATTTCCAACAACTTGAATGCGAAGTAGATTCGGGGGAAATAGCTATGTCCTTGAGAACGTGAATACCCAAATCATGTAAGAAGGTGATAAGGGGAAAAGATAGAGTATGCTTACCCTACACACCAAAGAAAGAATCCAAGATATTTTTCAGAAGAAACACTGAGCCAATTTCCCATTTCAATTTCCCAAGGAACCAACATTTGATTTGAAGAAGACTTTTCCATGATTGTGATATCTTCAGAGGATTAGGTTCACCCTCTCTAATCTAACCAAGAATACCACCATTTTTGAGGTATTTGGCTTTGATAATACTATTCCACAAGTAATATTCGCACACTTCCCTCCAAAAAAAAATTCAATAGTAAGGCCAAATTGAAACATTACATGCCTTTGAAGCTCGATTTGCCTTCATCAACCTATCTTTCCAACACTGCCAACCTGACTAGGTGGATTTTCCTTTTAGGACAAGTGCCAACCCATAGAAAATGTGAGATGATTGAATTGATAATATTTACAATACCCTTTGGTAATTTGTAAATGTGCATCAAATATATAGAGATTCTTTGTAAAACATATTTGATCAATATGAGCCTACGTCCCAGTGATAGTCATTTATTTGACCACAAGAGTAGTTACTTCTCTAATTTTGAGTTAACCAAGCCCAATAACTTTTTTCGTAACCATTCGGCCTTAAGAATAATCCAAGGTACTTGAACCCATCATCTAAGGAAATCAATTGTACTCCAAACAATGTTGTTATCTACATCATCCTATCCCCATCATGGTTGGTTGAGATCAACATTGAAGTTTCCTTTTTCATTATCAAACCTAGAACCTGCCGTAAATCAGGGAGGATCTCAAATATCACCTTCCATTCACCCATATATATCTTCCCAATGGATAACACGTCGTCCAAAAACATAAATTTTGTTAAAGTAGTATCATTTGACATCCTGCATCTTGTAATGCTACCCCTTTCCTGCACTTCCATAATTCTTTTTCTTAATCCATCAATCACTAACAGGAATATGAGGGGAGAAAGGGCACAACCCTATCTAATTCCCCTCATTTTCTTGAAGAAATATGTCAGAATTTAATTGATAATAATTACAAAATTAGCAGTCAAGATAAAAGTCTTCCTCCAGTCCACCATTTGTGTATCGAGACCAGTCTTAATCAGAATCATCCATACAAATTCCCAGTCAACATATTCAAATGCTTTGGTAAGGTCAGTACTCATTAGGAAATCCTTTATCTAACGTGTCTTAATGGAATGTATAGATTGTTGAGAAATGGCTATTGCAACATGTATCCGTTGTTGCTTAAGAAATCCAAACTGTTCATTACATACAAACTTAGACAACATTGGCTTGATCTGGTTGGCTATAGTCTTGGAAATCAACATATAGATCATATTACACAATGATATATGAAAAAATTTCAAGAAAGAATCAGGCTTCGCTACCTTTGGAATGAGTGCAATAAATGTTGCATTCACCACTTCCAAATCCCTACCAAGCCTCAGATACTCCTCTACCATATTTGTGAGTTAATTAATCATGATATCAAGGAAATGTAAAAACGTCTCCACCAACTAGTCATATAGTCCTAGACTCTTTCCTCTTTCCAATTCTTTCAGGACTGTGAGGATCTATTCCTTTATGACCAATCACTCCAAGTTGTTTCTATCCTCCTTGTCATCCATTTGAGGGAATAGGTCACATAATTCCAATTTTTTGTTAAACAGAGTCTCATCTATTTCGTGGTAGATGTTACTAAAGTATCCAAAGGCCTCTCACCCTATATCCCCTTGTGATGTAAATAGGTAGCCTGAATCATTCTTTATGCTCCAAATGGAGTTTCTTTTGTGCCTAAGAGTTGCTTGTCTATGAAAATAACGATTGTTTTTGTCTCCAACTTCCCCCCACATTGACTTGCTCTTTTGTTTCCATTCCTCCGCTTGTTGCAACATAATCTGGCATCTGTGAGACTCCAAATCAAAAAAAAAATTGTATGTTTCTAATAAGTTTGCTGAATCCCAAGGGTCCTCTAAGAGTTTCATTTTGCCTTCGATCCAAATAAATTCTCTCACCAACTCCTTCTTCATTTTCCTAACCCATATTTGCACCTTTCCTTTAAGGGAAAACAACTTATGTCAAATCAAATCTATGATCCAGACCCTATGGTCTGCATTATTTTTCTTCCAGGAGTCATGAACCAATGTATTAAAATATCGCTCTTCAACCAAAAGTGATTATATTTAAAAGGGTACGCCTTTCCCTTATGCTCCCATGTCCATTCCAAAAATATAGGGAAATGGTATGAGATGAGGAATGGAAGGATCCAAGAGCTTAATTCCTAGAGGCGATTGGTGATTCCATCCTCAACAAGGAATCATTCTATCCTTTTTGAAATGCCCTAAGATTCCCATCGACCATTTTTCTATGTTGGACTAATTGGTTCTGGCTTAATTTCATTAAAATATTTTTGTAGGATAAAGTCTAGTGAAATATTTCCCCGATTTCTCTAGTCTTCTTTGTGCACCCGGGAAAGATTGAAGTTTCCTGTCAATATCAATGATTCAAGGTCAAGTATTTTGCAACCATTAACCTTGTCCCAATGTTCCTTTATATTAAAGAAAGAGGCATGTACATTAATAATCCAAAAATAAATAGAGGAACCTCTCCAAACACCTGTTAATAATAAACTAACAACATAATTGTAAGCCATAAAATTAAAAATATTAGGATTCAACATTGTAGCTAGACCTCTTGACAAACTGGAGGCATTGGTCGCATGCACTACCAATGTGGACAAATCTATAGCATAAAACACCAAGTCTTCTCCTTACTGGTCATAGTTTCTTGGAATAACACAATTCAAGGTTGTGAATTCCAATTATGCTTTTTCAGAGATTTTTTTGTGGTCTGATCCCAAACTGATGCAGCAAAGCTGCAAGTTTCAGAATACGCACAGAATTGTGGTTTTATGGGACCACAACGTGGTGACCAATCGAAAGCGGATCGAAACTTCACCGGTTTATCAACTTACCTCCCCGCAAACTTTACAACCTTATAATTCTCACAATATTGTGATTTATGCGATTTCACAACTTGCAGCCAAATTCCTATCACAACTCACATCCTTTAACATTTAACAATAAACATGTTCCTTATCTGATGTGATCTACGATCGCATTACACTGCCACCTCCTTACTTTATGAGAAATTTAACTGTTATCGCATCACAGCTAAAATAATTTACTGGGCAAGTCTTAACAATAAACCCGAAAATCGCCGAAGAGCGAAATACTATGGGGATTGCGACTTAATCTCCACTATTGATCTACGCCCAGATCTAATGGTCCTCACGGCTCCTTTTTTTATATGCTTCACATCGTAACTGACATAACTTTGTTCATTTCGTCGCCCTTATCCAGATGCGATATATATGGCTGATGCACGAAACTTCAAAGCTTGGCTCGAATCATTACTTACATAAACCTTTTACAGAGAACTCCCGTTGTGCACAATGCAATATATATACTTCCACAGAGAAAATAAAATACAGTTTAAACCACACAATCGAATTAAAATAAAATACACTTGGAATTAATCAGAAATGAAAATACACAGAGCCAAACCCTTTGATGGCTGGATTTTACATTGACTTCTCCTCTGTGTCCACTCCTCTCTCACACCTCTCTCACACTTATTCTATAACTATTTCTCTCTATTCACGCTTATATATATATATATAGAGAGAGAGAGAGAGATATATATATATATATATATATATATATATATATATATATATATATATATATATATATATATATATATATATATATACCTAAAAGAAGTTCTTCTTGTCTTTTATTAGCATTCTGGTTGAACCACTCTAACAAAAAAATTCTATCCTATCCTCATGATCTACTCTATTTGGTTTAATCTCCTAGCAAGGGGAACCAATTTTCTATTTTATTCCTATTTAAGTTGGAAATCAAAACAAACTAACTCCTCTCAATTTAAACTTAACAATATATTAATAATAAATTGTTTTCACCTCTTTTAGCCACAACATGTGAACACACAATCACATTGCTAGCTAAATTCCGAATGCTCCTGCGCCAGACTCCATGGGAAGAAAATATTGATCCATCAATGTTTCAGGATCTACATTAAAATTCTCTAACTCTGTTGTTGTCATCCAATTGGAATCTTCCACTGGTTGTCCTTTCCATTTGACTAGATACTGATAATAGGTTTGTCCCCTGGTCTTCTTTTCTACTCTTTTCTCTAGAATGGCTTCCACTTATTTCTTTGTTGTCTTTGGCATCTGTTCCTTCCAATTCAAAGTCTGGTCCTCCTCTTTTGTGGATTATTCTTGTAGTTATTCCTATGTTCCTTTTTATGGGTATAAATCTGCAAAATTAAATATGGGTGATATCCCAATTCCTGTTGGTAACTCAATCTCATATGCATTTGAGGAAAACTTCCTCAAAATTCTATGTGGCCCTATCTTTTTCATTTTCATTTTGTTATAATTCTCGATTGGAAACTTTTCCTTTCTCAGATAAACCATGAATAAATCATCTAATTGAAACTCCTTTTTAGTCCTTTTCATATTAATTCTTTTTTTATGCTTTTGGGCATTTTTTTGTAAGCTCTGCTTGACATATTCCTGCAACTTCCGTATATGTTCTGAAAATTATTTAGCATATTCACTCCTTGTCTCTTGTTTGCTCAAATATCTAAGTTCATACACACCTCTTAGATGTATTCCAAAAACAATCTAAAACAGACTCATCTCGGTACTCCAGTTAGGAGTATCATTATAGGCAAACTCAACTTGAGCAAGTGCTAAGTCCCATTGCTTTGGGTTTTTGTAAACTAAACTCCTTAATATGTTTCCGAAGCTCCTGTTCACCACTTCAATTTGTCCATCTGTCTGAGGATGATAGATTGAACTGAAACCGAGGTTTGTACCTAGCTTCTTCCATAGAGTCCTCCAAAAGTGTCCTACGAACTTTGTATCCCTATCTGACACAATACTGACAGGAAATCCATGTAATATTATAACTTCAGAGAAAAACAAATTAGCAATGTGAGTTACATCACTAGTTTTATTACAAGAAATAAAATGAGCCATTTTAGAAAACCTATCTATGACAACATATATAGATCATGTCCTCCTTGAGACTTCAGCAAACGTAAAACAAAATCCATGCTGACAACATCCCAAGCTCTATTGGGTATTGGAAATGGCTAATATAACCTAATGTTTTGGCTTCTTCCTTTGGCATGTTGACAAATCCTGCACTTCTCAAAAAAAAATTTGATATCAATTTTCATTTTTGGCCAATAATAAAAAGAACTTACTTGAGCAAATGTTTTATCATGTCTGAATTGTACATATAGTCCTCCACTATTTTTTTCCTTAATCAGATTTTCCCTCATGGAGCACTTAGGTATACACAGTTTATTTTTCTTGTATTCCAACCACTAGATTCTATTATGAATCACAATATTTTTAACAGCTTCATATATTTCTTTGAAATCTGTGTCTTCCTCATACATATCAATCATTTCTTCAAACCCAAAAATACCAATCTTTAGTTCCTGCATAACCATATTTACTCTACTCAAATCATTAGCAACTTTGTTTGACTTACCACTTGTGTGTTTGATTAAAAAGGTAAAACTCTGCAAAAACTCCACCCACTTAGCATGATTTTGTGTCAACTTCGGCTGATTATTTATGAACTGCAGTGCATGGTTATCTAAATACAACACAAATTCTTTGGGAAAAAAATAATGCCTCCATTTATTCAAATCTTGCACAATAGCAAGAAATCCTTATCATAGGATGAATACTTCTTCTTGGCATCATTTAAATTTTCACTGAAATAAGCTATTGGTCTCTGCTCCTGACTCAAGACTACTCTGATTTTTTTCCCACTAGCATCAGTCTCAACTTGGAATATTTTATCAAAATTTGGCAAGGCCAAAACAGGTCTTTCAGTGATCTTATTTTTCAACAACTTGAAATTTTGATCTGTTGCTTCTGTCCACTTAAATGGTTGGTTGCTCTCATTTATTGTTTCAATTATTGATGCACACATTTGACTAAAACCTATGATAAAATTTCTGTAAAAACTTACAAGACCATGAAAACTCCTTACCTCAAGTACACTTCTCGGAGTTGGCCAATCTAGTAATACCTGGATCTTTTCTGGTTCCATCTTCAAGCCTTCTTCTGAGACTATAAATCCCAAGTAAATGAGCACCTTCTTCATAAACCTACACTTCTTCAAATTTATAAGCAGTTTCTCCTTTTGAAAAGTATTTAACACCAGCATGACATGCTCCAAATGCTCCTCCTTACTCTGATTGAAAATAATAATGTCATCAAGACAGAATATCACAAACTTTCCTACATACTCTTTCAAGACCTCGTTCATTAGTCTCATAAATGTGCTTGGTGCATTAGTGAGCCCGAAGGCATCACTAACCATTCATACAACCCACAGTTGGTCTTAAATGCAGTCTTCCATTCATCTCCCTCTCTAATCCTTATTTGATGGTATCCACTCTTCAAATCTATTTTAGTAAAATAATTTGACCCACTTAAACAATCCATCAAATCATCTATGTGTGGTAATGGAAATATATACCTGATAGTGATCTTGTTTATGGCTCTAGAATCAATACACATGCGCCACTCACCTCCTTTCTTTGGACTAAGCACGGCTGGTACTGCACATGGGCTAAGGCTTTCTTTGATCAGTCCTTTATCTAACAACTCCTGTACCTGTCTTCCAATTTATTCATTCTCCCGAGGGGTCATTCTATATGCTGATTTTCTTGGTAAACTTGCCCTAGGTATTAAATCTATGTGATGACTGATACTCCTGATTGGTGGAAATTTACTTGGTAATTCATCAACAACTATATCAACATAATCATCTAACAAATTTTAATTTCCATAGTCAGATTGTCTAAATTAGTAGAATTCAGAATTACCTTGGGTTTACCCACAACAACAAAATGCATTTCTTTCTCCTTCTTCACTTCTTGCATCAAGTTCATTTCCACTAATCAACATAACGTTATTCCCAGCTGTTCCTTTGTCTACTTCATCCTTCAAAGGTAGCAATGTGTGCTTCTTTCCATCCTTCTCTATGGTATAGGTATTCCTTTTGCCATGATGAATGGCTTTTCTATCAAATTTCCAAGGCCTTCCCAATAATACATGGCACACGCCCATTGGAATTACATCACAAAATATGACATCCTTATATGTACCATTCTGTATCTCTACTTTGCATTGTTCTGTCACAAAAATATGATGTCCCTTCTATAGCCACAAAACTCTGTAGGGAGTAGGGTGTACCATCTTAATCAACCCCAATTTCTCAACCATATATGTGGAAACAATATTATCAATGCTTCCACTGTTAATCACAACTTTGCAACACTTTTCTTTAGACTTGTGCATAGTCTTGAAATAAGATCTTCCTTTGCGTTGGCTCATTTGCTTCCTTCTCTACCTTAAGCAATACTTTTTTGAGCAATAAATACTCTCATACCTCTGGTGGCTCTTCTTTTCCCGTGACCTAAGGATTTTATTCCTTTGCCTCAGCAACATTCACATTCTACTGATTTGTTGGTTTGTTAAGAGGACAACCCCATGATATGTGTCCCTATTATCCACATGTGTAACACCAAATTTCTCTTCCTCAACCTCTACCTTTGGGTGCAAATCTACCTCTACCAAAGTATCCTCTCTGTAGCGGTTTGCTACTTGAACCTCCTCCTTCATTCTGAGAGTGCTGAAATATTGATCTGAAAGTTCCACTTCCTTCTGAAAGTTCCACTTCCTCTTGTTGGAATCTTACCTCTATTCTTCTTACTTTGTTTCCTCAACATTTTCTCCTTTGCTTTCAAAGCTGCTTGGTAGGCATCCTTAATTGTCTTCAAACTCAACAAACTGATTTCATCCTGTATTTCATACCTTAAGCCATTTATGTATCTGACTACTTTCTCTATATCATCTTCAGCATGTCCTGCTCTAATGCCCAGCTTGTAAAACTACTCTGTATACTCCTTGACAATCATCCCTTTCTACCTCAAATTCTGCAACTATTTGAAAATATTCAATTGATAGTCCTTTGGAATAAACTTATTCTTCAACTTACTTACCATTTTATCCCATTTCTTGATCTTAGTCTTTCCATTTCTAATCCTGGATGTTTGTAGTTCATCCCACCAGATAGATGCATGGCCCTTCAACTTGGTAGCTGCAAACTTTACCTTCTTCTTATCTTCGACCTCTTCCAAGTCGAAATACTTATCCACTGAACTGATCCAATGTAGAAATTTGAATAACTGATATATTATTCACCAAGATTCTCCTGATCACACACTATTTTAGCTTCATGCATAATACAGAATCTCTTCTACCATTGATCATTACATGCGGAAATAAAATCAATTGCATGCACACATTAAAACCACAAACAATCACACATATGAACACAATATTTAATGGGAAAGATTAAAGTTGAAAACCCCAATTATCTGTATATTATATGTCATGGAGATCATGTAACAATCATAGTACAAAAGCTCCTCACAAGCTCTCATGCACACCCTCAATTGCTACACACTATCAAGCTAGATCTAGCAAAACACATGCTCCAATCTTTTTCCACTTGATAGCCAGCCTCTATTGCGTTTTCAATGCTATGGAATGGCTTCATTAAATAGATAAACCACCTGGCTTGTACTGCGCAATCCTCATGGGCTTCTCCACCTATCTGTGTGTTGCAAATAGCAACTGTATAGTCACAACTGATAGTTAACCTGCTCTTTCACCTATTTCTGCACTGGTCTCCACTGAAACTGTCCATGCACTGAAGTTAACTGATGCATTTTTTAGTTGATTAATGAGTTTATAATTAGTGAATTAATTAATAATTAATTCACACCACTCTCACTAATTGTATCAATTAGTTAAACTGAATACAAATAGCTCAACTATGTTTAGATTAGTTAAACCGAATACAACTCCACTAACTTCCTCAATCAACTCCACCAAACTCTGTCACATGAGTTCTAACTGAAGTATCCATGCAATAGCTCCACTTAACCCTCAGGAATAGCGTAATTCCTTCCGTCAGCTCCTGTGCCACATCTGTGCACTTAACTGAAGTGCTCCAAGAGAATAAGATAATGTTTATAGTCCAAATATTATTAAGAGCTAATAATATTCGACATATCTATTTTTAGACTGGAAATCTAAAAATAGATTCTGCCCAATATGTCTAAAAATATAAGTCCATATATTTTTTCCAACTTGACCAACCATCCACAAATAGCATCCTGAAACTCATAGAACATGATCCATATGTCTAAAAATAGACTTTGCGCCAAAAATAGCCTATGGGCCCACTTAGTGAAGGCGACTCCTTTCTACTAAGCTCATCATCTTGTTGCAATCTCAACACTCCCTCTCAACAAGATAAGGATTATCTACAACCCCTATCCTGCCCCTGTGGTATTCGAATTTGCTCCTGGTGAGCGCCTTCTTCAAGATATCAGCATCCTGATCCTCCATGGGAATGTATGAAAGTAACATGATATTCCGCTGCACAAAATCTCTGATATGATGATACCGGATGTCAATGTGTTTAGATATATCATGAAATACTGGATTAACCGAGAGTTTGATGCAACTCTGATTATCACAATAAATCACTGTAGGCTCTAAGTGTGAACCGAACAACCCGACCAGGATCTTCCTCATCCATATAGCCTCGCATGCAACCAAACTCGCTGCCATATACTCGGCCTCTGCTGAACTAAGTGCCATGGATCTCTGCTTCCTGCTGTGCCAAGAAACTGTTGTCGACCCGATACTGAAAATCCCTCCAGATGTGCTCTTTCTGTCCATTGGGCTCCCTGCCCGATCTACATCCATGAAGCCACACAGCTCCACCTCATCCGACTATCTGTACCATAATCCATATCTCGATGTGCCTTTGAGATATCTCAATACATGCTTTCCTACCTTCCAGCAGAGCTTGGTTGGATTAACCATAGCTTGTGAAAGCTGGTTCATAGCATAGCATATGTCGGGTCGTGTATTGACCAGATACATAAGTGACCCCACCAACTGTCGATAAATAGTGGCATCCACTACCTCCGCTGAAGTAGCATCCTCCTTCCTCCATCCACCAGGAAGAGGAGTATCAACAGGCTTGCAGCCATGCATGTTGAACTTCTCCAGTATCTCCCAGGCATACTTACCCTGAGAAACAAACAGTCCATCACTGCGCTGCCAAATTTCCAATCCCAGGAAATAATGAAGGAGGCCCAAGTCCTTCATCTCAAACTCTTTTGCAAGATCCTCCTTGCATGAGAGTATCACCAGCTCATCACCTGTCAAAATCAAATCATCTACATAAAGTACAATGATCAGCAACTTACCCTCCACCACAATTTGGTATAGGTTAGGATCCGCCTCACTCTTGGAGAATCCAAGTCTAGTGAAATAACTGTCTATCCGTGTGTACCAAGCACGAGGTGCTTGTTTCAACCCATACAGCGCTCTCTTGAGCCTGCACACATGCGACTCATTGCTGAAGATCTCAAAACCTTCGGGCTGCTCTATGTACACCTCCTCCTTAATGACTCCATTGAGGAATGCAATCTTCACATCCATCTGATGAATGTGCCACCCCATCTGTGCTGAGAGAGAAAGAATCGTCCGTATGGAAGAATACGTTGTGACAGGTGCAAAGGTCTCCTCATAATCGATCCCCTCAATCTGTGAAAAGCCTCGGGCAACAAATCTTGCCTTGTACTTCTCCACACTCCCATCAGCTGCCTGCTTCACTTTGTAGATCCATCTCGAACCCACCACTGATTTCCCCTCTGGCCTCGGGACAATCTCCTATGCACTGTTTCTGACAATTGAATCATACTCTTCCACCATGGCATCTACCCATGCGGGGTCCTCCACAGCTTCCTCGAAAGAGGATGGCTTTGTCACGATACACTTGCTCATAAGAGCCATGTATCCAGTATATCGGTCAGGTGACTGTCTCTGTCTGCGTTGTGATGTAGGTGCTCCTACAACCTTCTCTACATCTTGAGCCAGTCGCTCAACTTCTGTATTGCACTTCCGCCCTCTGATGGTTGGCGCTACTTGAGTGGTCTCTTCCACTCCATGAACCTCATCTTATGGCTGATCCACATCCTGAGACTCATCCTTAGGAACTAATAGCTCCTCATCTACATGCAAGTGTGGCTCTCTCTCAAGTGAACACTTCATGGCTTTCTCCTCATGAAATTTGATATCCCATCGCAAAACAGTCTTGCGACTATCTGGAAAATACACACGATAGTTGTGGGGTGTATCAGTGCACCCCACAAATATCCCAACCTCCACAGCTGGCTCCAGCTTCTTCCTGGCATCCTTCGTCACATGAATGTAAACATGTGAACCAAAAATCCTCAAATGGGAAATATCAGGCCTCTTACCAGAAAACGCCTCCTCGGGTGTACTCATGCCAAGTATCTTGTGAGGACAATGGTTCTGCACATATACTGCAGTATTGCATGCCTTCGCCCACAAGTGAATGGGTAGGCCCTGATCATGCAACATCGCCCGTGCAGCACCCACAATCGTTCTGTTCTTCGTCAACAACCCATTCTATTGTGGGTTATGAGGTGCTATGAGCTCTTCAATTCCTTCTATACGCAAAGTCCTTGAATAGAGATGAGCCCTCATCCCTCCCACCATTTTCACTCCTAAGACCTTGACCCGGCTTCCGATTCTTTTTCTCAAACGTCGTCCTTGAACTCAAAGTCTTGAGTGAGTGGACAGCTTCTCTTCCAGATGAAGATCCAACAGTGATGAGAAAAATCATCGCAGATATCACATAATACTTGTGCTTGCCGTCGGTTTACAACAGAGCATCCACACACTTTCAGAATCTTTCAAGGATCATCAGGACTATCCTTCTGGTGAGGTGGCTTTCACAAATTTTCCTAAAGCTGGTACATCCCTTTGGCACCGATCTCGATCGCTGCAGTACCCAGAAGCCCAAGAGGAAATCTGCTGGGTAAAGATCTTCAAAGCTCCATGGTGAAGGTGGCCCAATCTCTGGTGCCACAACTCGCCATCATCCCGGCTCACCACTCCTTCTGCCTTGCCTGCCATTGCTGCACAGCCATCTACCTGCAATTGATAAAGTTTCTTAACTCAAACCCCTATCCTCTGGGTCTCACCAGTTGCCTTACTGCGCAGGAAAGCATTTCCCTCGCTAAAGACAACATCATATCCCTTGTCTTCTAACATCGCCATAGAGATAAGATTATTCTTCAATTCTGGAACATGCATCACTTCCTTCAATACGAAGGGTTTACTAGAATCCCTCTCAAAGGAAATGGTATCGATACTAGTCGCATTGTATCTACCATCATCGACCATCTCGATGTGCACTCCAAGATCTTTCTCATCCATATCAGTAAACAAATCTCGATCTCCTGTCATGTGAAAGACGCACCACTGTCAAGAAACCACACTGAACCCGTCACACTTGAGACCAAGCATGCGATCAATGAAAAATCCAGCTCAAACTGTGAGGCTAAGGCCTCTCCCACTGCAGATCTAGCAGCCTGCTTATTTTTCTTCTTCTGTGGACAACTAGTGGCATAATGTCCATGTTGGTGACAGTGAAAGCACTTCACCTTGGACATGTCCTGCTTCTTGCCTTTCACACCAGATTGAGAAGCTTTCTTTCTCTTCCCCTTCTTTGCTTTGGCAGCCAAAGCACAATTCTCTTCATCATAGTTCTTTGATGAAGAATAGTCCCTGGTACTCTGCCTTATCTCCTCTTACACAAGATCCGACCAAAGTCGCTCCCATCCTGGAAATTTCTCCCGACCATTGATAGAGTCCTGATAGGAATGCCAACTCTTCGGAAGCCCAAGGAGAGACAATCTCACCAAGTCCTTGTCATCAATAGTAACCCCCACACTTCCCAGCTCATCCCTGCATTGGATGAACTTCGTGAGGTACTTGGGCATATTGTCGCCTTTCTCCATTTTTATGTTCCTGAGTGTTTCCTTGAGTGCCAACTTCCTCTGATCGCTCTTGCTTTGAAATAAATCTGTCAAAGCTTTCCACATCAAGAATGGAGAAGCCTTACCATGAAGGCTGGATACTATGTGATCCTTCACGCCCTCCAATAGAATCCTTCGACACTTTGCTATCTTCTTTTGCCATGCGTCAAGTACGACAACATCACTAGAAGTGGGCTTTGGAATTTATGCATCTATGAACTCCTTCAACTCATTGTCATCCAGCACCGCCTCCATCCTGTCCTTCCATGTAATATAATTCAAGCTGCCCTCAAGGGCATACTCCAATCGCAATCCTTTGAAATACATCTCAACTTCGACACCAAGAAAACACTGCTGCAAATTCGAATTCCACCAGCACAAAAGTCAACTGCTTCAATGTTTTGCAATTGCTCCAATGATCAATATCGCTCCAATACCATGTAGAAATTTGAATAACTGATATATTATTCACTGATATTCTCCCGATCACACAATATTTTAGCTTCATGCATAATACAGAATCTCTTCTACCATTGATCATTACATGCGGAAATAAAATCAATTGCATGCACACATTAAAACCATAAACAATCACACACATGAACACAGTATTTAATGGGAAAGCTTAAAGCTGAAAACCCCAACTATATATATATTATATGTCATGGAGATCATGTAACAATCATAGTACAAAGCTCCTCACAAGCTCTCAGCACAACCTCAAATTGCTACACACTATCAAGCTAGATCTAGCAAAACACATGCTCCAATCTTTTGCCACTTGATAGCCAGCCTCTATTGTGTTTTCAATGCTATGGGATGGCTCATTAAATAACATAAACCTCCTGGCTTGTACTGTGCAATCCTCATGGGCTTCTCCACTTATCTGTGTGTTGCAAATAGCAACTGTATAGTCACAACTGATAGTTAACCTGCTCTTTCACCTATTTCTGCACTGGTCTCCACTGAAACTGTCCATGCACTAAAGTTAACTGATGCATTCTTTAGTTGATTAATGAGTATATAATTAGTGAATTAATTAATAATTAATTCAAACCACTCTCACTAATTGTATCAATTAGTTAAACTGAATACAAATAGCTCAACTATGTTTAGATTAGTTAAACTGAATACAACTCCACTAACTTCCTCAATCAACTCCACCAAACTCTATCACATGAGTTCTAACTGAAGTATTCATGCAATAGCTCCACATAACCCTTAGGAATAACGCAATTTCTTCTGTCATCTCCTGTGCCACATCTGTGCACTTAACTGAAGTGCTCCAAGAGAATAAGATAATTTTTATAGTCTAAATATTATTAAGAGCTAATAATATGCGACATATCTATTTTTAGACTAGCAATCTAAAAATAGATTCCACCCAATATGTTTAAAAATAGAAGTCCATATATTTTTTCCGACTTGACCAACCATCCACAAATAGCAACCTGCAACTCATAGAACATGATCCATATGTCTAAAAATAGACATAGTCTAAAAATAGACTTTGTGCCAAAAATAGCCTGCGGGCTCACTTAGTGAAGGCAACTCCTTTCCACTAAGCTCATCATCTTGTTGCAATCTCAACATCCAATCCATCAACTCATCCACATTAAGGTTCCCTCATATGAAGGAATATCCATTCTTGGTTTTCCACTAACCTTTGCTAATATCTTGAAAACTTTAGCTTCCTCGCTTTCTTCCTCTTCTTCTTCCTCAGAATATTCTTCTATTGCACTGACATCTCCTTCATCAGGTGCTCTCCTCTAAGCAGTATCCATTGTCACCATCCTTGTACAAAGGTGTTGAATCTCTTCTAGAAAAACTGCATTGGCCACAGGTCTTCCCCGACCTATGCTGACTCCTCTCCTGGGTGGCATATCTGATACAATCCTTGAGAACATAACTCAATTTCTGCCTTGATACCAAATGATGCAGCAAAGCTGTAAGTTTCAGAATACATGCATAACTATGGTTTTATGGGTCCACAACGTGGTGACCAATCGGAAGCCGATCGCAAATTCATGGTTTTATCAACGTACCTCCCCACAAAACTTTACAACTTTGTAATTCTCGCAATATTGCGGTTTATGCGATTTCACAACTCACAACCAAATTCCTAGCGCAACTCGCAACCTTTAACATTTAACAATAAACGTGTTCCTTATCTGATGTGATCTATGATTGCATTACACCGCCACCTCCTTACTTTATCAGAACTTTAACTTTTGTTGCATCGCAACTAAAATAATTTACCACACAAGTCTTAACAATAAACCCAAAAAATCGTCGAAGTGTGAAATACTATGGGGATTGTGACTTAATCTCCACCGTTTATTTACACTCAGATCTAATGGTCCTCATGGCTTCTTTGTTGATATTCTTCGCATCGCAACTGACATAACTTCATTCATTCAATCGCCCTTCTCCATATGCAATGTACGATGGCCGATGCCCAAAACTTCAAAACAGCTTGAATCATGACTTACATAAACCTTTTACAGAGAACTCCCACTGTACGCAATGCAATATATATACTTCCATAGATAAAAGAAAAGACAGTTCAAACCAGATAGTCGAATTAAAATAAAATACACTTGGAATTAATCAAAAATGAAAATACACAGAGATGAGCCCTTTGATGGCTGGATTTTACATTGACTTCTCCTCTTTTTCCACTCCTCTCTCACACCTCTCGCACACTTCTCTCACACTTATTCTATATTTGTTTCTCTCTATTCACTCTTATATATATATATATATATATATATATATATATATATATATATATATATATATATATATATATATATATATACCTGAAAGCAGTTCTTCTTGTCTTTTATTATCTTTCTAGTTGAACCACTCTAACAAACAAATTCTATCATATCCTCATGATCTACTCTATTTGGCTTAATCTCCTTGCAGGGAGAACCAATTTTTTATTTTATTCCTATTTAAGTTGGAAATCAAAACAAACTAACTCCTCTCAATTTAAAACTTAACAAAATATTAATAATCAATTTTTTTCATCTCTTGTTAGCCACAACATGTGAACACACAATCACATTGCTAGCTAAATTCTGGATGCTCCTGGATCAAAAACGCTGAACATTTAGTGACATAATGATCATTCTGGGGAGGCATCCATGAGTGACTCCACTCTAAGGACCCAAGCCCAAGGAAGTGAAACATCTAAATGTACAAACTTGAAGTTGTTGAAATTTTAGTGTTGCAATGACTATAATAATTTTTCATAATTGATACCTACTTCTATTGATACAAACAATTCCTTCTTTATCCTTTAATAAACAAGTAGTCATACATGAAGAAATTAAACCATTAATTCTAAAACAAGAGTAGTAAATAAATATCACAGTAGACAATAAACAAGAGATAAGGGACATCAATATTAGGCTCAAAACCAGGGAAAAACCCACAAGGGGAAAACCCAAAATTTCTTTCCTTATGGGAGAGAGATTATTTCCATCAATAGTACAACAAAATTGTCAACAATGAATTACCCAATCACTATTTTCTCATTAAGAGGAGAGAAATTCTATTTTTTTCCAATGAATAAGGTCTACAAGGAAGCTGAAACTTCGGCTTGTAGTCAATATGAAATTAGGTCGAAGTCCTCACTATAGTTACCACAAAATTATTCGAACGAATTGTCAAGAATTCTGCCCTAAAACCCTTGGTCAATATTCAACCTAAAAAAAAATCAATAGAACGAAGATTGAGATTATTCTGAAACTTTCCAAAGTCACTGTAGTCAATGAACCTTTGAAGGAGATCCAAACCACAGTAAAAAAGAAACATATTTATCCTCTCTGCACATGTGGATATGCTATGTAATAGAAGACTTAACTTGTTGTAATTACTGGCCGAATTTTTTGTGCTTGATGGTTGAAAAAATGAACGCTAATGACCTTATATAAATAGGCATCATGTGAGGGCTAATTATCCCTAATGGGGCCGAAATGATGAACTTTAAGGAGCTGAATTGTAGGGCTTATTTGATACAACTCGTAGGTGACCAAAATTATTTTTTTCTTTGTGTATGTAATGAAAAATGTTGACCATAGCTACAACATATTTCAACACTCCCTCTTAGCTAAGGAGGTATTTTTTCATTCTATCTCAAAATCAATCTTCCAAACCAATCCATAGGTCTCAAGGCCCACTACTTAAGGAAGAGAACTCAATCCAATATATTCTCTCTCAAAATCATCATAAGGAAATATACATAACATCCATCTCAAATCATCTCCCTAACCACGAGGTCTCATGTCACACATCCTAAGGGAGTAACCAAAAATGATATCTCAGTCCACACGGTCTCACGACACATAGCCTACAGGAGGAATCATTAATACATATCCCAAACAAAAATATCTCATGACACACATCCTACAATAGGAATCATCAATACATATGTTGAACAACAATGTCTCATGACACATAGCCTACAAGAGGAATCGTCAATACATCTATCAAACAATAATGTCTTACAAGACACAACCAACAAGAGGAATCATCAATACATCTCCCAAAAAACAACGTCTCACAACACATAGCCTATATGAGAAATCATCAATACATCTCTCGGACATTAATGTCTCATGGCATATAGCCTATAGGAGGAATAATCAATACATCTCACAGACAACAATGTCTCATGGCACACAATCTATAGGAGGAATCATCAATACATCTCCCAGACAACAATTTCTCATAGCACACAACCTACAGGAGGAATCATCAATACATCTCCAGACAATAATGTCTCGTGGTACACATCCTACAAGAGGAATCATCAATACATATCTCATAAAATAATGTCTCACGGCACACAACCTCCATGATATTTTTTATCCATGATATTATGTAATCAGTGCTCCTTCTCAATCGGAGAGGGATTCTTAGTCATTCTACTTTATTATTTTGACAACCAGTTCATCATTAGAAAAGTAGCCATGGTGGATCTCAAATATTTCATCAAAAAACATCATTTAGTTGTTCATCCAGCTTTAGTGGTTGATTCTCTTATAAGAAAACATAAAAAATTATCAACAGAAAATAATATATTTTAGTAGTGGCTTCTCACAAAAGTAATCATCGACAATCATAAAAGTGAATATCAGTATCCATAGTTGAATCTAGCAGATAATAAGTGGATTCTCACAGAAGTGGCCATTAACAACCATAGTATGATCTAGCATACCATAATCAAATCCAATAGATAATAAGGGGCTTCTCACATAAGAAAACATCATTAATGATAGTATAATCGAGCAGACAATAATTGAATCCAGTAGATAACAAGAGGATTCAACTGATATAAAAATCATCAAGTAGATCAATGAACCAATCAGAGAACCAACCAAGTCGAGTCCCGCAACTTCTTCAAATCATTTTGTAATAGCCGTGGTGAAAATTACATGTAATAAAATTTAATAAAGGGAAAATAATAATCACGGTTATAAGACTCTTATTCCAAGATTAATGTTGGGAAAAAAAATCCTATTGTGTGTGTTCATTTCAGTTATTATGGCTAAGGAAATGGAAAAGGCTTTGGAAAGGAAAAATGGTATTTTTGGCAATTTATTTATGAAAATAATGGAAATTAGGAGAAAAGGAAGGTGAAAGGTCACAAGTTGCATGTGAGGAGGAAAATGAAGGAAAAGTAATGTAAAATGAATAAAATAGAGACCACATTAATAAAAAGGATTTTGAGGATCAACTCATGGCTTTCAGTTAGTTTTGTTTTGGAGCTCTCTCTCTATTCCCTCTCTCTCACACTCTTGGACATTTAGAGTTTTCTTGGACCACTTCAGCATTTGATCAAGAAAGGAAAAGAAAGAAAAGAGGAATCAAATATCAATCAAGGAAGATAAGGATGACGCATCATAGTGGGATTACTTGCAAGTATCGATTTTCATATATGATTTCCTTGCTAGAATTGGCATGCATAGTTATGCACGTGTTCTTGGTCCTCTTGTTGTCATTGGCATGTTTTTTTCCAGGTCTAATAGTGTTCTTCAGCCTTGCCTTTCCATTTATGGATATCCATGATGTGGTGGGGTTCTCTTGTATTTGGTTGAGTTGGATTGGCGGAAGGCCTCGAATCTGAGTGGGGTGGTCTCAGGATTATTCACAAGTCCTAGGAATCCCAAGATAGGATTCATAGTAAATCCTGGATGTGAACACCTTGATTGAGCCTAGGAATCCCTTGACCGGTGAATGGTCGGATACACAGTAAAACTCTGTACTGAGTACCATTGATTGGGACTAGGAATACCATATTGGGATACACGGTAAATCATAGAGGGTGGAGACCTTGTAGGCCTAGTAATCCCTTGACCGGTAATGTTTGGATGCACGCTAAAGTCGAGAGGTAGAGACATAAAAATTCCTCACTATTTAGGTGGAGACATATAGAGACATCCATGGTTTTTTATGGCCTAGTGATCCAGTGAGGATTGCAGTAAAGTTTGGTTATATTGATGAGGATGAGGTGGTTAGCCTCAGGAAGCCCTGGATTATTTCTTTGGTTTTGATTCCCACATTAATTACTGGAATATGGCACAGGGGTTATTGGATGAAGAGAGATTTGTTTTAGCAAATCAATGGTCGGTTGGAACATGGAAGTCCTAAACCTAGTTGGATTTTTCATTTCTTAATAAGATTTCCTTTCCTTGTTTTTTATGTGCAAATGTACTTGTTCATATGTGGAATTTATGGTTATTGTATCTGTATCTTCTTTTTTGTTTATATGTTGGTTATGAGTATGTTTTATGATAGTGTTGATGTATGGCTTGTTGAAAAGTGTAACTAGGTTCAGTCTTCATAATGACATGTAATTATGAATTTATGTAATGAAGATACAAATATAATAAAATGTATTTATTGTAATATTTGCATCATTGGTTTCATGAGCAAGGAAATTTTATTATAGGTAAAATACTTATTCTTGATATATTTAGGTATTTTTTATCTTGTCAAGATAATTAGAGTCATGTAAATGAAGTGATGTTGCACTTAGAAAATATCTATAAAGTCCCCCAAGACAAGCATGGTTCTCTTCCTTAATGTCGGCCTCAATATGCACTATATATTCATGTTGGCTCACATAAATTAGTCACATCGGCTCACTTCCAAATTTCGGCTTATTAGCATGGTCGAACCACTATAAATAGGTGTCTAGGCACCTTGCATCATAGCAAAAGACAATCTCACATATTGCTGATATTCTCGGGCTAAATCATGGGAGATGACTTCGGACTTGGGCACAATTTTTGGTCTAAACTGCAGAAGTTTGTTTCAGATAGATACAAGGCTCAAATGGGTATAGGAAGAGGATAGAAGGATTATATGGGTATAGGAATAGGCTCAAATGAATACAAGGCTTGGATGGGTACAATGTTGTGGCGTAGTGATGTTGTAAAATGATGTGGTACGGTGATGCTATGATGTGGTTCAGTAATAAAGTAATGTGGCTCAGTGATACAATGATGTATCTCAATGTGCTACAAGAAATACATTCAAAAGAATTAGTCTTCGGTGCTAGTTCTTTCATACTATTATGATAGTGTTGCAATCTGAGCACAATGTTACACTCTTGGTAATCAGGATGACAATGACAGTGATGATAGCAATGAATATATCCACTATGATTTCACATGTAAAATAATAATATAGAAGGATAATAATACAACCAAGGAAACCAGTGCCTTGGTCTTGGAGGGGCTAGATAGGTCAAGGGTCATGGTCTTGGTATTCGTCAATTGGAATCTTTATAAGAAGAATTTGATGTGGGTTTTCCTCTCATAGAGTGAGAGGTTTTGGCCCTCACTTGCAAGCCTAACTATTATGTCTCTTGTGTATTTGATAATTGAATTGATGAAGAACATAATAATATAATGAAGATAAGATCTAAGAGAAAGAAGCATGAAGTAAATCATAAGTAATTATCAAGAAGAGAAATTTTTAATAAAAGCCTTCATTTCTCAACATGGTATTAGAGATATGGTGTTAAAGTCAAAGAAATGGAATTTAAGAGACACTGAAGGCACAATCCACAGAGCTCAAACATCCTTTGAGACTATGGGTGAGTTGATAGTAAGATAATACAGACACTTATCACTAAAATAGGTTTGATACGTCAAGCTAGAAGGAACACAGTCTCAAAAAAATTACAGTTCGAGCTTCTCATTTAAGATTACAATCATGATCACAATATGACTTCATGTTAAAACTGTATGGCTCGATGGTATTATAATAGTTTGGTATGATACAAGAAATGCATGATGCAAACACTGTAATCTCAAGCAAACTCATGGTGACATCTCCTCATTGTTTCAGCATTATATCACAAAAAATATTTTCCAGTGTAGTTTTGTTGTCTTACAACATATATTACAGTGAAGTGATACTCAGTAATATGATAATCTCTATATAACAGTGGTAACATTATCTGTGTGGTATAATATTTCAATCATATGACACTCTTTGATCAGCCTTGACAAAATCCTCGATGCTAACAAAGGAGCATAGTTTGTAAAAAGGATAGCTACAGCTCGGTCCAAGATTGGGTGCAGAAATGATGACTTAGAGTCATAAGGTCTAGGTGGATCTACATTGAATAAGAAAGGCTACCTCAAGAGGAAAGTCAAAGTATCTTCAAGACTAAGAGGCTAAAGGCACTTTCACCATATTCAAAGGATATAAGACAATTTTCCTCTCATTGAAACAAGAATCACTTCTTTATCCTTGAAGAAGGTCATCCAAAGAAGAAGAAATATCCATCAGCAAAAGGAAGTTGGACCTAAATATATTGTCACCATAATTGAAGCAATATCCTTTGTTGAAGAAGGTTTTCTCATACAAAGAGGAAAAATCAATACATATTCTTCAACCTCCATCAAAGTGACAAAGGTGAAGATTCTATCTTCGCATGTCAAGTAAGCATTTTTTATTCTATAATCAAATTTGGAAAAATGACTTCGTGTTTGCAAGCAGATCTGTAAGCTGGTTACGTCATAAAGATTTCTTTCATGAAAAAGGAGGATAGACATAATCCTCATAGAAATCGAAGTCATTGAAAAAAATATCCTCCGAATATATGGATCATAGGACACAGGATTACTATGAAATCAGTCAAAGGCTAGAAGATATATATTCTTTGAAGATTCAGTAAATAGAATATCAATTATGAGATCTGAAAGAAATGACAAAAGAATAATCATCATTTTTTTGATGGGAAAGTTAACAATTACCATGGGACTATAAATTTTCCTTATCCAAAAACTTGTGGCTTCTATGCTAAATAAAAGAAGACAAGATGAGGATGAGAAAGTTGTAAGTTAAAGGACTCAAACATTAAAGGAAGAAAGCTCATATCACCAGAAAGGATGGAGGAAGCTGAAGAAACGAAGTTCAAGGAAATATGGAGTAAAATATCTTTACTATGTTTAAGATATTCTCCCTCGCAAAATATCTTTTCATGGCTCCTAAATCCTATACAGGATATGACTACAATAAATAGATATGGTGTGACATCATGAAAGCATTAAGAAGCAAGAGCTTGTGACATCATCATGGGAATCATGGAGGACAAGAAGAAAAAATTTCATGACAATCAAATATGAAAGATATAGCTCTTTGGAACCTCATCGGAGAAGTCAGAAAAGACAAGGCTCATCATACATCAAAAGGAAACATTTTCCAAGGTAAGGATATTCAATATCCTCAATATTCTCTGATGGAATCCTCATTGAAGGATTCACCGATCTAGAGAGAAAGCAAGTGTTTCATCAGGAACTCTAACTTTTGGAGTTCATGGAATGATGGTATGATGACATAAGAGATGAAGCACATCAAGGGATTGAAGACACTTCAATCAAGGAATTTGTTGAAAGAATACTAGATGACATAAAGGTAAATGAGGTATGTATTCTTATATTTAATATTATAAGTTCATGCCGTATGGTTGTAGGTAAAATTGATCACTACTTCTATCCTGAGAAGTGAGATCAAAGAATGTTAATTTTTCATATTATTCTATGTTGTATCAATTACTTTAGCCCAAATTACTTTTCATTTATAGTGAATCCAAATATTAGCAATGTAAATAACCATAAATAGTAACTGAAGATAGAACAATGCATGCAGTGACAAAGAAGACAATAGCACAACCATAAGAGATAGCAAAATGGTTCAAGACCAGGGAAAACCCCCACTATGGGGGAAACCATTTCAAATCTTCTTCTTCTTCAATAGATTAGACTACAATGAGCCCAATACATATATGTGCAGCGGAAAAAAATAGATCATATATTTAGATCTACGTATCTACAACTTCAAGAGCATGGATCTGATGGATCACCAAGTGATTTCAACTACCAAGTCCTAGATCTCCATCCACGATGGTGACAAATATTGATCTGAAGCAACTGTGACTGAGAGACAGATGGATGAAGGCAATGCACAATCAACTAAATAAGATCCAATCTAGATCAACCCATAAAATCTCTTAGTCGTGGCCTTAACACTCTCATCCCATGGTTGAAGCTCCCTTAGATGTGACATGGATGCTCAATGCCCGCGGTTGAGGTCCTGATCAGCCTGGAACCATAGACGTGCCTAGAACATGGTCTGTCTGTGGCTATACTAGCTCAACCATGACCTTAACATGGTCTCCCTGCAACTCTGGCCTAAAAACTTCAGTAATGTGCTTGCAGCTCAGGCTCAAAAGACCCAGATCTATGTGATCCTCTCATCTGTAATCATGAACCCTTGCGTGAGCTTCTCCCAATGAACATGTGCAATATAAGACTAAAAATATGAACCAATACAAAAGAGAAAGAAGAAAATATCATGAGAGAATGTGTGAGAATGAGGTTAGGGTCGCTTCTATTTATAAATTTGTGAGGGACCTCTTGGGGCTTTGATCAAATCCACTTGTGTTGACCCCGACCCATAAAAATAATAAAATAATTCATAACTTAACTTTTGGTTCACTGATTGGGGCAATACATAGGCCAATTTTGGTCCTCTTGATAAGAGGAGTTTAATGGAAATATAGTATTAATAATCTGAGTTTTCCAAAGTGGAATTAGAATCTATTTGCAAAAATTAACACTCCCTCTCAACTAGGAAGAATTCCACTTGGTAATCTATGCTTGTAGATAAAGGTGTCATCATGACTCAACTCCATCTATTGAAACTGTCTAAAATCTAGAAGAAGAAGAAGAATTGGGGAGCAATAGATTCCACCAGTACCTAGCAACAGGTTAATTCATCACATAGGGAGCTTGCTTCAATCCGTACAATTTTTTCTTCAACCTGCAAACATGTGTTATGCGATATTCCACTTCAAATCCCTGTGGATATTCAACATACACTTCTTCTTTTAACATACCATGGAGGAAAGTGGTCTTTACATCCATCTGATGAAGGCTCCATCCTTGACTAGCAACAAGGGAAACTATCGAACGAATAGTTGTGTATCGTTCCACGAGAGAAAATATGTCATAGTAATCTTCTCCCTCTTTCTGAGAAAAACCTCGAGCTATGAACCTCGCTTTTTATTTCTCAATGTTGTAATCGATTCCATGATATATCTTAAATAACCACTTCAACGTCATAATATACTTCCCATGTGGTCTCGACACAACATCCCATACATGATTTTTCACAATAGATTCGTATTCCTCGGCCATAGAATCCTTCCAAAAAAATTATTTGACTGATTCTTTGAATGAAGATGGTTCAACTTGAATCATAGTGCTCATAGCAGCAACATATACCTGATACCAACAAGGTTCCTTCCTTTCTCTAAAGGAATAGCGAATGGGAATACTTCTTTCACTATCCTGTAGTGTGTTGCGAAGCCAAAGTAGTATCTTCCTTGTAGGAGGATAACTGGGAGGTAGATCTAGAGGATCCATAGAATCCATGGGAATATCAATATCATCTGACTCAGGCATAAAAGGACCATATAGAATATCCATGTGTTGTAGCCGCTACAAAAACCTCCAAAATTCCCCCCCCCCCCCCCCTTTTAAATTTTTGAGCCCCTGATGCATTGAAATCTGGAGTCAAGAATGAAGTTTGATCTTTCAAAAGTCTTAGGTCGCTAAGTTGCAGAATAGGTAATTTTCTCTAATAAGCGACCTAGCGACCCTGCGACCTATCAGGTCGCCAAGTCGCTAAGTCGCATATCGCATTCAAGTTTAAACAATTGCGACCTAGCGACCCTACGACACCATGACCCCCAGGTCGCAAGGTCACAGGGTCGCGGGGTCGCACATGTCATCAACATGATCTTATCGCGACCCAGCAACCTCATTTATTGCCCGCACGTGTGACCCCTTTATATATAAAAGGGTCGCATAGGTCGCATTTCACCCATGCGATAGAGAGCAAAAACGCTTCTGACATGCCAACTAGAGCGCAATTTTTTTGGGTAAGTTGCCTAATCCTCTTCTTATTTCCATTTTTCTATTTTTTTCCCCCTTCCCCCTTATTTCAACCCTTTTTAAGCCACTAGCTATCCTCCATTAAGACCCTCTTAGAACCTACATTCTCCTCTGAGTCTCCAAACCCTGTCATTCTTATGCAAAACTTGTATATGAAGCCAACCAACCTCCCTTGTGTCAGTCTCTTCCTCTAATGACCTTTTCTTCTTCAAAATATTACTTTTCCCCCCAGTTTCCCCTTATTGATTTAAGTTAAATTTGAGTAAAAGACCGTGTCGCCATTCAAAATCATCTGCCCAGCCCTAGTTTTAACTCCAACCCCGCGACCTTGCGACCCCCGCGACCTAGTGACCTCGGTCCCTAGTCGCTAAGTTGCCAAGTCGCGTATCACTCAAAAACTGAAGTTTTGTGACCTTGAGACTCAGCGAACCATCGACCCGGTCACAAGCCGCTAAGTCGCAAGGTCGCATCTTCATGAATTTTTAGACCAGTGTGACTCAACGTCCTCGCGAGCTAGTCACAAGTTGCCAGGTTGCAGGGTCTCTTTCCTCTGAAGTTTTAAACCAGTGCAACTCAACGACCCAAGGAATGGGTTGCTAAGTCGTGGGTTCACCCCTTCCTTAAACTTAGTTGGGCAGAGTTAAAAGAAGTATTAAGCATTCATTAATATGGCATCTGTCTTATCCTGGGACTATTTTATGAACATGCCAGGGAACCTTGAAGCAGAGCTAGAGTACGTCTCCATCTCTTCAGCCTCAAATGACATGGGGCCTCCAGCAGTTTGCAGGAAAAACAAGAGCCCAGAGATAGATATCTCAGAAAGTGAAATACCTATGTCTCCTCCCCCTATCTATGGGGACACTGCATGTATATTTAAAAAAGGAGAAAGCATGAGTTGGTATCAAGTATACCAAGAGTTCGCACAACCTGAGTTTGCAGAGGACCTCCCAAACTGGCAGGTATATGTGCAAGTTAAGAGGTTGAAGCTTCACTACGCAGGGGCCCACCCATATATATTCCCATGCACTGAAATTATTGAATGGATCATACAAAATATTGACCCCAAGATGTGGGTGATTCGGGATCACGAGGGGAAAGATTTTGCAAATTTAAAAGGCTAGGATGCAGAGTACTATTACACACTTCTAGCACGGGAGCAGACGTTCACAGATGAATGGGCCACTACCCATGCAATTCCCATAGCAGACACCCTGAGAGCATGGTGGTAAGAACTGGAGAAGTTCAAAGTCAAGAAGGACCAGGAGTATCAAGTAGCAGGCCTCAGAAATGTCTATAAGCTCATAGCAGCTATGCTTTGTAGAATGTATGGTCATCCCGATGCCACCACTTTTAGCGGTTCTTGGGTATCCCTTATGTACTTTGTTACCATACATGGCACCCATTTCAATTGGGCCAGCTTACTGATAGCAGCCCTCAAAACAAACATATCTGCAACACTAGCACCTGAGGAGGGATACTCGTTCAAATTTTACATGGCCTCCTATCTGTGGGATGCAGTTTGTGCTAGGTGCCATTTTGAGGGATGGGCTCACAACTGAGATCAGGAGCACACATGCCTAATCCAAAAGGAGTTGTATTTATTTTGGGACTCCAAATATAAGAAAGATATAGAGCCAATCGCACACAGTTTCATCCCTACACTCTATGGGAAATTGTTCGGTCAGGATACCCCATGCATGTCCTGGCGAGCCATGGAAACGATAACCAAGGTGGCACATTGGTTCCCATTTGTAGAAGGCACATTCATTCGAGTCTTTGGTTCATTCAAAGCTCTTCATGCAATGCCCTGGTTCGTTACTGACAGGATGATACTTCAGGAAACATGTTATCATATGACATCCGGCTTCTCAAAAGTTCTTACTAAAGGTAAGAAGAAGCCATGGCCCACACTACCGCTCATCATCGGTGCTTATAAAATCAAGGATTTCAGATAAGTAGAGGCAGAAGCTGAGAAAATCAGAGGATTCTTTCTGCTGCCATTGGATCACCGGACATACGATCCTGAGAGGATAGTTCCTGCCCACTGCAAATGGGCCAAATTTAAATGGAGCTACCAACATACTGAATGCCCAGCTGAAGATGGGGTAAAAAACTGGTACAATAAGGATAGGGAACTCACCCCAGAGGCATTGACTGATCAAGAGGACCAAGATGATCAAACTATGGAAGAGAGAATCCACGAATTAGGAGGAGCCTTGTCTTCCCAGGCCAAGAAGCCCTGAACTAACACAGGCCATAGCTCTTCCGCCCAACAGAAAGAAAAGGAAGCAAAAGCTCAACGAGAAGCTGAAAAGAGATTAAAAGAGGAGGAGGATAAACATAAAAAACACCTAAAGGCAGAATAGAGGAAGAAACGGGCAGAAGACGCCCGCAAAAGAAAGGAAGAGGAGGAGGCGAAAGCAGAAGTTGAGCGTCAGCTCAAGATAGAATTAGATAAGGTGGAAGCTGAACACAAAAGGAAGGAAGAAGAGGAAACAAAAGTAGAGGCTGAGCGTCAGCTCAAGATAGAGCTAGATAAAGCAGAAGTTGAGCACAGACAAAAGGAAGAAAATAATAAGGCAGAGGTGGAGCGGCTATTAGAAGAAGAACAACAACAAAAGATAAAAGAGGAATAGGATCGAATATAGAAAGACAATTCTTCCACAGACACCGAGACACCTCCTCCTGTAATAGGGGTACAGATGGAGTTGTCAGCCATCGAATTTCCTACAACCAACACACGTTTTGCGCTCTCAGAACTGGCTACCTCCAAAGAGCAGGAGGAAGAAGTGTTCAATCTGAAAAGAATCACTTATGACCAATTCACCTTCAAAATTAGGCAGGAAAAAAGGAGATGCTTAGCACGGAACGCTGCTGCACCATTCATAGCCACAACAGAAAATGATATATTCTTGGACACCAAGACCAATCCAATAATGATAGCATTAGCTGGCACTACTTTCGCCGCAGCCACAGAAGAAAATGTGAGCTGGATGAGTAGGGAAATTCTCTCCCTACAAAATAGATTGCAAGACTCCGAACAAAGGGCAGCTAGATCGGAGCAAGAAAAAATGGCACTAAGGGAAGAATTCCAACAGCTTCAGGACAGAGAAACCCTTATTAATAAAGTACCAGTCACCGTTTAAAGAGAGTTGGTGACACTGGAAGCCACCATGACGTAGGTATATGAGAAAATGTTCACCATAAAGCAAACAATTGCACCTCTACTAAGAGCTCAAGAAGAGACCAAGAAAAGGAACGAGAAAATGAAAGAGGCTTCCACAGCCTTGGATATAATTCTTGAATGGGCAAAAAAATATCCGCAGGCTCCAGAAACTTTTCCCAGAAAATATTGGATTCACACTCAAAACGACAAGGTCCAAATTTGCATGAAGGTGCAATCCAAGGAGAAGTTATTAAAAGACCTAGAGAAGGTGATGACCGCCTATGAGAATTTTATTAGCGGCATTGACTCGATGGCTGAACTGCACCATATTACTTCTCTAGGTACACTGGGCGAAGAAAAGACACGGGAACAGGTAAATCAGGAAATTTAGGCATTTCTGCAACCTATTAGACAAGTCGTCGCTACACCTAATCTTCTGGCATCACAGGAGAACTTGGTTAAGTTCGTCGTGATGCTAGTTCAGATTTACACCAAACTGGCTTCCTTATCCAACCAGGTCATGATCAAGAGAGAAACTCTGATCCCAAATGACTTAGAATGCCTGCACAGGTTAAGGGAAGATACTCCTTTTATCTCCCCAGTTGCTGCAGATTATCAAGCATGGCAGAATTTCCTTAAAGATAAGCAAGTAGATGTCCCCTACCTTGCAATCACGCACATGCTTCCATAATCAGGAGAGGTCGCAAGTGATATCATCTACAAACAGGTCACAGGTCGCTTTTTCCTTCAAGTCGCAAAGCATACCAACAGGAAGGAAGGCGAAAAGTCAAGACACCCAAGGGTCATTTTTGTCATATATATACTCCCTTCGAGGGACTTGTAAAGGAATTTTTTTTTGGACTCCAAGGAGAAATGAGAATTGTAATGCATTGAAAAACCCCTTTCAAATGAATACAAGCATTTTTCTAAAATCCACTGTTGGATCTGATGAGAATCGATGTGTTAATACTATGAATATTTTCTTATATGTATGATATCTTATGATTAATTGATTTGTGCTTTCTGCTTATACTCTTCATGCATTTCAGCTCACTAAATGTGTTAATGATGGTATGTTGTTTACCTTAAAAGATGTTTGTAACTTCATTATTGACATCTATCTTATTCGCGAAAATGCCTAAGTAAGTATACGTGGTTCTTGCTAGGTAGAACTATTTCTTCTATGGTTTGAAAAACTTTTACAAACACGACCTTAATGATATGCTGCTAACAGAATCTCCTTCGGCTGCATGTTTCTTTTTATCTTGCTATTTGTAGTGTTTTATGCTCATTGACAATCATCGATATTTCGTCTTGTATCATCTGATAACTGTATGTATATAACTCTGTAGGGATCATTTGTGTCCAAAAGAAGGAATATTCAGTGGTAGGTGGACCCACACCCCGGACAGGATCCCTATCACAAACGGTTCAGAGTCTAATCGGGAATTTTTACGGGGGAGATCCCTTGCTGTTGGCTGGAAAAATTTTCCCATCAACAGATTTGGCACTAGAAGGAGGGCCTAAATGGCAGGCTCCCAGCACACAAGTAACATCTCGTTACAAAATTCCCAAGGGGAGACCATGCATGAAAATACCGGTCCTCCCCCTTTGGAAAAATCCCAGGAGGAGGAACCCCCTTTCTATGAGGTTACTTTAGCCCAGCTAAGGTCCCTGCGCCCTATCTCCTGCGACCTTGTCAAGGGTTTACAGTGAGCCCCGGTCACTAGTTCCTTGGAAAATCCCAGAACTCCCGTAGCTAACTATACGCGCCAAGGAACCCTTGTCAACTCCCTTCCTCAGCTTGTGGGTCTTATGATTGAAGATTATGTAGAAGAAGTTGAGTGAATTTCTAAAGCACCCCCAGATAGCCCTAGGGGGGCAGAAGGAGATGGTCCTGGAATCACTAAACCTCAACCCAACGCTGGACCCCAGCCTAAACAAAATTTGCATGATAACACTCAAGCCAACGACCCACTCGGGGAAGGAACCGGGAGAGTCCAGGGTAACAGAAGTAGGGGGGACAGAGGACATGGGCGAGGCCGAAATGTTGATCATCAGCCCCACTGAAACTAGAATAGGTTTCCTTTTCTTTAAAACTGGAGAAACATCAGAGATACAGGAAACCATGGAGAAAACCAAGACATGAAATCCCACCATGAGGGCGAGGCCTCCAAATCTGGCATGGGTAGAAAATCTAAAAATGAGAGAGGTTGTGTTTACATACCACGCCATCAACGGACCAAACGTGTACAACCTTTGGCTTGGATGGCTTAGTCTCCCTTAGTTATCCAAGGTCCCCTTCATGACATGCCTCGCCATCCTGAAAAGCATCTCCCCAAGTTCGACCCTAAGAAAGGTACTTTGGCCAAAGACCACATTAGCAACTTCTACCTAGATTTATAGATGATGAGAGTGCAGTATGATGACGTAGAATGTCAGATTTTTCCTCATACTCTAGAAAATAAAGCCGCAACATGGTATCGGTCTCTCCCTATTGCTTCCATACCCTCGTGGGAACACTTCCATCATACCTTCCTATAAAAATTTTCAGAATATAAAACCCCCTTGATGCTCCTCACAGAGCTCAACACACTGAAATGTCAGAAGAAGGAGAAGGTCAAGGACTTCAATCAACATTTCGCCACTATATTAAATAAATTTCCTCCAAACATGGCCTTAGATGATTCCATTACCATTGACTACTACACTAGAGCCCTCCCACAAGATATCACCATGTTTGTGAAACGCGAGGCCGGACCTACCCTGGTAGCAAATTACACCACCGCCCTTGCTGTCGAAAAGGACATGTTGTCCACAGGTTCCATTGACCATGAAGGGAAAGATGATAAAAAACAAACCATGAAGAGAACCCAATCCTCAAGCCATAAATCTGGAGACAAAGATAAGGACCCCTTTGATTTTGAAAGTATTACAAAGTCCCTCAAGTTGCTGAACAACGAAGTCTCGGACCTGAAAAGGAAAAAAAATGATTCTGCCCCAGCTGCTAAAACATAGAAACCTTTCTTCAAAAATACTAACTCTGTTGTGAATCGACCCCCGTCCAGATCAAGTGATGGTCTCAATGTTGAAGAAATCGGCAAGGAATTTTTTTTTTCTTTTCATCAAGCCTCTCACTCAGGGAAGACTTGCCCCCAGTGTATTAATAGCATGACTGTAGTGGTGAACCAACTTCTAGAAGATCAAACCCCCAGGGATATGGAGGAGGAGGCTATTTCATATAACAGAGAAATCCCCCCCCAGATGAAGATACGGGCTCCACTTTCCTCGCTTTCGAGGTCATCCGCGGATATCCTTCCCTTCCCACCACCAGGATAAACCTATCTGACGAACCTAAATCTAAATCCCCTCGAAACTATGGCTTGAGGAGAAAAGGCCCGTTGCTTGAGTAATCCTTCAAAGAGAAAAGAAAAGCCTTCTTAAGGAAAATCCTACCACCGAACGCAGACCAAGACAAGGCTCCTGAAAAATTTAGTCCAAATACTCCCTGAGAAGGCCCCAAGGATAAAGCTTCATTATTTTCCCCTAAGAACACCGCCGAGCTCACCTCACACACAGATTCTGGGTATAACATTATCGAGGATATGAAGAAGACCCGAGCCAATATCTCTCTCTATGAACTCGCTCGCATTGCTAACCAACAAGATCTCATTCTCAAAACCTTTTCCAATCTACCGGCGACCAAACTCGTAAGCATCACGTCTACCCAAGCTGTTGCTAGTCCCCAATACATCATGAATGCAATGAACGCCAACTCCAGGGGCACCACGCCACCTTTCCTCCTCTACTTCGAAATCTTTAACTTCAATGTCCACAATTACCTAGTCGATTCTGGTGAATCTATGAATGTTATGCCATTATCTATGTGCAAGAAGTTAAACATCCACCCTGATAAAATCAAAGCCAGAATCATCCAGCTTGACAGATCTCAAGTCCTCGCAGTAAGCGAATTAAACAACGTCATCATCCGGCTATCCTTCGACCCCAGAGTGCATCAGTGTATTGACATAGTAATCGTGGATATCCCCGGGGCCTATGGCCTTCTGTTAAGCAGAGATTGGTCCAGTAAGCTCCAAGGGTACTTCTCCATTGATTGGTCCCACTTTTGGCTCCTGTACAAAGGCAGGAATAACCAAATACAGGTCAAGAGTGAACCATACATGAAACATACTGTGACTGACCTGGATGCAACTAATGAACCGGTCAGTTTCGCACAAGAAGAGCTTGGTGTGTGTTTTTTAGAATCCATCCTTGGATGCTATTAAACCCGCCAATCCCTAGTCACTCAAGACATCTAGTCGGAGCTGCTGCTAGCCACTGAAAACCCCTCTGCCTCAACCAAGGAACTATTAGGGGCTGCTACTCCAAGTAGTTCCTCAATGCGTTCGAACAGCCTCGCCCAATCAAAAGATGAAACCTGGACCTTATACTACGACAGTTCCAAAACCCAAGATAGGGCTGGTGCCGACTACATATTGCCAGACCCCGATAAGAATAAATTTCTAATTTCCTACCGGTTAGAGTTCCAATGCATGAACAATACAACCGAGTATGAGGCATTGTTGCTCAGACTCAAAAAGGCCATAGACCTAAATATCCATTGTTTAAAGGTAATTGGTGATTCTAAGATTATCACTCGACAGGTACGTAATACCATTCATTACTTGTCTCCACACCTAAAAGGCTATTAGCAAGAGGTATGGCGTTTAATTTCTACTTTTGATGCTTTTGGTATTAAATCTATACTTAGAATGCATAATGCAGTAGCTGATACACTCGCTAACTCTACCGCTAGGTTCACCCCACTTAGGGATGGATTTTCTATTGAATTTATTTATAGGCCATCCGTGTTAGACAATGTCACTAATTTACACATTTTCAATGATGACCAATAGGTAATGGATTTCCTGATCAATACGGACATGTTCAAAGACGTAGTCATAGAAGAAAAGGATCATGATCGGGTTTGCAGGAAGAACTACAGCAACGGAAAGGAAATGCCATACCAAAAGGAATCGTGTCACTTGAAAAGTTGTTTTATCTACAAAACCCCTTCCGGGGGCATCCAAACACGAAAGTGCAAAGTTCAATGTTAGCACACAGAAAAATTAACCTCGGGACAGACAAATATCCCAAGCTCGTCAACCTAGGTAATGAGTGCACCCCCCAGGAGGAACAAGCATTCACCGAGTTATTAAAGAAGTGCCGAGATATATTTTCCTGTAAATATGATGAGCTTCAGACGTATGATACACGGATCATCCAACACGTCATACCCATGAAAGAAGGAGTGAAGCCTTTTCAACAAAAACTGAGAAAAGTGCACCCCACCCTAGAACCAGTGATCCAAAAGGAACTAAGAAGCTCTTGGATGCGCGGACAATTTTCAAAGTTAGAAATTTGACCTGGATGTCAAAATTGGTCCCTGTACACAAGAAATCCAGCGAAATATGTCTGTGCGTGGATTTCCAGAATTTAAACAAAACCTCCGACAAGGACAACTACCCGGTCCCTCCTATGGAGCTAATCCTTCAAATTGTATCAGGGTCGGAAATGTTCTCTCTATTGGACGGGTTTTCAAGGTATAATAAAGTACTGATGGCTAAGCCCGATAGGCTCAAAACCACATTCAAAACTAAATGGGGAGCTTTCGCATTCAGACGCATGCCCTTTGGCCTGATTAATGCCGACGCCACCTTCCAAAGAGCTATGGACATCGCCTTCAGAGGAATCATCGGGAAAATCGTGGTAGTATAACTTGACGACGTTACCATTTTCTCCAAGTGCAGATCTGACCACCTACATCACCTCAAGCAGATTTTTGAAAGGTGTCGGAAGTATGGGATCTCCCTGAACCCAAAGAAAATAATTTTTGTTGTTACTAATGGAAACTCGTTAGGACACATAATAACTTGAGATGTCATATTAGTGGACCCAGAACGTGCGAAATTCATCGCTCAGATACCACCCCCAAGTGGTAAAAAAGCTATACAGTCCTTCCTCGGAAAAATCAACTTCGTCCGAAAGTTTATCTCAGATTTTGCCCAAATCGTGAAACCATTGCAAGGCATGATTAAGAAGAATGCAAGTTTTAAGTGGCATCCTCTTGAGAAAGAAGCATTCAACAACATCAAACAAGCCATCGCAGAAGCACCTGCCCTGCATATTCCAGATTTCAAAAAAGACTTTATCTTGTATACCATTGCCTCAGATTCATCTTTGGCAGCCGTCCTCACTCAAAAGGATGACAACAATAATGAGCGACCTATATCATTTATGAGTACTGGGTTGTAGGGCGCCAAATTAAACTACCTGGATATTGAAAACAAGCTTACGCGGTATACAAGGCGGTTAAACACTTCAGGCCATACATCTTGAAGAATCATGTCATAGTATTTGTACCTCACCCAGCTGTGTGCTCACTGTTCGTACAACAAGAGATGAGCAAGAGACGAGGCAACTGGATGACATGCCTCCAAGAGTATGACCTGGAGTTCAATATAGCACACACTGTAAAGGGCCAAGGATTGTGTCACATGGCCGCAGAGGCAGTAGACTCACGGGGCAGCGAGGAATAAAATTGGGAACACGAGATCGATATGTATCAAATTGATAGCACAGGACTGCAGGATAACTCCTCATGGTACGTAGATCTCCTACAATATCTAAAAAATGGCACCATGGGCCCCAATTTAACTACTAAGCAGAAGCGTGCGTTGAGATTGAAAGATGTATCCTAACAGCTAGTGCAGGGTAAGTTGTTTCGAAAACATCACAACGGTGTCTTGCTGCGATGTTTGGAATGGGATGAGGCACAGAAAGTATTGGCAGAACTTCATGATGGCCCCGCAGGGGGGCACTATGTAGGGGACACCACTGCTCACAGGATCATGCGTGCTAGTTTCTATTGGCCTACTTTGTTTAAATATACACACACATATGTTCGGAAATTCCAGCAGTGCCAAAATTTCACAAATAGAGATATATGGCCTTCGGACCCATTATAGTCTGTTGCAGTGGAAGAACCATTTCAACAATGGGGCTGGACGTGATTGGGGAAATCCTACAACACTCTTCTAAGCAACATAGGTACATCCTCACCACCACGGACTACTTCACAAGGTGGGTTGAAGCGGTACCGTTATGTCAAGTCAATAATCAAGAGTTAATAGCCTTCATCACCCAATGCATCATGATCAGGTTTGATGTTCCAACCTCCCTTGTTTTTGATATTGCAACATATTTCTCATCATTGAAATTATATGATTTTTCTCTAGAAAATGGTATCGTACTTAAACATTCTGCCAACTATTAACCTCAAGGAAACGGGTTAACCGAGTCAACCAAAAAGAACCTAATCCACATCATAAAAAGAATCAGTTGTCCCAACAACGAAATTGGCATAGGGCACTCCACAACACCCTCTGGGCAGATCGAGTCACACCCAAACCTTCCCTAGGCACCTCCCCATTCTTCCTCGTATATAGAAAATAAACTATCCTTCCTCCCAACTTGTCTCTCCCAGCCCCTCAATTATCTCAGGAGACTCATGGCACCCATTGCCTTGCTTTACAAGCCCGAATAGACACGCTATTGAAACTTGAGGAGGAAAGGCAAAAAATTCGGGAAAAATTCGCCATCCACCAAGGTCAGATAAAATGATGGTTTGACAAGAAGTCAGCCGAGAACAAGGTTTTCGAAGTAGGTGACCTTGTCCTCAAATGGGATAAAGCCCATGAAGATAAAGGGAAACACTACAAGTTCCAGGCATTATGGATAGGCCCTTTCCAGATAAGAGAGAAGGTCGATTCCCACACTTATAGGTTACAAACTCTTGAAGGGAGGATTGAGGTCCTCCCTGCGAATGGACACGACCTTAAGCACTATTTCACTTGATAGCCCCTAGGGGCCGTCACTACACCATGTACCATAGTTTGTCTTTTTTTTGTTGTTCTTTATTGTTCTTGTTTTCAATAAATCGCTTGTTCCACACAAGCTCCCAAATTTTGAAAGGGGATATAGAAGTTACTCATGTGGCATACTGAGTCGGAATCTATGCTGGTGTATAATCTCCCCTAAAATGCAAAGGTGGCCCAGGCTTACTTGTGACTGACACCCAGTGGCGAGAACATGACTAAGGTCCCTCGAACCAAAACACAGTAGGTTTCTCGTATTGCTGGCTCAAGGGACTGCTGAGTGAAATAAATGTTTCAGTTGAATTGGTTACTAGATGGGAAAAGGAAAGAGATAGCCTCAGTTGATGAAAGGATATCCGGGAAAACCCCAAAAGTTCCCGTATAGACCAGGAGCAACCTCTCTTGCAAGAAAAATAATTCGAGATCCCTCATCTACATAGGAAACTAACGCCACATTAAATAAGTGCCTCGAGCATAGAAAATAAGTGCCTTGAGCACATTTAAATAAGTGCATTTAGCACATGAATAAAGGGTAAAGGATTGAGAAAGGCTTCCTATGCAGAGAGGTGATACGACGAATCCGCTGGGGTACTGACTAGGCAGTGACTCCACCGGGACCATTAGGTTCGCTGGTAGTGGAGCAACACAACGAGGACTAAATAAACTATATCGGATCTTGGAAATCCCTGAGGTTACTCCGAAATTTCTCGTCCGGTCTTCAAAAGTAAAAACGGTGAACCAGCACCCAAGGGCAGGCAGATGGAAGGAGAAAACGCACAAGGCTCAGAGATGAAAACTTGTGGGACCCACAGGGTGGAAGGAACAACATGCTAAAACCACCCGCACCCCCCCCCCCTTTTTAATAAAGCACTGACAAAGATTCTGGACCCTACCAGTGAATCGCCATTTTTTGTAGCCACTACAACAACCTCCAAAATTCCCCCCCCCCCCCCCCCTTTTAAATTTTTGAGCCCCTGATGCATTGAAATCTAGAGTTAAGACTGAAGTTTGATCTTTCAAAATTCTTAGGTTGCTAAGTTGTATAATAGGTCATTTTCTCCAATAATTGACCTGGAGACCCTGCGACCTACCAGGTCACCAAGTCGCTAAGTCGCATATCGCATTCAAGTTTAAACAATTGTGACCTAGTGACCTTGCGACCCTGTGACCCCCAGGTCGTAAGGTTGCAGGGTCACGGGTTCGCACATGTCATCAATGAGATCTTATCGCGACCCAGCGACCTCATTTATTTCCCGCACGCGTGACCCCTTTATATATAGAAGGGTCGCATAGGTCGCATTTCACCCACGCGACGGAGAGCAAAAATGATTTTGACGGGCCAACTCGAGCATGATGTTTTCAGGTAAGTGCCTAATCCTCCTACTGTTTCCATTTTTTCTATTTGTTTCCCCCTTCCCCCTTATTTCATCCCTTTTTAAGCCACCATATATCCTCCATTAAGACCCTGTTAGAACCTACATTCTCCTCTGAGTCTCCAAACCATGTCATTCTTATGAAAAACTTGTAGATGAAGCCAACCAACCTCCCCTGTGTCAGTCTCTTCCTCTAATGACCTTTTATTCTTTAATATATTATTTTTCCCCCCTGTTTCCCCTTATTTATTTAAGTTAAAATTGAGTAAAAGACCACGTCGTCGTTCAAAATCGTTCGCCAAGCCCTAGTGTGACCTCCGACCCCGCGACCTTGTGACCCCCATGACCTGGTGACCTAGGTTCTTGGTTGCTAAGTCGCCAAGTTGCGTATCGCTCAAAAACTGAAGTTTTGCAACCTTGCGACTCAGCGAACCGGCGACCCAGTCCCAAGTTGCTCAATCGCAAGGTCGCATCTTCATGAATTTTTAGACTAGTGTGACTCAGCGACCTCGTGACCTAGTCACAAGTCGCCAGGTCGCAGGGTCGCTTTCCTCTGAAGTTTTAAAGCAACTCAACTCAGCGGACCAAGGAATGGGTTGCTAAGTCATGGGTTCACCCCTTCCTTAAACTTAATTGGGTATATTTAAAATTAGTATTAAGCATTCATTAATATGGCATTTGTCTTATGCTGTGACTGTTTTATGAACATGCCAGCCTCAAGTGACATGCGACCTCCGACAGTTCGCAGGAAAAACAAGAGCCCAGAGATAGAGATCTCATAAAGTGCAATACCTATGTCTCCTCCCCCTATCTATGGGGACACCACATGTATATTCACCAAGGGAGAAATCATGATTTGGTATCAAGTATACCAAGAGTTCGCACAACCTGAGTTTCCAGAGGACCTCCCAGACCGACAAGTATATGTGCAAGTTAAGAGGTCAAAGCTTCACTACGCAGGCGCCCACCCATCTATATTCGCATGCATTGCAATTATTGAATGGATCATGTTATTGCCCAAATCCACCTTAGGCTGAAGGAAGGTGGGATTCAGGGTAACACCAAACCACACTCAGTCTGGTAGCTAGCCCTACCAGAACAAGAGAGGGCTCTCTCTGGGTCAATCTCAGGAAAAATGTATCGATAGGACTTGAGATGACTGAAATGAGTGCTAATTTTAGGCTAGGTATATTAATCAAGGAGTTTGAAATTATTTTTTGGGGTTTTTTGTTGGAAAAAGGGAAAGGCAATTTTGGGCTTGGGGATGAGGCCAAATTCTTGCAGAGTTCAAGTTGGGACAGGGAAGGCAATGAATTTGATGTCTTAGATTCAATGAATGGATGGAAAAGACTACTGAGGAGTTGAAGAGGGCAAGAGGGTGCAAGGATCCTCTTCAAACTGACGAAAACATATAAAACTAAACAAAAGTTTAAGGCAGAGCACCAACAAACTAATGAATTCTACCTTAGTTACTCATTTGTTTAATTCAGAAGCAAAGAGAAGGGAAATGGAATACATAAAAATTAATGAAACTTACAGATACATGGAGAAAAACATCATCAAAACTCAGAGCCACAAGGATCCCAACAAGTGTTGCAAAACTCTGGTCTTTCCTTTGCCAAAAATCTAAAATGAATATACAATGAGGTGCCAAACTATTCCCAAAAGTCCAACCCTGAAAATGTCTCAGAAAATACATGATATAGACCATCCTAACCCCTTCCCATGCCTCTAGGGGTCGATCTCATCCTTCTAGGAGTTGTTTCAACCAATTCTAAACTAGGAACTGAAATCTAGGCAATCAAACAACTTGCCTCTATATGCTAGGAAACTGATCCATTCACTTAATTTTCACTTTTTAGTGAATGAATCCTCTAGAACAAGTAAATGTGAGCCAAAATTACATCATAGTCATCAATTTACATCAAGATATATCAATAATTACATCAAAAAGTGAAACTAGTCAAAACTGGGCGAATTTCTGAGCTGAAGAGTCAAAATGAGGCCAAATTTCTCTATGCGCCGCGCCCAAAAACTCAATGTGTCGTGCCACTTTGGGCCTGTTTTTGAGGAACTTTCTGAAGTCCAAATTGAGCTCATGATAGCTTGTTGGAAATCCCTATCGGTCTAATATCCAACCCAATTGGAATTTTTCAATTTGGAGTTCATTTTCCCCTCCAAAACTTCAATCTCCCAAGACTGGTTTCTGCTAGTGCAAAAGGTGGCAAAAATGTCATTTTTGGAGTGTTTTTTACCCTTAAGACCATCCAGAACTTGATGAAATCTCTCATCCATTTCTGACCATGCATAATTTATCATAAAAAACCCAAAAATATCAAGTTTTCCTCCAGAATATCTCTCAAACATAAGCGCGCGCCAAGCGGGGCGACGCGTCGGGCGGAAAAATCTGTTTTGCGACCAAAATTTCAAAAATGACAAAATTTTCCCCAAACTTGCTAAAATTTGGAGTGAAGGTCCCCCATCAAGTTTCATGCTCATCCAAAGAAGCTTCATCCAGGATTCGAAGTGGATCAAGCCTTTTGCGCCTCCTTAGTGCCCTTCTCGGCCTCGCTTTCAGGATCTTCATTTTCGCTTTGCAAACATGTGTGCGGGCCCAATAGTGGTTCTTCATATGTATGAGCATGTCTTTGTCCCTATTGGACTTCGCCAATAGTTTATCAAGGTGAATGTTGACTCTCGTAAGGCAAGTCTCCCGCTTAAATGGTGTCATGTCACCTGGTCTCTTTCGGGCCAATTCACGGTCTTCACAGATTTGCCGCAACTCTATGAGTGTCTGCTGATCCTCCAATTGTTTATTCCACTGCTCCAAGTAATTTATAACCCACTGAGCTCTCTGCAATTTCTCAGTCAATGTGTCGATCTCATCTTTCTGCTCCTGGATGGTTTATTTCAGCTTTGAGCTGGGAGAGCTCGAATCAACATCGATCAATATAAAATCAGTATCTTGGCCTCCTGAGGGTCCCTCATCCTGCATAGGCTTCTTGCCTCTGTCCTATACCTGTGCTGATGTAGAAGGTGATACCCCTTCCACGCCATGTGGAGATAGTACTCACGTTGGTGTTGAAGGTAACGAGACCCCTTCCACCCCAGGTGGAGATAATACTCGTCGTGCTGCTGCAAATAAGGCTCTAGTACCTCTCTGATAGGTAACACACACTGGAACACTGATAGGCTCTGTCTCAGGAACCTCAAACTGATTTGAAGGCTCACCTGCATCGTGAACAATCTCTAGAGGAGGATGAGGGGCTGTAAAGAAGTCACGGGAAATGAACTCCTCCCATGCAATGCCCTGCAATCCAAGCTGATGTACCACAATCATCTTGATGAGCGCATAATGATAAATGCTATTATGTTGCTACTCTGCAGTCTTCTTCTACACAAGGGTAGTCATCCACTCTATGTTTTGGCACATGAAGTATGGAATATTCATCAGTCTCACTCTCGTGAAATGCATCAACAGCCGGATGTGGTATGCATAAAGGCGTGAGAATCTACCCTCGCAACAGAAGTATCTGATGATGAGTTTCATTAATGGCGCATAGGACTCCTTCAAGAATTTGAAAGGAAACACCCTGCTGAGCTTCCTCATATAACCAGGCCTGATGTAAGGTTCATAATATTCTCTATCCAGCTGCTGTCTCTTGTTCGACTCTTCACCTATGTTTGGTATCCCGGTCGCCTGAGAAATGGTTTATGGTGTTAAGGTAAAGTTCACTCTAGCAAGGTTTACATGGCCATCACGTAAATGTAGGAAAAATAAGCGAACCAACTCCTAATGATGCTGAATCTAAGCAATCATCTCACAATACTGAAAACATGAATGTTGCTGAAAGCATGCCATTGCAAGCGGGCAGGCCTGCAACTGAGTCAAGGAAGTGGGCTCTTCTCTGACGTCCCTGCCAATTTTATGAGACCTCCTCGGTACATTAAGCTCGGTGGTTGAATCAATGTCTTGCTCATATTCTTGCTCATATGATGAATTTGTCTCTGACATGGTGCTTTGCAATGTGTATAACAAGTATATGCTGATAGATATGTGGTGAAAATAAGAGTTTGGTTTGTTTGAAAATGGTGAATTGGTGTTTGTCTTTCAATACCAAATGTGCCAAATATGTACCAAGTAGGAAATGAGGGACTGTGGTAATTATAAACAGTGGGTGTAATGGACTGTCAAGTGAAATTTGAGTGGAAGGACAGTCACTTGACTGCTTGGGGGACTTCAGGATTTGGGGATTTTATAAGTGATATGGGAGTGGGAGATGTAGTAGGGTTTAGTGATAGGGAAAATGGGGTACAAGGAATATGATTGGTTTTGGGAGTTTAGGGCACCAGGGATAAACTATTTATGAAAGGGAAAGGATCATAAATGGGAAAGGGGACTTGGCAGCAAAATTACAATTTCAAAACACCAATTTCAAACCCAAAGAAGAATATTTTGGTATAGACATAGGGTTTATATTTCACCGATCAAAACCCTCATATTTTGCCTCCAAACACACCAAGCATGACTTAAAATCGACGGGCAAGAGTTTCAACTTACTTGGAGCAGGAAAGATTTGAGTCGATTTAGTTTTTTTTGATGAAAATTTGATGAATTTAAGTCTATAGACTCTGTGCGCCGCATGCACACCTAGTGCGCCGCGTCAGCTCTGTGCGTCGTGCCAGAGAAAATTAACACAGTCAGAATGGATTCAATGCGCCGCGTCGTGTGGATGCACCGCGCCTTCCTCCAATGCGTCGCGCGCACTTCTAAACATAGTCTTGGCTTTCAAATTTATAGCTTCGCCCTCTAACCACTAAACTTTGACTTTCCTTGATTTCTTGGATGAAAATGGCATTGATACACATAGAAATATCTATATAAAGTCATGGCTTTGATTTTCTCTTTGTAAGACCCACTTTTGTAATGTTTCAAAATTGGCATTTCTTCACTTTTAATACAACTCTGTATTTTTGTTTCCTCTTTGATTTTTGGCTGAATTGATGGCTTTCTTGGTTGATTTTTTGCAGGGATGGTGGAATTTGGACTTCGAAAAAGGATGACCAGAGGCTGAATTTGAAATACTTCATGGTGGAAAACTTTAAAAATACATATTTATTACAAACAAAAAATTTGACGATTTCTTCTTCAAAACAGAGTTTTGAAGAAGAAACATCCTTGAGCATTGTTAATGATGAAAATCTTGAAATGAAAAATTACTGAAGACATCCTCATGGCCTGTGGGCATTATTTGACATTCTAAAGACCACACCCTAAACCTAGTGACTGAAAGACTCTTTTTGACCAACATACCACCTATGACTGTAAATGACTGAAATCAACTTTAATGAACTTTGATAAATTTTGACCAACCCAGCAGGTACAAACATGAGGGAAATTAGTGAAGAGACCCTTCTGTCAGATGATGGCATGCCCCTAATGGAATGCAGATGAATGAGTGGAATGAGACACCTAAAAATGAAATGAAATAAGAGAAATGATCTCTGACAGAGGGATGTAAAGACCGACTCTAACAAATCATACAAAAGATCGACCCCACGATGTGGGTGATTCAGGATCACGAGGGGAAAGCTTTTGCAAATTTAAAAGGCCAGGATGCGGAGTAATATTACTCACTTCCAGCCCGAGAGCAGACGTTCACAGAGGAATGGGCCACTACCCATGCATTTCCCATAGGAGACACCCCATGAGGATGGTGGGAAGAACCGAAGAAGTTCAAAGTCAAGAAGGACCAGGAGTATCAGGTAGCAGGCCTCAGAAAGGTCTATAAGCTCATAGTAGCTATGCTTTGTAGAATGTATGGTCGTCTCGATGCCACCACTTTCAGCGGTTCTTGGGTATCCCTTATGTACTTTGTTACTGTACATGGCACCCATTTCAATTGGGCCAGCTTACTGATAACAACCCTCAAAACAAACATATCTGCAGCACTAGTACCCGAGGAGGGATACTCGTCCAAATTTTACATGGCCTCCTATCTATTGGATGCAGTTTGTGCTAGGTGCCATTTTGAGGTATGGGCTCACAACTAGGATTAGAAGCGCGCACGCCCAATCCACAAGGAGTTTCAAGTATTCTGGGACTCCAAATATAAGCAGGATATAGAGCCAATCGCACATAGTTTCATCCTTGCACTCTACTGGAAATTGTTCGATCAGGATACCCCATGCCTGTCCTGGCGAGCCATGGAAAAAATAACCAAGGTGGCACATTGGTTCCCATTTGTAGAAGGCACATTCATCTGAGTCTTCGGTTCATTCAAAGCTCCCCATGCAATGCCCCAGTTCGTTACTGATAGGATGCTACTTCAGGAAACATGTTATCAGATGACATCTGGCTTCTCGAAAGTTCTTACTAAAGGTAAGCAGAAGCCATGGCCCACACTGCCGCTCACCATCGGCGCTTATACATTCGATGATTTCAGAGAAGTAGAGGCAGAAGCTGAGCAAATTAGAGGATTCTTTCTGCCGCCTTCAGATCACCGAACATACGATCCTGAGAGGATAGTTCCTTCCCACTGCAAATGGGCCAAATTTAAATGGAGCTACCAACATACTAAATGCCCAACTGAAGATGGGGTAAGAAACTGGTACAACAAGGATAGGGAACTCGCCCCGGAGGCATTGACTGATCGGGAGGACCAAGATGATCAAACTCTAGAAGAGAGAATCCACGAATTAGGAGGATCCTTGTCTTCCCATGCTAAGAAGCCCCGAACTAACACAGGCCATAGCTCTTCCACCCAACAGAAATAAAAGGAAGCAAAAGCTCAACGAGAAGTTGAAAAGAAAGCGAAAGAGGAGGAGGATAAACGTAAAAAACACCTAAAGGCAACATAGAGGAAGAAACAGGTGGAAGACGCCCACAAAATAAAGGAAGAGGAGGAGGCGAAAGCAGAAGCTGAGCGTCAGCTCAAGATATAATTAGATAAGGTGGAAGCTGAATGCAAAAGGAAGGAAGAAGAGGAAACAAAAGCAAAGGTTGAGCGTCAGCTCAAGATAGAGCTAGATAAAGAAAAAGCTGAGCATAGACAAAAGGAAGAACAGGATAAGGCAGAGGCAGAGCAGCTATTGGAAGAAGAAGTAGAACAAAAGAGAAAAGAGGAAGAGGATCGAAGATCAAAATGCAATTCTTCAAAAGACACTGAGACACCTCCTCCAGTAACAGGGGTACAGACGGAGCTGCCGACCATCGAAGTTCTTGCAACCAACAAACGTTTTTCACTCTCGGAACCGGGTACCTCCGAAGAGCAGGAGGAAGAAGTGTTCAATATGACAAGACTCACTTATGACCAGTTCACCTTCAAAATCAGGCAAGAAAAGAGGAGATGCTTAACACGGAACCCTACCACAGCATTCACAGCCACAACAGAAAAGGATATAGTCCTGGACACCGGGACCAATCTAGAAATGATGGCATCATCCAGAACTACTTTCACCGCATCCACGGAAGAAAACGTGAGCTGGATGAGTAGGGAAATTATCTCCCTACAAAATAGATTGCAAGACTATGAACAAAGGGTAAGTAGATCGGAGCAAGAAAAAAGGGCACTAAGGGAAGAAGTCCAACAGCTTCAGGACAGGGACACCCTTATTAACAAATTACCAGTCACCGTTTAAAGAGAATTGGTGACACTGGAAGCAACCATGAGGTAGGTATATGAGGAAATGTTCACCATAAAGCAAACAGTTGCACCTCTACTAAGAGCTCAAGCAGAGACCAAGAAAAGGAACGAGAAACTAAAAGAGGCCTCCATAGCCTTGGATAGAATGCTTGAATGGACAAAAAGATATCCGCAGGCTCCAGAAAATTTTCCCAGAAAATATTGGATTCACATTCAGAACGAAAAGGTCCAAATTCGCATGAAGGTGAAATCCAAGGAGAAGTTATTCGAAGACCTAGAGAAGGTGATGACCACCTATGAGCATTTGATCAACGGAATTGACTCGATGGTTGAACTGCACCATATTCCTTCTCTATGTACATTGGGCGAAGAAAAGACATGGGAACAGGTAAATCAGGAAATTCAGGCATTTCTGCAACCTATTAGACAAGCCGCCGCTACACCCGATCTTCTGGCATCACAGGAGAACTTGGTTAAGTTCTTCACGACGCCAGTTTGTATTTACACCAAACTGGCTTCCTTATCCAACTAGGTCACAATCAAGAGAAAAAATTTGATCCCGAATGCCTTATAATTCTTGCACAGGTTAAGGGAAGATACTCCTCTAATCTCCCCAGTTGCTGCAGATTATCAAGCATGGCAGAATTTCCTTAAAGAGCAGCAAGTAGATGTCCCCAACCTTGCAATCATGCACATGCTTCCATAATCAGGAGAGGTCGCAGGTTGCATCATCCACGAACAGGTCGCAAGTCACTTTTTCCTTCAGGTCGCAAAGCATACCAACAAGCGAGAAGGCAAAAAGTGAAGACACCCACCGGTCATTTTTGTCATATATATACTCCCTTCGAGGGACTTGTAAAGGAATTTTTTTTTTTTTGGACTCCATGGAGAAAGGAAAATTGTAAAGCATTGAACAACCCCTTTTGAATGAATAAAAGAATTTGTCTAAAATCCACTGTTGGATCTGATGAGAATCGATGTGTTAATACTATGATTATTTTCTTATATGTCTGATATCCTATGATTAATTGATTTGTGTTTTCTGCTTATACTCTTCATGCATTTCAACTCATTGAATGTGTTAATGATGGTATTCTGTTTACCTTAAAACATGTTTGTAACTTCATTATTGACATCTATCTTATTCACGAAAACACCTAAGTAAGTATAGGTGGTTCTTGCGAGGTAGAACAATTTCTTCTATGGTTCGAACAACTTTTACGAACACGACCTTAATGATATGTTTCTAACAACATCTCCTTCAGCTGTGTGTTTATTTTTATCTTGCTATTTGTAGTGGTTTATGCTCATTGACAATCATCGATATTTCATCTTGTATCATCCGATAACTGTATGTTTATAACTTCCCAGGGTTCATTTGTGTCCAAGAGAAGGAATATTTAGCGATAGCCGGACCCACACCCACAATGGGATCCCTATCACAAACGGTTCAGAGTCTAATCAAGACTTTTTACCAGGGAGATCCCTCACTGTTGGTCGGACAAATTTTCCCGTCAACACCATGTCATCATCATCTTTCTTGGGAGGTGGAGGAAGGTCTCTTGCTTTACAAAGTACTGCATTTTCATCAAAAGTTATGTATGTGCTAATTTAAACCTTCTTTTGACCATGAATATATATTTTGCATGCATTATATTTTTCATAGTAACCCATAAACATACCTTTTCTAGCTGGAGCTTCTAGATTGCTTCTTTTGTCTTTCGGCACATGAAAGAATATGGGACGTCCAAATATATGAAGATGATTTATGCCAGGTGTGTTACCTTTGAATATTTCTTTTGGATTCTTGTTTCACAATGCTTGATGAGGCACCCGATTTTGAACATATACAACAACATGTGTGGCTTCATCCCACATAAAATTTGGTACCTTCTGATCGTGAAGCATGGCATGAGAAGCTTCCAATATTGACCGATTCTTCCTTTTAGCTAAGCCATTTTTTTTCAGGTGTGTAAGGTACAATAGTGTCCTTTTTTATCTCTTCCTTTTTGAATAACGCTATGAATTCTTTTGATATGTATTCTCCTCTTTTTTCAAACCTGAAAACTTTGATTCTTTTCCTTGATTGATTTTCGACCAAAGCTTTGAATTCCTGGAATTTTTCAAAGGCTTCATCCTTGTGCTTGACGCAGTACAACCTTGTATTTCTTGAGAAATTTTCAATGAAGGTGATGTAATAGAGATTACCACCAATAGAGTGCACAGGCATCAAATCACATATATATGAATGAATTTTATGGAGGATGTCATTTGTTTTGTTCTTACTTGAGGGGAATGGTCCCCTTGTTTTCTTTCCACTTGCGCAACCTGGAAAACCTCCATCATCCTGAGCTTGAACATTGGGAATACCTAAGACCAGTCTCTTCAAATTCTGAAGAGCATCATAGTGTAGATGAGCCAGGATGTGGTGCCACAATTCACTGAGATTATTGGTGTTGTGATCCAATGCTAGAAGTGGCCTTCCTATGACTTTGTAGAGACCCTCATATCTCAAACCTAATGTGAATGAATATTTCACATGTGAATCAGCAGGCCAGGTTAATACCTTTCCATTGATGAAGGAAACCCTCATCTCTTTATCTTCTAATGCAGATATATAAATTAAATTCCTCATTAGACTTGGCACATACATAACATCATGCATCAATATTGATTCCCTAGAGTTCAACTGAAACTTAATCGATCCAAATTCTTTTATGGGGTGAGTGGAGTTATCTCTTAATTATTTTCAACTTAGTCTCCCTCTCTACCAGATTAGAAAGGACTTCATTATAACTAGAGAAGTTATGAGTGGCCCCACTGTCAACTAACCAACTATCCCGCGAATCTGGTGGAGAAGAAATATTAAGTGCAGAAATGAGAATATATTCATATTTATTCACAACATTACTTTCATACCTGGGAGCCCTTGACTTCTTTTGAGAATTATGTTCTTCTTCATGGACGATTGAATAATCTCTTCTCCTTTCATATTTTCTATCGTGGTTTTACCTTCGATTGTCTCTTCTTCTTTTATCATTTTTGTTTCTTCTGGTATTGTACCGTGGCCTCTTTATCTTTTCGGGATAATCACAAGCATAGTGAACTTTCTTGTGGAAGTTGTAGCATTCAAGATGGGCTAGTGACCTGTCATTCCTTCCTTTTGAGATTTGAGGAAGAGGTCTTCTTGAAGAGCCTCATTTTGATCTCTTTCTTTTGTTATAGGCTACATACACAGTAGGCTCCCCTTCTTCATGCTTATGAATTCCTCCTATTGCGGTCATCATTGATTCTTCTTGAGTAAGCTTTCCTAAAATTTCATCAAATTACTGGAGAACGTTTCTTTTTTTTATTGTAGTAATGAATGTTTCCCAAATAGAAGGGAGACCTCTAAGAGTCACGACAACCATCTCTCTGTCAGGTACATTCTCTCTAACCCTCTGCAGTTGATATCTAATATGAGATATCATCATAATGTATGGCTGAATAGTTTCACCTTTGTTCATATTCATTTCCTTGAGTTTATATTTCAATGAAATGATCTAATTTAGATTGTTAACTTCATACATGACGGATATCTTGTCATACATGTCTCTAGACTTTCTTAAATTCCAAACATATGCAAGTAAATGATCTTGTAAACCATCAACTATGATTTTCTTTCCTTTGGACTCACCTTTCTTATATATGTTCTTGACAGAAGCGGAGGCATTTTCTGGAGGCTCGGGCATCCTTCCTTGAATGTATTCCAACACATTGTTGTTGTTAGCTATGATCTCCAATCTGACTTTCCATGCAACAAAGTTTGATGCATCACCAAATTTCTCATGTTCCTTGAAGGTAGAGGAAGACATATTGACCTTGGCTTGTAGATCAACATTCTGATAATGAGGGCTTCCCTGCTTGTATTCTCTTGGGCTTGTCCTTCAACTTAGCTCTAATACCATGGTAATTTTTCATATCGTTCTATGTTGTATCAATTACTTTAGCCCAAATTAATTTTCATTTATAGTGCATCCATATATTAGTAGTGTAAATAAACATAAATATTAATTGAAGATAGAAAAATGCATGCAGTTACAAAGAACACAATAACACAACCATAAAATACAACGGGTTGGTCCAAGACCAGGGAAAAAACTCACTATGGGGGAAACCCTTTCAAATCTTGTTCTTTAATATATCGTCATAAAAAAATTTCAACAGAGAGTACAATGAGCCTAATACATATATGTGCATTCAAAATAAATATATCATATCTTCAAATCTGTGGATCTAAAACATGAAGAACACAGATCTGATGGATCACCAAGTGAGCTCAGCTACCAAGTCCTAGATCTAAACCCATGATGCTAACAAAGACTGATATGAAGTGACTGTGACTGGGTGACAAATGAATGAAGGAATTACGCAATCAATTTAATGAGATCCAATCCAAATCATCCCATAAAATATATTAGCCATGACCTTAACACTCTCACCTTGCGACTGAATCTCCCTTAGCCGTGACTTGGATGCTCTATACTCACAGCTGAGGTCCTAATTGTTGGAATAAATACTGAGAGGGGGGGGGGTGAATCAGTATTTAGAGCTGACTGAGAAATTTTAAATTTTCTTTCTTAATACCATATGGTACTTTACTAAATCCAACTTGTACGTTCAAAGATCTTATTATGTCTTTACTTAGATCATTGCATCATTCATTCATCAGATGTTAAGAAGTAAGCATGAACAGAAATAACAGAACAAACCATCAAACATAAGCAACACATATGAACACCAATATTTAAGGTGGAAACCCAATTCAGGAGAAAACCACCACTGTTTTTATCTCAGTCTTCAATATTTATTATAAAGAAAACTTCTTACAATTTTATGCTGGCGCAGACTTATACCAGCACGCAGGCACCCACCTGTAGAAGGCTACCACCTTCTCACGTTTTCCAGTCACCATTGGAAGGGATCTCCAACCCCCTGATTTAACACCAGTTTTGTAGAAAGCTTTCACTTTCGCACTGAAGGCTTCAACCCTCAGCTCTACCAACTTTATCTTAATTTCTTCATCAGATTTGCATCAGATCTTCATGACTTCATTTTCAGATCTTCTTAGAGATTCATCATTTCTAGATCTAGAGATTATATCCATAGGTGCATCATAGATTCAGATTCATCAGAGACAGAGTTTGATCATGCAGATATCTCTTAAAAATTTTATTAATTAACAACCCCTCAATCTGCACACCCTGTAGTATAATCCTCTTCTCCTTATATAGTTTAGCCTTTATCAATACCATGAGTAGAAAACCACTCAAACGCTAATGGTATTCATATTAAAATTCGAACCAATCCAAATTGAAATCCCAATCTTCGTTCTTTCATGCACGAATCGTCCCAAATGTAATATTTATCTCCACCAAATAATACTATAGCCAAGGTTAAGAAACATTAACGTGCCGCTGATGGTTTTCTTTCTTTTATTGGAATTTTATTTATCAAATTCATGGAATTTGATAAATAAATATTATTCACAACCTTTGGTAATTAAATATATAATAGAACTTTATATTCATAACCATCACTTTTATCAAATGGCTTTTAAATAGACCTTTGGTTTCAGCCCCACATACATAATCGTCGGCCCTAATCAATATAATTTAAAACTGGGGCCCATCGCTAATGAACATTTCCATCTGACGGCAAAGCGCACATCGCTCTATCTTCAGATGATCTGACGGATATCGTTCGTTGATGATGCACGTATGATAACGCACGATGGCGCGTCGTACCTTTGATAACCTTCGTGCATCTATAGCAAATGAACACCGTCCGATGACCCCTTCCCAGATCAACGGCGTTCAATAATATCACTCGGCTTCTTTGTTCGAACATTAACGTGCGATGGCGCGCTTTGATAGTGGTTTTCGTGGGTCCACCTTTGCTACATGTCAACGTTTCTATGGAATCGCTCCCCAACCAGGAAATACCGCTTATCACCGAAAGGTGGTGCGATGAAATCCGGAAACCGCCTTCACTATTCACTTGGTCATGGTTCCGCTCTTCCACGCAGGGTTCCATCGCGCTTCCTTTTGTTATGTTCCACCTCTTTCCTTCCAGGTTCAGTTCATGATTCCAAAGGGTTAGTCCATGTTCCACCGAGATTTCAATGCCAAATACTCTATTTTAGTTCTTCCGCGTTATAACTAATTTTCCCTCGCTCCTCGTTCCTTTCTCCATGAAAGCCAGTTAGCTCCTTACTAATAGCGTAGACCCTTCCATGTGGAGCTTAAAACCATATCTTTGATCATATCATATATTCAACGAATATATATAACTCCACTGTCTACCAGTTTGGATACACTGACGACCGTATTAACATCGGCTCCTCGAACAACATACAGAGCACCATTAATCCCCTCATAGGGTTTCTTACTTATCACGGATTCCATCAGGATGCATACATGTGTTCACACATGAATTACCATTTACTAGAACATTCACTTATTATTTTCTATTCGATGGTTTTTCTACTCTGTCTCTGGACAATTCTGCTTCAATTATGCACTCTTCTTCTGCTGCTACTTTGCTTTTCTCTTTTCATAGTTACTGTTTCAGATGCTCCTTCTTTGCCAATTCCTTTGCCATCAATGACAATATTTCCAACAATCTCCCCCTTTGGCATTGATGGCAATACTCTTCCTCTGTTTTTCTTATAGAAACCCCTCTTTGTTTTTCCTCCCCCTTTGACATCAATGGCAAAGGGGTTGATCAATACCCTTTGCACCGACAAGACCATGCTCCCCCTAAGATCATGCTACATCTTCAAACAAAAATGACTTATACAAACAAGATCAAAGATGAGATCAGACTACAACGATTAATTGGAATGCCAACAATGCATCCTTTCCATATGACCAATGCTCCCCCTTAGCCTGTGCATCCTGAATACCTTCAACAGGAGCGTATCCAATTTAATCTTCTAAATTTAAGCAGGTTTGATCTTCTGCATGGCAGAAACTACTCCCAGTTTATGTTTGAGATATTCAAACACTTCCCAAGGTAGAGGTTTGGTAAATATATCAGCAACTTGTTATTTGGAGGGAACATACTCCAATTTCAACTTTTGTTCAAGCACGTGTTCACGTAAAAAGTGATATTTGATGGGAATGTGCTTGGTCTTTGAATGCATAACAGGATTCTTTGAGATACTGATGGCACTTGTATTATCACACATAATGGAGATAGGAGGTGAAAATTTGATTTGAATGTCTTGTAAGGTTTGCATCATCCAAAGAAGTTGAGTGCAACATGATGTTGCAGCCACATATTCTACTTCTGATGTAGATAAGGCAATAGAGCTTTGCTTCTTGCTGAACCAAGATACTAACCGGGGCCCCATATAGAATGCACCACCACTAGTGCTTTTTCGATCATCAACATTTCCAGCCCAATCTGCATCAGTGTAAGCATGAAGGGTAAGATCAGCATCCTTTGGATACCATAGTCCAAAGTCTTGAGTTCCTTGCAAATATTTGAATATTCTTTTGACAGCCTGAAGGTGAGACTCTTTTGGATTAGCTTGGAATCGTCCCACAATCCCAACTGCATGCATAATGTCTGGTCTAGTCCCAGTGAGGTAAAGTAGACTTCCTATCATAGATCTGTACTCTGGTTGATTCGTGATCATCATTGGCGATATTACATCCCGATTATCATTGTGGTGTGCTTGGGGATTGCAAAGTTTTCCCTTCTTCATACTTCTTCCAAGATTTGCTTAGATATTTAGCTTGGTAAGAATATGCCATCTGATACCATTTTACGCACTTGTAAGCCAAGAAAGAATGTTAGTTCCCCAAGTAAAGACATTTCAAATTCTTGCTGCATATCAGAAGAAAATTTCTGACTCATAGATTCTTCATTACTTCCAAAAATGATGTCATCAACATATACAACCACAATCAATAGTTTATCATTTTCATTTTTTGCGTATAAATTGCTATCAGCTGACCCCTTTGAAAATCCTTGTTGATGAAGATATTTGTCAAGATGATAGTACCATGCCCTTGGAGCTTGTTTGAGACCATATAGAGCCTTTTTAAGTATACAAACAAGTTTTTCATCATTTCCCAAAATGAATCCTTCTGGTTTTCTATATAAACTTCTTCTTCTAGATCACCATTGAGAAAAGTATATTTAACATCCATTTGATAAACTTTGATTTGTTGAAAGCTTGAAAAAGCAAGAAACATTCTTATGGCTTCAAGTCTAGCTACAGGGGAAAATTTTTCTTCAAAGTCTATACCTTCTTGTTGAGCATACCCCTTACAAACAAGTCTAGATTTATTTATTATAACATCCCCATTCTCATTTAACTTATTTTTGAATATCCATTTAGTTCCAATGACATTTTTGTCATGAGGTCTTGGTACTAATTCCCAAGTGTGATTCTTTTCAATTTGATTAAGCTATTCATTCATGGCTTGAATCCAACATTCATCTTTGCTAGCTTGACTGACATTGTTTGGTTCAATAGTGGACAGAAATTCCAGATTGCTAGAAGATCCCACAAGAGTCCTTCTTGTTTGTACACCTGATCCCTTTTCTCCCAAAATTTGAGATTCTGGATGATTCTTTTGAACATATCTGGATGGAGCTTTTTCAGATAAATCATCCTCGAGTTCTTCATTGAGTTCACTGTCTATATCATTCCTATTTGATGTAGAAGGATATATGTCATCATCATCTTCATCTGTTGTTTGTTTTTCTTCTTTTGGAGCCGCATGAGACTCATCAATAACAACATAAATACATTCAACAATCTTCCGAAGTCTTTTATTGTAACATTTATATGCTCTACTCCTAGAGGAGTAACCAAGAATTATTCCTTCATCTGCTCTGGGTTCAAGCTTGGCAAGCTTTTCATCATTATTTTTGATAAAGCATTTGCTTCCAAAAATTCTAAAATGCTTTAGAGTGGGAGGATTACCATACCAAAGTTCATATGGAGTTTTATCACTATTTACACGAACATGTGCCTTGTTGAGAATGTTTACTGCTGTATGTGTTGCTTCTCCACAAAATGTGTCAGGTGTTCCAGAATCATCAAGCATAGCTCTAGCCATTTGTTGAACTGTTCTATTCATTCTTTCTGCTACACCATTTTGTTGTGGAGTGCCAGCTACAAAAAACTGTCTTTTTATGCCATGTTGTTCACAAAATTCAAGGAATTAATTTGATGTATATTCTCCTCCTCGATCAGATCTAAGACAATTGATTTTTAGATCTAATTCATTCTCAACTAGTGCTTTGAAGATCTGAAATTTCTCAAATGCTTCATCTTTGTGTTTAAGCAACCCAATCCAACACATTCTAGAGAAATCATCAATAAATAAGATATATTTCTTTTCTGGAGTACATGTCGGTATGAATGAGGACTAAAGGCTTCTTGATGATCCTTCCTTGGCATTAAATTGTACTACGGTCTGCTTACCGAATTTGGCAAGAATTTGCTGTGATATTTTGAGTACGTGTATTGGAAGATATGGCTTGTTTAGAGTACGCTTGATTTGTTTGATTCGAGAGAAGCTCGGTACTGACATTTCATACCACCAACGATTTCTGAAGATTTACTCAAGTAACATTGTTCTTTGCAGTTCTTCAATACATACAGGTTGCTTGGAGTTCTTTTTCCTTTTATAATTGTTTTACCTGTATCAAGATCACGTACCGTAAATTCTTTTGAACTAAATACAACTTCAGTTACTTGATCACACATTTGACTTACACTTAACAGGTTATGCTTTAATTCATCCACATACATGACATTATTAGCTTTCACCTTTTCTTTTAGAAAAACAGATCCTTTACCCTTAATGACAACAGGAGTATCATTTCCAAATGTAACATTCTTTTCTTTTTCTAGAGCACTATATGCAAGAAGTTTGTTTTTGTCACCTGTCATGTGTTTTGAGCATCCACTATCAATGTACCATTGATTTTATTCTCCTTCTGCAAATAAATCTATGCCACAATTTTCAACCTGTAATTCCTTCTTTTTCCATACTTTGGAGCTTGAAGGAAGATGCTCTTTTGGCTAGACTTTGCTCCTGCATTCAAATTCTTCATGGCCAAAGTTATTGCAATAAGCACATTCAACTTCATTTTGAAGAGGATAAAAGTTGTTATAATTATTCTTCTTTGTTCCAATATCAATCCTTTGCTTTCTTTCTTCTCTTGTCATGATGGTTTTGTATGCAACACATTGAACAACTTTATGACCAAAATTGTGACATGAGAAACATTGTCCATTGAAGAATAAATTTCTACAATTATAAAATCTTCTACTTGAATTTACCTGTTGATTGGTGTTTCTTTGAAATGTACTCCTGTTAGTGTTCTTTGAATTGAGATGATCATGCTTTATCTGTAAAGATTCTTTATTCCCTTACTGAGGGGTAGAATGTTGTGTACTGGCTGTAGCTGCTTTTAGATAATTTGGTGTTGAACCCTGAGAAGATTCTCTGATATATCCAAGACCTGTCTTTAGAAGAGGAGAACATTGTATCTTGATAATATCATCTAAGGTTTCAGATCCTTTAGCAAATCTAAGATTCAAAGTCTTTACTTTCTCAATTTCTTTTCTTAGACTTACTATTTCACATTCTAATTTCTCATTATGTTTCTCTTTTTCTTGAAGCTGGTTGTTCACAGTCTCTATGGTTACTTTACTTTCTTCTAAGCATATTTTGAGTTGATCGATTTCATCAAGAAAATCATTGTCCTCTAAAGCATCCATAAAAGTATCCTTTTCTTCTCTAGACTCCTTTTCAAATGCCATGAGAAGTCTAAGATCTTGTTCACATTCTTCCTCACCCATTGACACCATCACCCGTTTTTATATAGTAATGTAGTGGTTAAACCGTATTCTTGTCTTTTCCTCGCGTTCTTTCTTTTTCATGTGTTTCTTTTACAGATACTTACATATGACCACCTCTATAAGAAAATATCAATGAATCTTACCCTCCGGAACGTCTGTATTTTGTTGGAGTTTCTTTACAAAATTTACCTCATCTTCTTCTGAGATATACCCTAATCCTTCTTCTTCTTGTACTTCTTTCCCTTTTGTAGAAGCTCTAAAGACGACTTCCTTGACTTCAGATGGTCCTCCTCTTCTCATTTCATATGCAGTTAGTATGCCATGAAGTTGCACCACAGTAATATTTTGAAGATCCTGCTTTTCTTCAAGAGCAGATACTTTTGACTCAAATTTTGTCATTAGTGATCTTAAAACTTTCTCAACCAAAGTAGATTCGGTTATTGTTTCTCCCAGATTTCTCATTCGATTTGCAATATCATCAAGTCGTAAAAAGAAATTAGCAATGATCTCCTCATTATGCATTTTTAGGTTCTCATATTGAATTCTGAGAGTTTGGAGTTTAGCACTTTTGACCTTTGCATCACCTTCATAGCTTAGAATGATTTTGTCCCATATTGCCTTTGATGTATTCAACTACATGACTTTGACAAATTATGATTCAGTTAGACTTCCCAATAGAGCATTAACCGCCTTTACATTTGTTTCATAATTTTTTCTTTCCGTTGGATCTGTTGGTACTACGGCTGGATATTGATATCCTACTTCAACAATAGCCCATACATCTGCACCCAGAGACTGAAGATAGGATCTCATCCTTGTTTTCCAGAAGATTAAATTTTTTCCGTTGAAGAGCGAAGGCCTGATAGATGCTATTCCATCTTGATTTCTCATCTTGATTGATCTTCCTTCTAGCGGCTAAGCTTTTCAGAAGGACCAGCTCCGATACCAATTCTTGGAATAAATACTGAGAGGGGGGGGGTGAATCAGTATTTAGAGCTGACTGAGAAATTTTAAATTTTCTTTCTTAATACCATATGTTACTTTACTGAATCCAACTTGTATGTTCAGAGATCTTATTATGTCTTTACTTATATCATTGCATCATTCATTCATCATATTTTAAGCAGTAAGCATGAACAGAAATAACAGAAAAAACCATCAAACATAAGCAACACATATGAACACCAGTATTTAAGGTGGAAACCCAATTCGGGAGAAAACCACCGCTGTTGTTATCTCAGTCTTCAATATTTATTATAAAGAAAACTTCTTACAATTTTATGCTGGCGCAGACTTATACCAGCACGCAGGCACCCACCTGTAGAAGGCTACCACCTTCTCTCGTTTTCCAGTCACCACTGGAAGGGAGCTCCAACCCCCTGATTTAACACCAGTTTTGTAGAAAGCTTTCACTTTCGCAATGAAGGCTTCAACCCTCATCTCTACCAACTTTCTCTTAATTTCTTCATCAGATTTGTGTCAGATCTTCATGACTTCATTTTCAGATCTTCCTAGAGATTCATCATTTCTAGATCTAGAGATCATATCCATAGGTGCATCATAGATTCAGATTCATCAGAGACAGAGTTCGATCATGCAGATATCTCTTAAAAAATTTATTCATTAACAACCCCTCAATCTGCACACCCTGTAGTATAATCCTCTTCTCCTTATATAGTTTAGCCTTTATCAATACCATGAGTAGAAAACCACTCAACCGCTAATGGTATTCATATTAAAAGTCAAACCAATCCAAATTGAAATCCCAATCTTCATTCTTTCATGCACGAATCGTCCCAAAGGTAATCTTTATCTCCGCCAAATAATACTATAGCCAAGGTTAAGAAACATTAACGTGCCGCTGATGGTTTTCTTTCTTTTATTAGAATTTTATTTATCAAATTCATGGAATTTGATAAATAAATATTATTCACAACCTTTGGTAATTAAATATATAATATAACTTTATATTCATAACCAACACTTTTATCAAATGGCTTTTAAATAGACCTTTGGTTCGGGCCCCACATACATAATCGTCGGCCCTAATCAATATAATTTAAAACTGGGGCCCATCGCTAACGAACGTTTCCATCCGACTGCAAAGAGCACATTGCTTGGTCTTTAGATGATCTGACAGATATCGTTAGTTGATGATGCATGTATGATAACGCGCGATGGCGTGTCGTACCTTGGGTAACCTTCTCGCATCTATAGAAAATGAACACCGTCCGATGACCCCTTCCCAGATCAACGACGTTCAATAATATCACTCGGCTTCTTTGGTCGAACATTAACGTGTGATGGAGTGCTTTGATAGCAGTTTTCGTGGGTCCACCTTTGCTATGTGTCAATGTTTCTATGGAATCGCTCCCCAACCAGAAAATATCGCTTATCACCGAAAGGCGGTGCGATGAAATCCGTAAACAGCCTTCACTATTCACTTGGTCATGGTTCCGTTCTTCCACGCAGGGTTCCGTCGCGCTTCCTTTTGTTATGTTCCACCTCTTTCCTTCCAAGTTCCGTTCATGATTCCAAAGGGTTAGTCTGTGTTCCACCGAGAGTTCAATGCCAAATACTCTGTTTTAGTTCTTCCGCATTATAACTGATTTGCCCTTGCTCCTCATTCCTTTCTCCATGAAAGCCAGTTAGCTCCTTACTAATAGCGTAAACCCTTCCATGTGGAGCTTAAAACCATATCTTTTATCATATCATATATTCAACGAATATATATAACTCCACTGTCTACCAGTTTGGATACACTCACGGCCGTATTAACATCGGTTCCTCGAACAACATACAGAGCACCATTAATCCCCTCACAGGGTTTCTTACTTATCATGGATTCCATCAGGATGCATACATGTGTTCACACATGAATTACCGTTTACTAGAACATTCACTTATTCTTTTCTATTTGATGGTTTTTCTACTCTGTCTCTGGACAATTCTGCTTCAATTATGCACTCTTCTTCTGTTGCTACTTTTATTTTCTCTTTTCATAGATACTGTTTCAGATGCTCCTTCTTTGCCAGTTCCTTTGCCATCAATGACAATATTTCCAACACTAATCAACCTAGAAACCTATTCGCGCCCTAAATATGGTATTCCTGCTACTATACCAACTCAGTTGTGACCTTAACACGTCCTGCTCATGGCTATGGCCTGAAAACTTTAGTATTGTGCCCGCGGGTCAGGCTGAGAAGACTCAGATCTATGCAAGCCTCTCATTTTAATCCTAAACCCTTGTGTGAGCTTCTCCCGGCGAACCTATGCAACCCAAGACAGAAAATATGAACCAATAAAAAAGAGAAAGAAGAAATATCATGAGCAAAAGTGTGAGAATGAGATTGGGGTCACTTATATTTATAACTTTGTGAGGAACAACTTGGGGCTTTGATCGAATCCACATGTGTTGAGGCCGACCCATAAAAATAATAAAATAACTCATAACTTAACTTTTTCTTAACCGATTGGGGCGATCTATAGGTTGATTTTGGTCCTCTCGAAAAGAGGATTTTAATGAAAATATAATCTTAATAATCTAAGCTGTCCAAAGTGGAATTTGACTCTAGTTGAAAAAATTACCAAAGGAAAGGGATCCCCTCCTCTAAAAGGATGTTGAAAGGGATGGTTCACACTAGATGAAATCAACATTATATATTCTCATATGAAGTATGATATGATTGGAAACTGTTAAGGAACTCTGATTGGAAGCTCCTGGAAATAAAACTATGTGGAGAAACAAAGGAAGATATCATGAGAAGTGCAACCATGGTAATGGCAGTTAACATCCAAGGAAACCAAGAATACTTGACTGGGAAATATTCTAGAAATATATGTAAAATTTGATTGAATTCCAGAAAAGATGAAGACCCTTGAAAATACATATCTTTAGGAGATGAGTCAATATGTATGAAGGATATTGATACCTACATGAAGATGTCATGATGAAATATCATCACTAAGGTAATTTTTTATTTAATTATTCATATTTATAATTGAATAATATATGGCTTCCAAAGGGAAGTATATATCTTCTACCATTGAAAACCATATGGTAAGATGAAATATCCTTGAAAGAAATATGGTATGGAGATAACAACATGACATGAAGCTAGACCAGATGAGAAGATTGATGAATCACTCTCCAACAGAATGATGACATGACTCATGGAAGAAATTGATGTATGGTTTGTGCCCTATGAAGAGATACAAAAGATGAAGAATCCTCAATGAAGAAGAAATTCATGACATCGAAGGAAGGAGTTATTTAGAGCAGTTGGATGTCCCATAACTTTTCTGAAGAGCTGCTGCAGGTCCTTGATTAAGAGGGAGCCTGGAAATAGGTTTCCTACTTGGAAGAAACTTGGTAATTCCTAAGTCAAGATGGAGCTTAGGTACATTTGTTGTATAGGAATGAGTACATTCCTCGATGGAATATGTCCTCCCTAATTGAGAGGGAGAGATAGACACGTCATTATGGTCTTCAGCCGGAAAGACAAAATGGAGGATTAGATAATCATATGGAATATGATGGTCTTTGATGATGTATTATGGAATCCAGGATAATATTAGTTGTGGAAGGACTGATATGTGAAAATTCCTAAAATATGGAACCTTATTGCAGCAACTGGTATTAATTCTTCTAACTGATAACTTGATTATTTAGTTTATTGATATGGAAAAATAAAATTAAACACACTACCACATTCACTAAATAAACTGCGGAAATAATACAAGTGTAGAAATAGAACTGAAACAAGAATATCATAAACACATTTGACTTTATTATTTTGGACTAGCGTCCGCAAAAAAACCCAATGTGGGAAAACTGGTGCAACAACTGAGGGTTTTAGTATTATGCAATAGTAATTTCTGAAGACATATCTGAATGCCTCTCCCGACAATTCAGTTACAAAGAATATCACCGACAAAAATATTAGTGAGGTTACCTCACATTATAACTAGAAATCATAGTTGATCCAGCCATTGAATGAGTTTCCTTTGATAGCCTCTGTGATGCCTCTATGCAATCACTGTGCAGTCTCAGCTTCAACCCTCTTGGGAACTACGTCACTCAGTCTATGGTTTGATCTATTCCCTAAAATATTTGATCTCTGCCTTCTGGTCTCACACCCTGGGTCCCGCTTCTGAAATCGATTCTTCCACAAATTCTTTGGATTTAATATTGCCCTTTGTTTAGTCCTACATGGCTCTACATCAGCCTCTCTAGCTCTATGCTAGAGTTGTTGGATCTCTCTCTACCCTCTCTATTGATGATTCTCAAACCGAGAAATATTTCTCTTCAGATACTATCTTTGCCCATATCTGTATAGAATCACTTGGTCAAATTTTTCCTCTGTGCACTGCTCACTTCAGAAAATTTGATCTCTTGATCATCTCGGTGTATTTTTCCAAATGACCCTCAAGCCTTTCTTATAGTCTTCTCATTGAAACTTCAAGGATCGAGATTAGATCTCCAATCAATCGCTAAGATTATATTTTGACTTGATTTTCCTTTTCTAAAAAATTCACACCCATATTCTATTAATTCACTTTAATTATTTTATTTTCCTAAGTTTATACTTAGGGTCCTTTTAAAATAATTAATTTTTTCAATAAAATACAATCCGGGTGGAATTTCCTAAAATGATTTATGGATTATCTAGAATACATGTTTAAGACTCTCTAATATTTTGAGACTAAGAGCACATCAGATGCTACCAGAAATCAACACTCTCTCTTAGCGAGGAATGTTCTCTAACAATACACCCTGCTGAGTACTACTCTAATTATGCAACATCTCCCTCTGCATTGTTGATGTCTGACATTATTTCCCACAAAATCTATGCAAATGTTGCATCTGTGATGTTGTTGATATTGCCACTATCAACACTACATCCGTACTGCAAATCCCCCTCAAATTCTGCGTCCATGCTGTTGTTGACACTGCCATTGCCACTTGCTACTGCACTACAATATGACTGCTTATTTCAACTAAAGAACATCCAAAATTGAACAAATGTTCAGTATGATGCATCTCAGTACCAAAGGTATGACTTTTGCTAGCCTCTGCATTGTCCCTTTAAATTTTTTGTGTTGCTGCTGACTCTGTGTTGTGCCTCACTGCATTGCTTCCAACTCTGCTCTACGTTGCTCAAGTTCTAGCAAGGCTAACCACTTCTTTATCACTTATACACTCCTCAGCACCAATTGACACTCGTCCATCCTCCTACATATTATTTGGGTATTCGTAGCAAGGTATTGATGCGATAGGTGGACTACTTAAGGATCCTTCCCAATATGTAGATCTCTAGGTCTATAGCTCCAATGCATCCCACTTCCCTCCTGCATGTATATGAGTTATCATGGAAAAATCCTCCTCATCGATCTTGGCAGGTGTTTCTTGTGGATCATGATTCTCCTCCATGTCCTTATTCTTGAGAGGACACGATGTGGCATAATGACCCATTTCACCAAACCGAAATAATTTAATGTTGGAAAGATCCTTCTTCCTTCTGAACTACTACTGTTTCTCCTTTGATGCAAGGGCCACATTATCCTCCTCCTCCTTCAGCTTCTTCCCACTACTCTTGTTGCCCTCAAGTTGATACTTGAGTAAGTCCATCCTCATCTCTTCTTGTTGAAGAGTAACCCACATTAACTCCCAATCCAGCAAATTCTCTCTTCCCAGAATGCTCTGACCATCTGACCATCTCGGTGGCCTGAGGAGCTGATCCCACAACTGACAGTTGACCTCAATTCTCCTGAAGTCTAGATAGGAATGGATCAATGCGCTCACCTTTCTTCATCCTAGTAGTATGCGTCTTCTCCACTAGATACATATTCCACTACTTGAAAGATCCTTGATATAGCTTCTCCAAGCCCTACCACATTTCTCTAGCAGTACCTTTGCTAGCTAAGAGACATACGACATGATCCCTAACTCCATCAAGGATTAGGCACTTTTCCTTTGCATATTCTTCTTGTATTCCTTCAAAGGATCTGCATCTACTGGAACATCCACAGTACCTTCGACAAAGAGCTTGAGATCTTTCTCATCTAGCAGGAATTTGATCCGTTCCTACCATATCGCATAGTTAGAGGCACCCTCCAACCTGTCTTGATCTCTCAACCTGCTTGCTGCCATTTATTTCTATAGAAAAATGTTGAATCTACGTCCCTCTATTTCTCCTCTATGCAGAACTAGACTGGATTACGCACTCCTTGCGCGAGATGGTATATCTACCACCCAAAAACTGTTTCTCAACTCTCAAAAAATAGAATTCCCCGGCTAGGGATGCCTTGAGGAAGAAAATCCCATCAAAGTGTCTCCATATCTCTCTTTTAGTGCTTTTGCACCTACAATCACTATTGTGCAAAAACTATGCCCCTTCAGCTATTGATCTATTGTGTTGCTCCTTCTGCCTCTACCAAAATACAACTTGAAAAACCTTTCCTCTCTATCGACTCACTCAAAGAGATATATTCATTGCTGCTTTTGGCCCTCATGGCTTGGACCGCGTAATACACTAGGGGATCAATCTGTTTCTTAAGCAACTCTTTGATCCTGACTTCACCAACGTTGGATCTACGAATATATTCTTATGTTCCTCCTACACTTAGCTATACAAGCTCTGATACCATGTGAAAATTCATAAAATATTGAACCCTATTGGAGAAATTGGTATTAATTCTTCTAAATGATAAGTTAATTATTCAGTTTATTGCTACAGTAACATAAAATAAACACATTGCAGCCTTCACTAAATAAACTATGGAAATAATACAAGTGTAGAAACAGAATTGAAACAAGAATATCATAAACACATTTGACACCGTTATTTTGGACTAACGTCCCTGGAAAAACCCAATGCAGGAAAACCGGTGCAACAACTGAGGTTTTTATTATTATGCAATAGTAATTTTTTAATACATCTTTGAATGACTCTCTCGAAAATTCAGTTATAGAGAATATTACTTACATAAATATTAGTGAGGTTACCTCACACTATCACTAGAAACATCAACTGATCCGGCCACTGAATGAGCTACCTATAATAGCCTATGCATTGTCTTTGTACAATCACTGCACAGTCCCAGCATCAACTCTCCTGGGCACCGCGTCACTTAGTCTCTGGATAGATATGTTCCCTGAAATATTAGATCTCTGCCTCCTGGTCTCACACCCCGGCTCCCAGCTTCTAAAATTTATTCTTCAGCAAATTCTTTTGATTTCATCTTTCCCTCTGCGTAGCCCTGCGTGGCTCTACGTCAGCCTCTCTAGCTCTGCGCTAGAGCTGTTGGATCTCTCTCTTCCCTCTCTGTTGATGATTCTCTGAGCAAGAAATATTTCTCTTCCGATACTATCTCTGCTCCTCTCTATGTAGAATCTCTCGATCAAATTTTTCCTCTGAGCACTTCTCACTTTAGAAAATTTGATCTCTTGATCATCTCGGTGTATTTTTCCAAATGGCCCTCAAGCCTTTCTTATAGTATTTTCATTGAAACTTCAACAACTGAGATTAGATCTCCAATCAATGGCTAAGATTATATTTTGACTTGATCCACCTTTTCTAGTACATTCACACCCATAGTCTATTAATTCACTTTAATTATTTTATTTTCCTAATTTTAGACTTAGGGTCCTTTTAAAATAATTAATTTTTTCAATAAAATGCTATCCAGGTGGAATTTCCCAAAATTATTTATGGGTTATCTGTAATACACGTGTTTAAGACTCTTTACAAATTTTGAGACTTATAGCACATCTGATGCTACTAGAAATCAACATGATATACTTTTAGGACTATGAATCCAAGATATGAATAGTCTTGGACATACTCTGAGTGAACCCACGTGGGGTATGTTCCAAGAGAGAAAATTATGAATATGTATATTAATCATTAGTCTCACCAAAATTGAGGCTCAATATTTGGTGGAGAGATGGATTTTTTAGTTAAGGCCTTGCTATGTGACAATGTTGATTGATATGATGTTATACAGATGGGTTACCAATCCGATTCTTCTTATCATGAGAAATTCTTCAAATTGAGAATGACCACGTACCATTATGAATACCTCCCTACTTAAGAGGGAGTGTTGAAAAGTGTAACTAGGTGTGGTTTTCATAATGACATGTAATTATGAATTTATGTAATGAAGAGACAAAGATAATAAAATGCATTTATTGTAATACTTGCATCATGGGTTTCATGAGCAAGGAATTTTTATTATAGGTCAGATACTTCTTCTTCATGTATTTATTTATTTTTCATCTTGTCAATATAATTAGAGTCATGTAAATGAAGTGATGTTACACTTAGAAAATATCTAGAAAGTCCTCCAAGACAAGCACAATTCTCCTCCTTAATGTTGGCCTCAAGATGCACTATTCACATCAGAAATTAGTCACATCATGTCGGCTCACAGAAATTAGTCACATCATTTCACTTGAAAAGGTCGACTTATTAGCATGGTCAACCCACTATAAATAGGTTTCTAGGCACCTCGCATCACAACAGAAGACAATCTCGCATATCTCTGAGATTATCGAGTTAATCACAAGAGATGACTTCGGACTTGGGCATAGTTTTCGAACTAAATTGCAAAAGTTTGTTTCGGATGGATGCAACCCTCAAATGGGTATAGGAAGAAGACAGAAGGCTCTGATGGGTATAGGAAGAGGCTCAAATGAATAGAAGGCTTGAATGGGTACAATGTTGTGGCTCGATGATGTTGTACAGTGATGTGGTTCAGTGATGCTATGATGTATTTCAATTATAAAATAATGTGGTGATACAATGATGTAGCTCAATGTGATACAATCACTACATTCAACACTGTTAGTCTTCGGTGATTGTTTTTTCATACTGTTATGATAGTGCTGCAATCTGAGAAAAAATTTACACTCTTGGTAACAAGGATGAAAAAGACAGTGATGATAATAATGAATATATCCATTATGCTTTACCGTGTAAAAGAAGAGGATAGAAGGAGAAGAAGACAATTAAGGAAACCATTGTCTTGGTCTTGGAGGGGCTAGATGTTGAGAATTTGGAGGGCAAGTGATTAACTCAAATTCTCTTCTTGATAATTACTTGTGAGCTTGCTTATGTATTCTTAGTTAATCTTTCATCAAGTTAATTATCAAAGCACTAGTCAAATGTAGAGACAAAAATAGTTTTCACTTGTAACTGAACATCTTGATATGTAGTTAGGAAGGTAAATCTCTGATTTACCTTCCTCACTTTCTACTAACTTTAGATCATTGTTTTGACAAGTTCTTTCCTTAGATACTTTACAGCCATAGATGTTCTTACTGTACTCTATCTGCACCTTCAGTCATTGTACCTTCAATCATCGTGTACCTTCAGTTATCATCGAACCTTCAGTCACCATCATCGTACCTTCAGTAAATTATACTTCAAACTGTTTTGAACTTTTCCTTATGTCTGCAGCCTTTTAGATGTTATATAACCCGAGATAGATCCACACTAGCTACTCCCTTTTCCACGCTATCAACCTCAGTCTTGTCCACAAATTCAACGCTGTCTTCTTCAGTTTCTATTCGTAATTTTAATTATGTTCCCTTTAGATTCTTTTTGTAATTTCACCTCAGATTCTATCCGATATCAAACTCAGACAGATTTGTATATATTTTTGTTCTTAGACCACGCCGTTATTTCTTCAGGGATACGTAATTTCCCTTGGTATATCCGCACTGACTCAAAGTTCAATATGCAAATATGTGTGTCATAACTTAACCGTAGTGTGGACTTATATATATAAGACTTGAACAACTTATGGGCCGACTTCATAACCTTAACTTAGGCTGACATGTAGATGGTTTCTTTGGCATATTAGTTCACATATATTTCAAGATAATTGAAGGATGCTTCCGCTATTTATGATCTTGTCTTCCAACACCTTTTCATAGTTACATAGTTAGCATGAAGACCGACCTAATTACATTTCACAACACTCCCTCTTTACTAGGGAGGTATTCATATAGTCATATGATCATTTCCAAACTAAATAATTTCATAAGAAAAATCGGATTGGTAATCACATCTGTATAGCATCATATCAACCAGCATTGTACTAGTGCAAGGCCTTGACTAACATCCCCATCTCTTCAATGAGACAATGGGCTTCAATGCTTGTGAGACACATGGCTTATAGACACCTTCGTCATTGTCTCTCCAAGGTACATACTCCACTCGGGTGTTCCCAAAGTATGACCTTCCTAGACTATTCTTCTCTTGGGTAGCTAGCCCTTAAAGAATATCGGTCCCCGACTACTCTTATCTTGAATGCCCAATCACATTCTCAAAGAGTATCGAATGCCAAATGATTACCCAATCCTCCATTCTATCTTCCCAAGAATAGAATGATGTGTCTATCTCTACCTCCCAGGGAGGACCTATTCCAGAAGGGAATATACTCATTCTTATGCAAAGAATGTACCTAAGCTCATCCTTAGGAATTACCAAGTTTCTTCTAGGTAAGAAACTTACCATCAGGCTCCCTCTTAACTAGGGACCTCTAGTAGCAATGGTGAGACACCCAGCTACTCATGAAGAATTCCTGTCCTCGATGTCATGGATTTCAGTATTGAGGAATCTCCATCTTTTAGCTTCATAGGGCACAGATCATTCATCACTTCTATCCTGAGTCTTGTCAGCTATCAGAGTGATTCACCAGACTTCCTTATCTGGTCCAATATTGTGCCATGCTGCTTTCCTTCAAATCATCTCCCAGGATCATAAATCCTTTCTCATGGTTAGCAGCCCTGCACAAATTCATCTAGATAAACATTTACATATGAACCTTTTAAAACAAAAGTTACCTCAATGATGATATTTCACTATGACATCTTCCTGTAAGCATCGACATCCTTCATACAGATTGACACATCTCCTAATGATATGTTTTTCCAAGGGTCTTCTTCTTTACCAGAATTCCATCAGAGTCTACATATCTTTCCAGGAGATCTCCTAGTCACATCTTATTGGCCTCCGGATGATAAATGCCTCTTGACATGGCTACATTTCATGATCTCTTCTTCTCTGCACATTCTTGATTCCCAGGAACGTACAAATTTCCTAGTTTCTTGTTCACATACAACCACCTCATATTCCGTGAGGATATATTATGTTGATTTCATCTACCCGAGCATTGAGAGATACTCCTCCATAGATCATAATTCTAAGTACAAAAGTCCATTACCTACAACCACATGACATGACTTAAAAACATCCAATGTCAGCATATAAATATATACATACCTCATACCTTTTTCCCTTAAGTCATTCTATATCAATTTCTCAAGAATGAAGAGCTTCATTCCCTTGGCCTGCTTCATCAATATGTCATTACATCTACAAATATGTTTCCATGATGACCCTTCCTTCTTGATGACTGCTTTACATTAGTAATGTTTGTCAGAGAGGTTTTCCTGGAGCTGATTCACCGAGAGCTCCTACCATGCTTAGATCAGGATGCTACATTATCACATAACCAACATAAGTCAATTTATTATTCATAATTTTGTGAGATTTCTTTGAATCTTCTTTTTCTTTCTCCTATTGAGATTGTCCCTTTAGGACCAACTTTCTTGTAATTTCCATAAGTCTCCCACTTAAACTTTCCTTTTTCTTCTGTGAATGTTTGAGTCTTTTATCCTTCAAAATTTTTTCCCTAGATTTGTCTTTTTCCATATAGCATAGAGATCATAAGTTGAATGAGGTAATTTTCTTGTCTATTTGTTATGTTTTTCATCTTATAATATTTTCCAGATCACACAGTTGATATCCATTCATTCTTTGATACCTCAATTTTGTGTAAATCGGGTCTAAGTGACATAACCTTATTTATTTCATAGAATAGTTCTTTCAGCTTATCATGTATTCTATTGATGTCTCCAATTCTTCATATACATAGGGATGTGAGGACTTTGACTGATTCCATAAGAATCCTTTGAGCCCTTCTATCCCTTTCCATGTATTCAGATAAATATTGACCTATATAGTATTTCCATGACTTTACTTTCTTCGAGGCCTATGACTATAATCCTTATGTAAGGATTCTTGGTAGCCCAACCAGCTCATAGAACTCCCTGCAAAAACAAATTCATTTAACCAAATTTGATTATCGAATGAAAATACTTACTTGATAAGTGATGAGTCTTCAGCTTGATTGCTTTAGTTGTAATATCACTGAGAGTGAATGATTTTTCACTGAACTGTGGTCTTCATCATATCACTAAAATTTATCTATTGTACGAACTATGTGTGCACCTAAAACAATAAATATAACGTCGATACATTGGGATTTTTGTTCAAAGTTTTAGTTACTGCAATTGCATCGAATTTGAGATTATGCTTAAGGTGTATGTAAGTGATCCGAGAATGTATCACCGAGACTGAAAATTCTGAACTGTGTTCTTAGGACTGTAACTGATCTCTGAAAATTCAGGGAATTCGATCTGTATTAACCCATCCAAATTGTACCTAGGAAACTTCCTTGTGTTATAGTGCTGAAACAGTGAGGATATTTCACTGTGGTGTCGAAACTTTGCCCAGGTTCTAAGCTCCAATTGGCACTGAGATCTACAGTAGAGAATGGCACCATACATTCTTTTTTAAGGTATCTAAATTGTAGTCGAATTCAGTGATTAGAAAATTTGATGCTTGTTGCTTTGAGACACTTTACCTTGCTTAAATGCCATTCTTGAAAACTAATCCTTGAGTGTCTCTTTTATTAGATGCCCTTCTTTAGAACCATAGCTCTGATTCCATGTTGAGAATTTGGAGGGCAAGTGATTAACTTAAATTCTCTTCTTGATAATTACTTGTGAGCTTGCTTATGTATTCTTAGTTAATCTTTCATCAAGTTAATTATCAAAGCACTAGTCAAATGTAGAGACAAAAATAGTTTTCACTTGTAACTGAACATCTTGATATGTAGTTAGGAAGGTAAATCTCTGATTTACCTTCCTCACTTTCTACTAACTTAGATCATTGTTTTGACAAGTTCTTTCCTTAGATACTTTACAACCATAGATGTTCTTACTATACTATTTCTGCACCTTCAGTCATTGTACCTTCAATCATCGTGTACCTTCAATTATCATCGAACCTTCAGTCATCATCATCGTACCGTCAGTAAAATATACTTCAAACTGTATTGAACTTGTCCTTATGTCTGCATCCTTTTAGATGTTATATAACCCTAGATAGATCCACACTAGCTGCTTCCTTTTCCATGCTATCAACCTCAGTCTTGTCCACAAATTCAACGCTGTCTTCTTCAGTTTCTATTTGTAATTTTAATTTTTTTCACTTCAGATTCTTTCTGAAATTTCACCTCAGATTCTATCTGCTATCAAACTCAGACAGATTTGTATATACTTATGTTCTTAGACCACACCGTTATTTCTTCAAGGATACGCAATTTCCCTTGGAATATCTGCACTGACTCAAAGTTCAATACGCAAATCCATGTGTCACAACTTAACCGCAGTGTGGACTTATATATAAGACTTGGAAATCTTATCGGCTGACTTCATAGTCTTAACTTAGGCTGACATGGAGATGGTTTCTTTGGCATATTAGTTCACATATATTTCAAGATAGTTGAAGGATGTTTCCGCCATTTATGAGCTTGTCTTCCAACACCTTTTCATAGTTACATAGTTAGCATGAAGACTGACCTAGTTACATTTCACAACACTAGATAGGTCAAGGGTCATGGTCTTGGTATTCGTCAATTAGAATCTCTATAAGAATAAATTTATGTGATTTTTCCTCTCAAAGGGTGAGAGGTTTTGGCCCTGGCTTGCAAGCCTAATTATTTTAACTCTTGTGTATTTGATAATTGACTTGATGAATAACATAATAATCTAACAAATATAAGATCTAAGAGAGATAAGCATGAATTACATCACAAGTAATTATCAAGAAGAGAAATTTTTAATAAAATTAAAAATTTCTCGACATAGCTTTCATCATGTTTTGATTTATGAATGAATGAACAATGAACCTTAGACCTAATATATGATGATGCATCTAATGTGATAATGAATCATTGCTTCTTAGAAATTATTAGATAATTATGAGTCCCTATGCTCAGATTTATTATTATAAGATGTAGAATGCATATTTGTGACATGTTTAATGAAATTTATGTCATGGATAACAGTGGTCTAGTCAAGTATTTGTTCAATAATTTGCATTGGCATCATTATCTCTGTGTTAATTTTAATTTCTGTAAGTTTCATGGAGTCCTGGAAGTGAATAGGTCCTAGGCCTATAAATTAGCCTTAAATCTCGCTGTCATTGACATAGCACTGGAAGAAAAAGGCTACAGTCTCACTCAGTCAAGATCATGGGAGTGATTAGGGCTCTTATTCACATGCATGCCTTGGAAAAGGAGCGACTGGTGGTTTCATTCCTTGAAATGTTGAGTTCCCTCAGGGTTTGGTCACCTGGAAGGGTTAGTTAGCTCTTGGAGGTGTTGTAGTATGTGTGGATGTTTAGATTGATTTTTTTCAATTGGTTACACTTCCTTAAGGTAACCTAGGAGGTTGAATCAGATCATAGTATCCTCTCATCACGTGTTTACCCGAGTGGACTGGTTAACTTAGGTAAATGTGGGAGGAGGGTGTTACAGAGTGGGAATAGAGCATGGTTCACTCCCTTGGACTAGAAGGGCGGTGTGTTGGTCATGCATTCATATCGGTTACATATGTTTTTCTAATACTTATGTTCCATGTGCTTGTGGCATATGCATGGTGGTGGTAATGGTTGTAATGGTGTCACCATGTGACAGTCAATGGAATTGTTGTTGGATGTGTTTATCATGAGGTTATGTTGATTATGCACTGGATATGCATGTCAATATTTGTATGTAATGTGTATGTGTGCATGTCATACATATGTTTTTATGTGTGCATTGTGTCTATTTGGTGTTATGGTTGTGGCATCATGCATGGTAACTGGATAATGGTTGAAATGATGATTATATGTTGACTTGATTATATATATATATATATATATATATATATATATATATCTTGTGCTAATATGGTTGGTCTTTCACATGAGATATCCTCTCCAAATTATACTTAGGTACGTTGGTTTGTTTATGCTTTGGTTTAGCTGACACAATATTCCTTGTAGGAAGAAATCAAGATGAATAACAAGATGGTAAACTACATATATTCTCCCTATGAATCAGATGAGCAGCATGGTGTTGGGAACTCTTTTGAATTAGCAAACACATTGAAAATTTTGAAGGAATAAATAAGGATTTGAAAAGCAGAGAATGAAAAAATCATGTAGGAACAAGAGAAACAAGAAGAAGTTAATGCAGTGATTCTCCAGAGTTTTTCAGAATTGCAATGGGATCACTATGGATCAACTATGGACAGGAGGATGTAAATAATGGTGATAGTCGGTCTCATGGTGGTCATAGGTTAGATAAATATGACATGATTATAGGTGGTATATTCTTGGATATTCGGGTAGGAGAGGTGATGGACACAGGTACTAATCTAGTTCAAGTTTTGAAATGCACTATGATCATCATCATTATAACCTTTATAGGAGAAGTGTCAGGGGATACTTTCTAGATTACTTTAATAAAGTTAATTCGGCTACCTTTGATGGAGATTTTAAGAAGTCGGAAGATGCAGAGGATTGGTTATTTTGGATGAATAAATTCTTTGAGTTGCATAATTACACAAATAATATGAAGGTCATAGTAGTTATCTTCAGCCTCAAAGGTAAAGCATATATCTGGTGGGAAGATGTGAAGTGAGTCAAAGACATCAAGACAAAGGAGTTGATTTGGCATGAATTCAAAAGACTCTTTATAAATAAGTACTTTTCAGAGAGGTATTACATCAACAAATCCAAGGAGTTATATGAGCTTAAAATGGGATCGATGATAGATGAAGAGTATATGACTAAGTTCCTGGAGCTATGGAGGTATGCATTGTATCTTAAAGAATAAAATAATAAAGTTCAAAGGTTTGTGAGTGGATTTCCATTAGAATTTAGAGATCATATTGAATATGATGAGCCTCGGTCACTTGAGGAAGTTATTAGGAAATTAAAACATTGTTATGAAAAGTCAAAGAATAAGACAAAAATCACCAAGGATAGAAAGGGAAATATAAAGGTAAAGGTAAACAGCAACTGAAATAAACAAGGCCTCAGAATGTAGAAGAGAAATAAAATGTTGCACGTTACAAGAAGTTCAACGTAATTAGACAGGGACATGGGTCACAGCCTGGAGGACAGTAGAATAGAGGTGATGGTACCAGATGGCTAGAATGTTGGATATGTGGTAAGGAGAATCTCAAGAGATATTATTTGTAGTATCAGGGTGGTAGGCCTCGTATCTATATTTCATAGGATGCATATAATGTTGGGGATGTTTGGAAGTGCATTCCTTGTATCTATGCAACGCTGGATAATAGGTAGGCAAATCATCAGGCATCTATCATTGAGATGGATGGTAAGATTTGTGATCAAGTTGTTTCTATTTTGATTGACCCTGTATCTAATTATACTTATGTTAATCTGGACTTGGTGGATAAGTGTTCTTTGAATAAAGAAGTGCATGCCGAAACTTGGTTAGTGCAGTTGGCTACAAGTACAAATAAGAGAGTTCATGATTGGGTAAGAGCTTGTACATTCGAGTTGAATGGTGTGAATATTTCAGCACATTTGAATGTATTACCATTGGGATCATATAATATGATTTTGGGTATGGACTGGATATACCTTCATAAGACCAAACTGGATATTTATGAAAAATACATTGAGTTCTTGGATGACAATGGAGAACAGATATTATTATAGGGTAAGAAGAAGGAAAAATCAGTCAAAATGGTTAAAGGTATGTAGGAAAAGCGCAGTTGCAGAAAATTATCTGTTTTATTTGTAGTGCACATTTCTAGCGATAAAGGTAAGGAGGGTGAGGATGCAAAGATATTGAGAAGGTACCCGATTTTACAAAAATTTCAGGATGTGATTCCAGCAGAGATTCCATAGTTTCTGCCTCATAAAGAAGTATACTTTTCTATTGAGTTGGTACCAGGGGCAACACCAGCATCAAAAGAACCATAAGGGATGAGCACTCTAGAGTTAGTAGAGTTGAAGTAGCAGTTGAAGGAAATTCTTGACAAGGTATACATTAGGCCAAGTGTATCACCATGTGGTGCACCGATATTGTTTGTGAAGAAGAAGGATGGTACTCTCAGGTTGTGCATTGATTATAGGCAATTGAATAAGGTGACCATCAGGAACAAGTATCTCTTATCGAGGATTGATGAATTATTTGATGAGATGAAGGGAGCAAGAGTATTCTCAAAGATTGATTTTGGATTCGTATATCATCAGGTACACATCAAGGAAGAGGATATTTACAAGACATATTTTCAGACCAAGTACGAGAATTATGAGTTTGTTGTAGTTCCATTTGGTTTAACTAATGCTCCGGCTGCCTTTTTTTCTTGATTAATAGTGTGTTGCATCCTTAACTAGACAATTTTTTATTGTATTCATTGATGACATCTTGATATATTCTAATAATGAGGAAGAGTATGTTGATAATTTAGCAGCAGTGTTGAGATTGTTGAGAGGGCATCAATTGTATGTTAAGCTTAATAAATGTATTTTGTTTCAGACATAGATACATTACTCGGAGCATGTGGTCTCCAAGGAAGGCATAGCAATGGATCCAGAGAAGATAAGAGCTATCATAAAGTGGGAAACTCCTAGAAACGTGGATAAGGTACTATCATTCGTAGGACTAACAGGCTATTATAGGAGGTTCATCTGGAATTTCTCCCAGATTGGATATCCTATTGCGTCATTGCAGAGGAAAGGAAATAAATTTGAATGGAAGGAGTAATGTGCAACAAGTTTTGAACAATTGAAACAGTTATTGAAAAATTCTCTAGTGTTAAAGGTTGAAGATTTGGACAAAGTGTGTGTAGTGTGTACATATGCTTACAAGAGATGACTTGGTGGAGTCCTTATGTAGGAAGGATAGGTAATATGCTATGAGTCACGGAAACTGAATGAGAACGAGCATAACTATCTGACATATGATCTTGAGTTAGAAGTGATCATCATGCATTGAATATGTGGAGGTATTATCTTCTTGGCAAAAGATTTATATTGATGAGTAATCACAGTGGTTTGAGATACTTCTTTGACCAGTCAAACCTGAATTCCAGGCAAGCTATATGGTTGACCATGATTAGTGAGTTTTACCTTGAGATCAGGTACATCAAGGGAAAAGAGAATGAGGTTTTATATGCTCTTATCAAGCGAATATAGGTGAATCATATAACAGTTATGAGTTCTTATGGGACAGACTTGCAGGATCGGAACTTACAGACAGGTTAGCATGATGACATGTATAGATATATTATACACAATTTATAGCAGAGTATAGGTACAAGTACATGTAGTGGTACAAGTACACGTATAGGTAGTGGTACAGGCACATGTACAGGTGCAGGTACAGGTGTACAGGATATGGACTATCATCTCTCAGCAAATGGCTTGATCAGATTTAGGGACAAGCTATATGTGCCAAAAAGTAGTGATCTCAAGAATAATATCTTGAGGAAGTTTCAGGTGAAACCATATTCATGTCACCTAGGATACCAGAAGACATTAACAACAGTGAAGAAATTGTATTATTGATTGAATCTGAAGAAGGATGTGGCAGATTTTGTGGCTATATGTTTTGATTTTCAGTAGGTAAAGACAGAGTGTAAACATCTAGGTGGATTACTATAGTAGATTGTGATTCCAGAGTGAAAATGGGAAGTCATTTCCATGGATTTCATTACAATTTTCCGAGGAGACCTAAACAACATGATTCCATCATGGCTGTGGTGGATAGGTTGACTTAGGTAGCACACTTCATTCCAGTGAAAACTACGTATACAACTAGTGATGTGGAACAGGTTTTCATCAGAGATGTGGTCAGATTGCATGGTGTTCCAAAGAAGATTGTGTCAAATATGGATGAAAATTTCACTTCCATGTTTTGGAAGGAGTTGTTTGCAGCTTTAGGTATATATTTTGCCTTCAGTACAACTTATCATACAAACAAATGGATAAACAGAGAGGGAAACATGATATTGGATGAAATTTTGAGGATTTATGTGATGCATCAACAAAGGAGATGAGAGGAGTACCTTCCATTGGTTGATCTTGCTTAAAACAATGGTTACCAGGAATCATTGATGATGAGTCTGTTTGAGGAACTTTGTGGCCAGAGTTATTATACTCCCATCAGTTGGAATGATCGATTTAACATGGTTTTGATTGGACCAGACATGTTGTCAGAAATGGAATAGGGAATGCATGTAATAAATAAGAATATAAAGGTAACAGGGGATGGGTAGGAAATATATGCAAATCGAAATAGGTTGTTTAAGGAGTTTTAATTTGGGGAACATGTGTACTTGCGCATCAATCCAAAGAGCTCATTATGGATTGGATCGTGTGCCAAGTTGGCACCTCGACTTTGTGGACCTTTCAATATTCTTGAAAAGATTGGACTAGTAGCTTATTGACTTACACTACCTTCGATAATGAAATTCCATGATTTTTTCCATGTATCATTGATTAATAAGTATGTTAAAGATGTTGATCATGTGATTGATTGTTTTGTATTGTAGGTGGAGCTAGAAGAATAATTCTAGATGGAACCACAGTATATATTGTAAAGAAAGGTTCTAATGCTCTGGAACCGAGCAATATAGAATTTTAAAGTTTAGTGGAAGCACTTTGGGCCCAATGAAGCTAGATGGGAGATGTTGGATCAGAAGTGGGCTATGTATCCTTCTCTATTCGTTGGTTGAGCGAATGCCCTTGATATATGCTTTTGGTGTATGCTTTGGTATGATGTTTTGGTATATTTACATATGTATATGGATGTAAATACCACCATGATATGTCTTCTAAATCTCTAATAAGCGGTATGGTGTCATGTAATTTTGGTTGTCATGTCAGTTTGCTTCTGAGCAAGTTGATCATTATAAATACTATAATGAGCTGTGTTATAAAGATCCATGGGAAATATGTTATGTATTCAATAGTCTTATTGGTTATAGGTGTCATTGAACACTAAGGACAGTGTTCCCCGAAGGGTGAGGGTTCTGTAACAACCCTGGTGAAAATTCCATGTAATAAAAGTTAATGAAGGAAAAATAATAATCGCGGTTATGGGACACTTATTCCAAGTTGAATGTTGGGAAGAAGAATCCTAGTTTGCGTGTTCATTTTGGTTATTATAGCTAAGGAAATTGGCAAAGGCAATGACAAAGGCTTTGGAAAGGAAAAATGGCATTTTTGGCAATTTATTTATGAAAATAATGGAAATTATTAGAAAAGAAAGGTGAAATGTCACAAGATGCATGTGAGGAGGAAAATGAAGGAAAAATAATGGAAAATGAATAAAATGAAAGCCACATTAATAAAAAGGCTTATCAGGATCAATTCATGGCTTTTGGTCAATTCATTTTTGGAGCTCTCTCTCTATTCTCTCTCTCACACACTCTTGGACACTTAGAGTTTTCTTGGAGCACTTCAACATTGGATCAAGAAAGGAAAAGAGGAAGCAAATATCAAGCAGCTACAATGGGATTACTTGCAGGTATCGATTTTCATGTATGATTTCCTTGCTAGATTTGGAATGCACGGTTATGCATGTGTTTTCTTGGTTTTCTTCTTGTCATTGCCATGGGTTTTTTCAAGTGTGGTGGTTTTCTTCAGCCTTTCCTTGCATTTCTAGATAGGCATGGTGCGGTGGGTTTCTCTTGTATTTGGTTGATTTGGATTTCCAAATGGACTTGAATTTAAGTGGGGCGGTCTTTGGATTATTCACAAGGCATAGGAATCTTGGGATGGGATACATGGTAAAGCCTAGATGTGAACACCTCGATTGAGCCTAGAAATCCCTTGATTGGTGAATGGCAGGATACACGGTAAAGCTCAATGGTGAGTAACCTTGATTGGGCCTAGGAATCCCGAGTTGGGATATGTGGTAAATCCCGGAGGGTGGAGACCTCATAGTCCTAGAAATCCCTTGACTGGTAATAGTGGGATACACAATAAATCCTAGATATTGAGATTGAAAAATTCCTTACATTTTAGGTGGGGAGATCTGGAGGCATCAATGCTTGTTTATGGCCTAGTGATCCGGTAAGGATTGCGGTAAATTCTAGTTCTATTGATGAGGGTGAGGTGGTTTATCCTAGGGAATCCCTAGATGACTCCTTTCATTGCGAGTCCCACATTAATTCTTGGAATATGGCATGTGAGTGATTGGCTTAAGAGAGTTTTGGTTCATCCAATCTATGGTCCGGCGGAACGTGGAAGTCCCAAACCTGGTTGGATTTTGCATTCATTAATAAGAGTCCCTTTCCTTGGTATTTTATGTGCAAATTTATTGGTTCATATGTGGCATTTATGGTTGTTGTATCCTTATCATTCCTATTTTTTATATGTTGGTTATGAGTATGTTTTATGATAATGACGATGTATGGATTTCATCATGTTTTTATTTATGAATGAATAAACAATGAACATATGACCTAATATATGATGATGTAGATAATGTGATAAGGAATCAATTATTATTAGTGATTCTTAGATAAGTATGAGACCCCTATGCTCAAATTTTTTATTATGACCTGTAGAATGCATATTTGTGACATGTTTGATGAAATTATTTCCATATATAATAGGGGTATATTCATGTCTTTTTTCAAGAATTTGATTTGGCATCATTGTCTCTATGTTATTTTTCTTTTTTGTAAGTTTCATGGAGTTCTAGGTAGTGACGGGGTCCTAGCCCTGAAAATTAGCCTTAAATCTCTCAGTCGCTGGCATAGCATTGGTAGAAAAGGATGCAGTCACTCTTAGGCAGGCTCATGAGAGCGACTGGGGCTCTCAGTCACATGCATGTGTTTCCAAGGGAGTGATTGGGGGTTTAATTCCTTTAAATGTTGAGCTCCCTCAGGGGTTGGTCACCTGGAAGGGTGGGTTAGATCCTGGAGGTGTTGTAGGATGTTTGGATGGTCATATTGTTTGTGTTACGTTGGTTCCACTTCCTTAAGGTGACCTAGGAGGTGGAATAAAATCATAGTAGCCTCTCGTCGCATGTTTACCCCAGCGGACCGGTTAAATTGGGTAAATGTGGGAGGAGGGTGTTACACATTCATTAGGAGGATATAGATGGAACTATGGTTCATTAAGCTAAATATATCTCTAGGCTCATGAATTTACAAAAGCAAATCACTCTTACATAGAAATCATTTTCGTTCCCTAATCAAGCTGATCTTGTTTAGTCCCTCTTAGTATATAGCATATCATGAGTATTCTTGTCGCGTTGTTATTTTGTCATTTTCGATGATTGCCCCATATTGGAAATCTCCATTATGTACCTACAAACCTCACTAGGAGGTTATGGAAGAATAAGAAAAACCAAGAAATCCAAGAGACTCATAATTAAATAATAAAAAAATCAAGATAATACTTATCTTTTGAGAGCGTCTCAGCTCCCTCTTGATTTTAACCTAGTGACATCATTTAGAATTCCACATCATTAAGTATTTCATGTAATCAAGGAAATCACAACTACATCATTAATGAGTCTACATCATCATCATCATCAAGAAATCTACATCATTATCAATTATATATATTCATCATCATCGATTCTACATCATCAAGGATTCTATGTCATAAACGAGTCAACATTCTCATCATCAACGAGTCCATTTCATCAATGATTCCATGTTATCAACATCATCAAGGAGTCAATTCTAATTCATTATCAATGAGTCAATGTCATTAATGAGTCCATATTATCATCAGTAGCATCATTAATGAGTCCATGTCATCAACGAGTCCATATCAAAAAAATTCACAGCATCAAGGAGTCCATCATCCATATCTTAAAAAAAAATTACATCAACATCAATAAATAGTTCACATCCACATTATCAAGGTGTTCACATCATCAAGGAATTCATCATTAAGGAGTTCATCATTAATGAGTCCATATCATCAAGGTGTCCACATCATCATCAATTCAACAACATTATCATCAATGATATTATGAACCCACATCATCATTATCAACATTATCAATGAGATTACAAATCCACATCACCATTATTAACATCATAAAGAAGGTAGTGTTTCAAACAAAATAAGGTGTAGGATTTAGGTTCATTTTCATCTCCAAGCCCTACCTAGGGTTTATAAACCATAAAAAATCAATGTTAGTAATGATTAAAACAATAAAATAAATATAATATACTTATCTTTTTGAGCTCAAGACAACTCCCTCTCGATATTCAATATTCTTGAATGCAACATGCTAATCAACCTTAGCAATATGTCAAAAAATTCTAGGAGAAATGGGTCCTTCCTAAGAAGAATAAATTAATCACAACTATATTTTCATGTAATTTAGATAGCTAGAATGAGTGTTATGATTCATAATCATATTTCCTATTACTTTTTTTTTATGATGGCTCATTTACATTAGAAGTAGATGCATGGTGTCCTCTTCTTATTTTATGATCATCATCCCTTTAATAGTCATCTCTTTGATTCTTTTGAGGACATTAAACTTGATAGTGACCATAAGCTTGACAATGAAAACATTGATCATTGGTTAGATCATTTCTATCTCTATCTTTGTTGTCTCTTCTATCTCTTCTATTTAGAGAGTGAGGAGGAATTCTTCTATGAGAGGTATAATCCTTCCTTTAAGGAGATCTTGAATCTCGTCTTTTACCACCACTTCTTTGTAAATTTCCAAATTCTGGTTTCTTCTTCTTATTTCCCTTTGCATGAGCTACAAATGCTTCTATACTTGGATCTTGAATTTATCCTCTAGAATAGAGTCTTGACTCTTCTTGAGTTCTTGCAGCCCATATATTGTCAAAGGTTGGAGCATTCTCTCTAGTGCTAATACCTGATGAAAATGAGTCCCAAGATCTAGGGATGCCACCCAAAGCAACAACTACCAATTCCTTATCAGATACTTCTCCATCAATGGCTTTGAGATGGTCTATAATTGAGATATCTTGTCAAAATATAATTCCACCATGTCATTCTTTGTCATTTTAATATTACGAAGTTTTCCCCTTAGATTGATGGATTAATTTACATAATTAATGGTATATAATCCAATAATGGAATCATACATTTATTTAGCAGTCTTATATTTAGAAACATAGGGAATCAAATTATCCCTAACAAAATACAATAAAATTATTATTGCCAAAGTATCATCATCATGAAACTTCTCCTTTAATGCTTGATTAGATGGTTCAGTAACTTTAATTTTGAAAATTCCCAAGACTTTGTTCCTTTCAAGAATTATTTCAACCCTTGCCTTCCAAACCCTATAGTTAGTGGGCCCTTAAATCTTCTTTTCAAAATTCATAAAGGAGGAATCAATGATGAAGATTGTTGGTCACAATAAAGGAAAAAACACAAAACTTATTAAAGTACTTTTTAGATGCCCTTCAAATGATCTTCAAGATGATATTTTTTCTCTTTTTCCTCCACCAAAGCTATGAAACCATGTTGAAATTCTAGTGTTGCAATGACTATAATATTTTTTCATAATTGATAACTACTTCTATTGATACAAATAGTTCCTTATTTATCCTTTAATCAACAAGTAGGAACACATGAAAAACTTCAACCATTAATTCTTCAACAAGAGCAGTAAATAGAGAACACATTACATAATAAGCATGAGACAATGGATGCCAATATTAGGCTCACATCTAGGGAAAAACCCACAAGGGGAAAATCCAAAAATTCTTTCCTTATGAGAGAGAGATTATATCCATAAATTGTAAATCAAAATTTTCAACGAAGCCAAAATAGTCAACAATGAATTACCCAATCAAAGTATACTCATTAAGAGGAGAGAGATTCTATTTTTTTCCAATGACTAAGGTCGGCAAGGATGTCGAGACTTAGGCCTATATTCACTATTAAATTAGGTGTAAGTCCTCACTTTAGTACCACAAAATGCTGCCAACGAATTTTCAATAATTTGGCCCTAAAAGCCTTGGTCAATATTCATGAATATTTCACGTAAAAGAGCAAGCTTCTTTGTAACTTCAGCCTCAAAATAATCAGCGGAACAAATATTGAGATGATCCCATAACTTTAAAAATTCAATGTCGTCAACGAACCTTTGAAGGAGATCCAAACCACAAAAAAAAGAAACCTATTTATCCTCTTTACATGTGTGGATATACTCTGTAATAGAATATTGAACTTGTTTTAATTACAGACCGAATTGTTTGTGCTTAATGGTTGAAAAAATGAATGTGACTGACATGATGACCTCATATAAATAGGTTTCATGTGAGGGCTAATTATCCCTAATGTGACTGACATGATGACCTTCAAGTAGCCGACTTGTAGGGCTTATTTGAGCCAAATTCTAGGTGACAAAAATTAATTTCTTCTTTGTGTATGCAATGAAAAATGTTGACCATAGCTACAATATAGTTTAACAAAATTACGCAAACTCATTGAATAGTGGAACATAACCCTATGGAAACTCATGAAAAATTGTTAGAATGTTTGAAGGGTCCATTGTATAGTTTGATATATTCTTATATTTGGTGCCTCTTTTTTTTCCTAGAGGTGACATTCTTCCGAGACACCAATCTCACATGGACGCCCTCAACAACAAAGAAGGTTTTTTTAATGGATAGTGGTTCCAAACCAGTCAATGAGTCTCGGGACAATTCCTCCAATTACACATCTTCCAAGAATGGAGAGAATGTGCGCCCCAAAGGAACTCCAAATTTAATGGGAAAAGTGAAAAACTTCTCCATCCTTAAGTTCCATCCTCTTCTTGGATCACATTTGGGATTCCAGGAGTAATCCCTTTCTAAAAATTATTCATGCATGGTGACCTCTTTAGTTTATCTAATGATGCTGACAATGTTTGAGTGGAGAAAAGGCTGGTCAATTTAATAACATGGTTAGATCGGTGAGAAGAGGGAAAGATCCTATCCTCTAGAGCAGGTACATGATCAAAAAATTGTGAATTTTGTTGAAATTTGCAACAAGAAATAGTGAAATTGGCATCCAGTGTATAAATTATACAAACAATATGTATATCAATGGATTCGATCTGATCATGCGATATGCTAAAGCAAGATATTGAATCCTTCTACAAATTAATTGCAGAAAAAATAAGCAAATCAAACCACAACACATATATTTTCCTAGGGAAAAGCTTGCTGCTCAAAACCCCTCTATATTTTATTTTATATTCACCAAGGAATCATGAAACAATTACGATTCACTCTCATCACAAGAGTTTTTTGCACTCTCACAATTGTCTCACATTGGTCCAGACAAAATTGACCAACACTTAGCCAATTTTCAGCCTCTGCTGAGCCTGCCTTCCTTACGCAATTCATGTGGAATGAAATCCTTATTCTTTAGGAATTTCAACCTTTCAAATCTGTGCAATGCTCATGGGAAATACTATGGGTGTATTACTGCATGCAGGAAGTGTGCTGATAATACAACTGATAGTTAACATCCCTTTAACCTGTGTCTCAACTGGGTCTTCATTAGAACTGACATGCATGCAACTATTAATAGTAAATCATCAGTTACTTGACAGATAACTGCATGTGAATTAAATATGACTTAATTCACTTGACCTCTCACTAGTGCAACAATCAGTTACAACTAGTTAAACTGATTTTTAACTCAATTAATGGAGTTAACTTATTTCTCATGCATTAAACTAATGCACTAACTTAAACTTGGACTCAAAAACTAATATGATCACTCTTCATGCCTCACCAACCACCCTCAACTTGAAATTCATGAGATAACTAAGTTTATCACACTCAGTTAACTATTACAAGTGATTATGAGATAAGATTACAATTTATTGTCCAATTTGATTAAGGGAAAATTAAATTAGACATACATTTCTTGTTGACTTTTCAACTCTCCCTCTCATCAAGGGATTTTCAGCTACCCCAATCCTGCCTCTATGGTATTCGAATGTTCTCTTAGCGATCACCTTCATCAGAATATCTGCATCCTGATCTTCCGTGGGAATGTACTGCAGTAACATAATGTCTCTAAACAAAATCTCTGAGATGGTGGTACCAGATGTCAATATGCTTGGACCTATCATGGAATACTAGATTAATCGAGAGTTTTACACAAATCTGATTATCACAATGTATCACTATCGGATCCATGTGATGACCAAACAAACCAACAAGAATCTTTCTCATCAAGATGGCCTCACATGCAGCGTGAATGGATGCCATGTACTCTACCTTGGCTGACCTGAGTGCCATAGATCTTTGCTTCCTGTTGTACCAAGAAACTATTGTCGATCCTATGCTGAAGGCCCCTCCTGACGTGCTCTTTCTGTTTGATGGAATGCCTACCCAATTTTCATTGGTGAAGCCTTGAAGCTTCACTCCCTCTGTCTGTCTGTACCATAATCCATACTCTGTAGTGCCCCTAAGATATATCAAGACATGCTTCCCTTCCTTCCAAAAGAACTTGGTCGGCTTAACTATAGCTTGACTAAGTTGGTTAATTGCGTAGAAAATGTCTAGTTTGGTGTTCACCAAGTACATGAGTGAACCCACAAGCTTCCTGTAAACAATATCATCCACTACCTCACTTGAAGTAGAATCCTACTTCCTCCATTTTCTTGTAAGAGGAGTCTCCATGGGTTTACAGCTCTCCGTGTGGAACTTTATCAGAATCTCTTTGGCATACTTTCCTTGAGAAACAAATATCTCCCTATCACGCTGCCATATCTCCAAACCAAGGAAACAGTGAAGGAGTTACATGTCCTTCATCTCAAACTCTCTTGCAAGATCCTCTTTGCAAGAAGTTATGAGATGCTCATCACCTGTCAAAATAAGATCATCAACATAAAGTACGATAATAAAAAGCTTACCATCAATCACCATCTAGTACAGGTTCACATTTTCTTCACTCTTTTTGAAGCCAAACCTGATGAAATAGTTGTCAATCCTGGTGTACCAAGTACGAGGTGCTTGCTTCAGCCCATACAGTTCTCTCTTGAGTGTTCACACATGTGAATCACTGTCAAAGGTCTCAAAACCTTTTGGCTACTCTATGTACACTTATTACTCAATAACTCCATTGAGAAATGTAGTCTTCACATCCATCTGATGTATCTACCACCCCACCTATGCTGAGAGTGAAATGATAGATCTAATCAATGAGTACCTCACAACTGGTGCAAAATTCTCCTCATAGTCAATCCCCTCAACTTGTGAGAATCCCTTGGATAAAAATCTAGCCTTGTACTTCTCCACACTCCCATTTGTTTCTTGCTTCACCTTATAGATCCATCTAGATCCAAACACTAATTTTTCGACTGGTCTTGGGACAACTTCCCATGCATTTTTCTTGATGATGGAGTCATACTCCTCAACCATGACATCAACCCAAATTGGTTTTTGCAATGCTTCCTCAAAAGAGGATGGTTCTGTCACAATACACTTTCTCATAAGAGCCATGTATCTAGTAAACATGTTTGGAGACTGTCTCTGTCTGCGCAGTGATGTAGGTGCTCCTACATGTTCTGCCGCATCAAGTCTCAATCTATCATCTTTTGTGGTGTTCCTTCTACCATGTATGGTGGATGGCTCTGCATGAGTGTTTTCTACCACTCCATGATCCTCTGCATGTGGCTGCTCCACATCTTGAGGTTCATCCTTTGGAACCAAGAGTTCCTCATCTGCATGAAAATCAAGCTCCCTCTCAAGGGGCAATCACATGTCTTTCTCCTCATAAAATTTTATATCTCGTCTCAAAATAGTCATCCTGATGTTTGGAAAATACACCCGATAGTTGTGGGGAGTATCAGTGTACCCCACAAATATCCCAATCTCAACTATTGGTTCTAGCTTCTTTATGGAATCTTTGGTCACATGGAAATAGCCAGTTGAGCCAAAAATTTTAAGATATGAAACATCAGGTTTCTTACCTGAAAAATCCTCCTCTAGTGTACTCATGCCAATTATTTGATGAGGACTACGGTTATGCACAATTACCATTTTTTTGCATGCTTTCACCCACAGATGCAACGGTACGCCCTGATCATGCAACATTGCTTGTGCTGCACCCATAATTTTTCTATTATTTCTTTTTGGGACCCTAGTCTATTGTGGGTTATGAGGTGCAATCAACTCTCTCTGAATTCATTCTTTGCTATAGAATTTATTGAATTCATTGGAGATGTACTCACCACCATTGTCGCTCCTCAGAGCCTTCACATGCTTCCCTATGTTTTTCTCAACCAATGCTTTAAACTCACAAAATTTTGAGAACGTCTGATCTTTCTTTGCATGAAGTAGATCCAACACTTTCTAGGAAAATCATCAACAAAAATCACATAATACATGTACTTTGTTGTCGAAGCTATAGAGAATGGTCCACACAAATCTGAGTGAACTCTCTCAAGGATTCTCACTGCTCAATTCTCCTTCTCGTGAAAAATGGCCTTTTCATACTTCCCCATAGTACATCCATTACATGTGTCTATCTGCGCAATAGTGCCCTTTTGAAGCCCCATAGAAATATGTTGCATGACCTTCAAAGCTCCGTGGTTTAGATGGCCCAATCTCCTGTGCCATAACTCACCCTCATCCCGACTCACCACTTTTTCTGCTTTACCCATTGATTATGTGTAGCTATATACATCATGTTTGTAGAGATTCTTCACATGAATCCAAATATTCTTGACTTGTACTGTGGATTTTTGATGAAGGAATTCTTTCCCTTCATTGAAAACCACATCATATCCTCTATCCTCCAACATTGCAACTGAAACTAAATCCTTTTTCAATCCTGGTACATTCATTGCATATTTTAATAAGAATGGTTTTCCTGACTATCTCTGGAATGTAACTGTACCAATCCCAGTAGCGCTATACCTCCCGTCATCACCCATTTTGATATGCATATGGAGATCCTTCTCCTCCAAGCTACTGAAAATTTCTTTGTCTCCTATCATGTAAAAAGATGCACCATTATCCAAGTACCACACTGATCCCATCACACTAGACAACATGCATGCGATGAGTGAGAAGTCCAACTCAATTTGTGAGGCCAAAGTCTCACCAGCTGCAAATCTTGAAGCCTTATTCACTACAAGGAAAATACCCTCTAGCAGATGTTTTTGAGGAACCCCACAGAAAAATACCCCAGACGTCCGTTTCTAGCAGAGGATCCTAGAGGAGGTTGGCGGGCAGAGGTTTTTGTGGATGTATTTCATTCGGTGCTCTTATCAACCTAAAACGCATCGATGCGTTCAATATGACAAAGCACCGGTGCATTACAAAAATTGGCACATTGGACACCGTGCGCTCCGTACACACAGGCCCGGTGTGTTTTATTTTTTTAGAGCACTGGTGCTTTACATGTTGACTGCACAGATACCGCCCAGTGTGGAATAAATTAAACGCACCAGGGTGCGCAAAAAACGCGCCCACCGGTGGATGGTTAAATAAAAAAAATTACGACAAAAAAACTACATAAAACATTGGCACACCAGAAACAGTGCGCTCCATACACAGCCTCCCGGTGCTTTTAATTCAGCAACCACGTCGATGCATGTCATATCGTCTGCCTCGGTGCCTCATAAAAAGAGTGTGGAACATAAACGGCCCGGTGCCGAATGAATGAAATGCACCGGGCTCCCCATAAATGCCGCGCACCAGAAAAGGGTTTAAAACAAACAAAATTACGGCAAAAAAACCGCAAAAATCATTGGTTCACTGAGCACCGTTACCGATGCGTCTAGTTACTATACAGCCCCAATGTGTCACATCGCATGCCTCGGTGCGTCATAAAAGCGAGCGGAACATAAACTTCTCAGGGCAGAATGATGGAAACGCACCAGGGCCCCATAAATGCCGCGCACTGGAATAGGGTTGAATAAAAAACAATTGTGGCTAAAAAATCACATAAATCATTGGTTCACTAGACACTGTCACCGGTGCATCATGATAATGTAGAGCACCGATGCTTTAAAAATAATCTGCCCCGGTGCCTCCTAAAAGCGTGCAAAAACATAAAGAGCCCGGTGTGGCATACATGCAACGCACCGGTACTCCATAAAACATCCCGCGCACCGGAATAGGGTTAAATAAAAAAAATTTACGGCCAGAAAACCACAGAAATCATTGGTTCACCGGACACTATTACCGGTGCATCATATTACTATAGAGCACCGGTGCACTAAAAATATGTTGCCCCGGTGTCTCCTAAAAGCACGCGAAATAGAAAGAGCCCGGCGTGGCATACATGAAATGCACCAGTACTGTAGTAAAAAGCCCGCGCACCGGAATAGGGTTAAATAAAAAAATTACGGCCAAAAAACCACAAAAATTATTGGTTCATCGGACACTGTTACCGGTGCACCGCGTTACTGTAGCACACTGGTGCATGATAGTTACACCGCACCGGTGCTTCCTAAAAGCGTAGGAAAACAGAAAGAGCCCAGTGCGGCATTAATACAACGCACCGGTACTCCAGTAAAAACCTGGCGCACTGGAATAGGGTTAAATAAAAAAAAATTATGGCCAAAAAATCGCGTTTTTCACGTTTTTCAATGCTACAGAGCTCTCAAGCACCGGCGCAAGTTATCCTTGCTTGAGCTACACTGACATCCGTGCTCCCATTTCACTTATTGCATGCACTGTTGTTGTACATTGCCACCAATCTCCAGCTTGAATTTTATAAAATAGTGGACAAATTTTCTTTTTTAAATTATACAGCCAATATGCCTCCTCGATGGGTAAATGTATAGGTATTTTTCTAGTTTTTCCATAATTAAACCTTTTAGCGAATTAGAATTTGAAAAAACCTTAAAATTAACCATTAAAAAAAATAATAATAATTTTTGCGCAGCATGCTCGAGTTGTTCGGATCGCATCGGTTGCAATGCTGCCTATAAATTTACAAGCCGCACTGCACCCGGTGCTGAAGGCATCCGCACCAGTTCCGGGGCAGTACCACGAGGCACACAGTGTAATTTTAAAATTTTTAAAAAGTGCGGTGCGGTCATTTACCAAGTTGCACCGTTGACAATGTTGAATCGCTGCCACCCGGTGTGTTGATGAACTTATCTGCCCCGAGGCACGTAAGTTTTTCAGCGCACCGAAACTACCAATCAACATTGTCAACGGTTCGGGTTGGTAAATCGGTGCTAAGTGTATCCGCACCGGTTTCGAGGCGGATTCCAAACGCGCACCGTGTAATTGTAAATTTTACGACAAAGAGCGGTGCGCTCAGATACCTGGCTGCACCGTACAACTATGTACAGTGGCAGGAGGGCGGTGTGATAACTTAGCTATAAGCCCCGGGACATATAGTGAAGTCAGTGCACTGGCCTCCTGACACCGCACATAGTGAACAATGCGCTAAAAATATTTTCTGGAGCATTTCTCTCGGTGCTTTTTATATCATTATGTGCACCATAGATGGTGCGTCTCTAGGTAGGGATGCACCATTACAGGTGCGTGACTGTGTTTTTGGCGCACCGTCTCTTGTTTTATTTATTTTTAGAAAAATATTTATATACGTATATTTGTAATACATGTGTCATTTAATTAAAAAATTGTGTTTAATATGTTAATCATTCAGAGACGTGAAAGGAGAGAAGAGGATCAACAACAACAACAATAGGCAGAACAATATAACATGGTTCGCCTGTGGGAGGCAAGAGAGAGGGAGAGAGATGTGTACCCTTGCCCTATTACAGCAGCGACACAGGGGCTCCTAAGGCAGGTAGGCCTCCTCAAGTTCTATGAGGAGGCTACTTCCCTAAAGTTCCATAGTGGTCTTTTAAGAAATCTTATCCGAAGGTGGAATGCCCAGCAACAGGCTTTCCGAGTTGGTATCGACCAGTGGTACACACCCACTGAGGAGGATGTTTATTTTATTACAGGGCTTTCGAGGAGAGGGGTGGATTTTCCCTCGTTCCCCAAGGTTCCAACTAGTTGTGTGGCAGGGAGTCAGTTAGTTTACTCCCAGAGATACATTAGAGCGGACATATTTTCTCCTTCAGATTTTCAGGTCTCTGGAGGACAGTTACGTATTGGTGCGTTTTGTGGTGAGGAGGTCCAGTGTCTCTCACTTATAATTTCCACCATTTTGCACAACACCAGTGATGGGCAACACATTAGTTTCCAGCTTTAATATTATGTTGATTCTTTACTACAACAACCACGACTTTTCAGGTGGTCTGCCATTTTTTTATGGAAGTTCTGTTCAACATTAGATAGATGTCGTGCTCGTGCATGAGGGAGGGTCAACTTCCCTTTTGCTTCAAATATTTTTTGTTTATTTTTTGAGAGGTTTCCAGAGATGAAACCTTATTTTCTTCGGTAGCCTCGTAGGCCGATGACTGAGGCACATATGCATATGTGGGGGCAGGTGATTCCCAAGAGGGAGGAGACTCTATTTCCAGCGAGGATATCAGATGATGCACTGGGGTTGCTAGCCAGTGTTTTTGAGCATCCCTTCATTATGGTCCCCTGACCTTATGCAGGGTTGCATTGGCGAGGGTGTGCCAACATCCTCTTCACAGATGTTGAGCCACCAGATGATAGAGGTAATATTACTGTTTTATTTAAATTTATTCTAACATTTTTTTTAACTTGTTTTTATTAAATTGTGTAATGAAATTGTCTAATTATTGTTGTGTACTTGTATATATTTTGCAGACATTGGCTCTTATCATGGCGAGGAGATGCCGCCACCAACACCTGATCCAGTTGTGGATCTTGATGATCTTGATGCCGGGGATCAGCAGGAGGCCAGTGCAGATGATCAGAGACCTACTCTTGCTGGTGTGCCAGCCCATGGTCGACATATGAGTGATGCTAGATACAGGATGGAGTTGGGAAACCAACTCATTGCATTTCTTGTTGAGGCGGGCATCTTCCCCGCTGATTTCACAGATATAGAGGCTGATGATAGGCTCTTACATATGTGGAGAGGCATGCTTCATGACATGTACAGCTTGATGCAGCCTGTCGTAGGAGTTACAACAGCTTTTACGTGACTGACAAGGACTATCACATGTTACGAGTGAGCCGCAGCACATGATGGACAGTCTACGAGCTGCAACGTACCATCGACATCTCATGATCGTTCATAGCCTCACGCTGCACCAGATTTGCATGCAGAGCCTCCAGTAGCATCTACCAGCAGTCATCATGGAGATGAGGCTCGATCATCGGCTGATCCATGACATTTATACTATAGTTTTATATTTTTACCGTTATTCAGTTATATATATATATATATATATTATATGGTCCATGTATTTTATTTTTATTTTGTAGTTATACTTAATTTACATGTTGGTGATCATCATTATGTGTATGTTGTTAGGTCATGTTAGATATGTTCATTTAATGTGAAGCTTGTAGATAGATGTGTATGTGATAGCATGAGATGTATATTTGATGTTTGTGTTGTACTGATGATGTATATTTGATGTTTGTGTTGTAATGATAGCACCAGGGGCTAACCCAATATTGCATGGGAATTTTGACCTACCAAATTAATATATTCTGGGTCAATAATTCTTTTGATGGTTTCTACTTGTTGAGATGTTTCCGTTGATATATGGCACTCCAATGTAATTCTTCACGGTTTGAGAGATATTCATGTTTGAAGTTTGTACCCCCAGTTAGTGGGCTAAAACCCCATGGGGTTGGGGCATGGGTCATTGAAAATTCATAATTAATATTTTTTAAGCTCCTAAAATCCCTCCCACGTTCACTTGTTGAAGCCCCTCTCAACTTAAGCATTCATATAATTTGTGATCTTCATTTCCTCCTTATGTAAGGGATTTGGCCATCTGAAATAGGTCATCGTGGAATTTTCTCTCTAAATTTTTTTCTACGAAGTTTCAAAAGCTGAAATTTTTATGAGGCGAAGCTAGAATCCTGAGGCAACTTCAATAAAAATTTCAGATCAAGGTGCGCAACTTTTTTGGAGATATGATCTGTGGAAGTCAAGGTTTTTTCAGGATCCTGAAATTCATCTCAAAGAAGTGACCTTGGTAAATTCGTCATAACTCTCTCTCTAAGTATCAGCTTGGAATTCCATAAAAAGTGGCAGATATTTTACAATCTGTAATTTTCTCTCTATCAATTTTAGAGACAAATGAAGAAATAGTGACACGTGGCACGCCGCACAAGTGCGCTCTGCTGAAACAGTCCTTAATTAGGGAATTGTGAGAGATTGGGTATAACTCTCTCTTGAAGAATCCAAATTGGGTCAAACCTATGGCATTGGAAAGAAGACTCAGAGGAATACTACAGAACCGAAAATCAAATATTGAGGATCTGAAATAACATAGATACACCAGATTCAATATCGAGCTCCTAGAAGGCAAGAAAAAGCTAGATCATGTGTTGTAAAGGATTACAAAGGACCAGAATTTCTAGGGTAGAAAAGCAAAGCAAGGTGTAACAGAGGGTAGCATGAAAAGAGCAACAACCAAGGTGCATAACAGCAGCAATAATTTCATCATATGAAGTCTTCAAGTGGGTAGCACTGTATACAATCATTGTAAAGGTATCATTGTACTTAGTCATTGTAAATACATTATTGTACAAATTGTACTAGTGTCTATCTGCCAAGGGTTGAAGAGGTAGTGTTGGGAGGTCTAGGATCATCATTAGGTGGTTATGTCAAAGTTGGGGTTATGGTCTAGTATATCTTCTTCTGCATCATTCTATATCATTATAAAGTGGACCATTTTCCCTGGTATGGGAGTCCATTCTTCTTTTGTTCTTCTATAGGGTGGTAGGGTGGTGCTAGGGTGAGTTGTAGCTCATTGGGTATTGGGGCATCCGTTCAATTGACTACTGAAGAATCTCGGGCGTTGGAGCATCCTTCCAGTGGGAGCTGGAGAAGAATGATTTTCTAGATTCTAGGAAGTTGGAGCTTTATTTTCAATTGGAGTTGAATATTAAAGAATTATTAGAAAAGAATTAGGTGGTTTTTGTCCCGGAGTGGGTTTCCACCTTAAAAAATGTGTTCATTTTTGTTCCTCTTGTTTGCTTCTATCATTGTACAAACACTGATAATAATTAAAGATTAACTAATGCTCTAATTGAAAGGAATACTGATTCACCCCCCCCCCCCTCCCTCTCAGTGTTTCCAACACAGTAAGCGATTTTGAATGTGTTTTTTAGTCAAATATGATGTTTGTACGATGCTTATCATGAGCGTGATGTTTATTAATTAATTTATAAATACCAAATGATCATGATATTGTAAATTTGTAATAATTGTATTTGTAATTGTATTTAAAATTCTAAAATTGTAATTCTAATTCTAATAATTCTAATTCTAATTGTATGTAAAATATTTGTAAATTTTAATTGTATTAATGTGAAATGAATTTATTAAAATTTTTAAATTTGTAAATTTGTAAATTTTAAATAATTGTAAAATAATAAATATAGAATAATATGATTTATTGTAACATAAGGAAATTTAGAAAATAATGCAAATAAATTCTTGTAATTAATTAGAATTATCATTATTTTATTATGATCTTAGATACAAAAAAAGAATTAATTTATACAATACACCATTTTTTTTTATATCAAGTACATAATACCAAATTATCAAGTGAATTATTGCTTTTAACATTAACACAATGCAAATTACCTATTAATTCAAATTAATACATATTACATTAATATTTCGAAAAACTCATCTTAAAAAGTATAAATATTGATGAAATAACACATATTGTACCATATCACTCTCGGTTCTCATAATCACACTCATTATCTTCTAGCTCGCATGGCATGATAACACTATTGTTCTCAAAAATATGTTTTGATCTAGGGTCATGTGTCAATACGAACCACCAATCCCTATCCAAAACATCTGGGTAGAAAAATACCTGGTTGCAGTGTTTAGGGAAAACATAGGGCTCCTTAGCTTCATCCCACATATTTCTAGAGTTGATACATATCAGCCTACTATCATTATTCCAATCAAAGGTGTCCCACCACTTGCACCTAAAAATAACACATTGGAAAGAAGAAAAATCCACTTCAATGCTCTCTTGTATCTTTTCGACGTAACCTAATGTCCCTCTTACTAGTTGTTGATCACGGTGGCTAGATCGACTAGATTGATCGAACTTGACTTTCACTCCACAGCCTTGTGTGATGTTTCCAGCATTGACATTTTCTGTGCGAAAATGGTGTCCATATGCCCACATAGATGGGAAAAAATGCACCTATTATAAAAAAGTTTAAAAAATCATATAAGTGTCATATAAATAATAATCCAACAGTTAAGATATGAAATGTAGATGTCTTATAATAAGTTTCAAATTTACATATAAATTATTACCGAGTTGCTGCACCCAATCCCTACGTTTAGCGCATCCTCTTCAGCATGCGGGTAATGACCGGTAGCACCGTATTTCTCTCTGAATTGGTTAGCAACCCAACTGTTGGGGCATATTTTTGGCATATTATCCTCTAAATGACTGGGATAAGGGACGCTTCTACCATTCAACCGTCTGAATTATTTCCTGTCACTATCCCATTTCATTCTTTTTTATTCGTACAATGCGACCCACAGTTGTGTCGCTTCAGAATTGTAAAGAATGAATTTATTGATTGCTTCAATTTCTGCATTCGCTGATGAAATCAAACCAACATTATATAGTACTTAGAGATCAAAATATACATTATATCGAAGTTCAACATGAATATAATTAATTAATTTTGTAAATTTGAAAACTTATAAGTCGCTTACTCTTTATCAAGCGCTTTTTTCCACTTGTTTGGAGCAACTCTCCTTCTCTTTTGTCTTCATCCAATTCATCGCTCCAAATCACCGCACCTGGTCTGTTGTCCATCTGCTTGATGTACTCACTAGCATAGTAGAAAAACTCATACGATATGTACCCCTCTGCCATAGACCCCTCGGGTTTTGCCCTTTGTCGAACAAAACCTTTCAATTTTTTCATGTACCTCTCTAAGAAGAACATCCAATGACAAGAAACAACCCCAACTAATTCAACCTCATCTACCAGGTGGATTAGAAGATGAGCCTGTAAGTCCATGAAACTCGTCGATAGTTCCTTCTCAAACATACAAATAATCTAAACTATCTCTTGACGCCACAGTGGAATGCTAGCCACATGAATCTCCTTTGACGTGATCCAACGTAAAATGCAGATAATTTAGATATGGAACACCCTACGTCTTGATGGAATTCATGTTTCACACACCCACGCACAAACAAAGGATAATGACACTGCAAAGTTATAAAAACGTGCAATAATATACAAAATTAGTTATGTTGTATGATCACCGCATGGGATAAAATTTATTAATATAACAAATAATAAAATCATGCTTTTGACATTATATGTACTCTTAGAAGATTCAAATGGTCATGTGATTTCAACCCCGAAAAATGGTCATCCACGGTGAAGCAGCACCATAGTGAAGACCCATATGAAGTTGGCACCCCAAATCCATTATAAATTCCTTTACCAAAGATATATCATATTTTTTAAAAATCCATGGGACATCACCTTCTTTGAAAAACCATGAATTAGAGGGACCAACGCCTGCCTCTCATACCGTACTTTCTAATCGTCTTGGAAAATATTTCTTTTTAGTTTTTGAAGTAATAAGATCTTTCCTAACCGCCAATGTGTCACTTTGTTTCGATGATATGTGCCTCCATAAAGAAGATGAAACATTTTTAAATATATGCATGGGATCTAATAAGTGGGAAATCTTAAGATGCTCCCAATATGGGAGGTCATAAAAGATAGATTTCCTTTTCATCCCAATGGGCAATTTCTCAACATAGGTGTTGAAGAAATATGGATCATCAAACTTAGGCTCCCCATTTGAATCGAACATTTCTGTGAACTCCTTCTCCTTCTCTCTCTCATATGCTCTAAGCCATTCAGCTGGTGTCATTATTGGAGGCCTTTGGGTTCTTTCTCATTTTCCATTGAAAGCGGATGCTGCTCTTCTATAAGGGTTTTGTTCTGGTAGGAATATTCTAGAGCAATCATACATTGGCTTTCATAGGTCCTTGGACCATCTAAATTTCAGAGAAGGTCCACAACATTTACATCCAAAATACCCTTTTGTTACAAGACCTGTGAGATTATATTTGTATACATTAATTAATATGCATGGAATGTTAAAGACTATCATGAAGATCAGAAAAAATAATATTACAACGAATTAAATAACTAATATGTGAAAGAATATTGTTACATTATATATAAACAAATCAATAAATTAAACATGAAATTTATCAGAGCAGACTCTTAAGCCTGGATAATCATGTGTCGTGTAAGCACATATGCCATACAATGTAAACCTCCTCTCTGTTGCGATGGGTCTTGATACATCGTATACATTTATCCCATCCCATAATTCCTTCAATTCATCTACCAGCGGTTATAATTAGACATCCATATTCTTCACTTGTCTTATACCAGGGACCATGAGAGCCAACATAAGGTGTTCATTCTTCATTAACAACCATGGGGGGATATTGTTATTGATCACTACTATAGAACAGATAGAATAGTTGGTATTCTGGAGGGAATATGGGTTGACGCCATCCATGGCTATGCTGAGTCATAGACTTCGTACTTCATTCTTGAATTTTTCGGGCCATGTATCCTCTATATGCTTCATGGCTATTGAATCAGTTGGTATTCACATAACTCCCAACTCGCTTCTGTGTGAGTCACGCCATCCCTGCAACATAGCTAATTCTTTGCAACGAAAGAGCCTTTAAATCCTTGGGATTATAGGCATGTGCCTAAATATCTTAAAAGGAGGACCAGTACGTGATTTACCCTTCTTTTTTTATTTATCATACTTTTCATGCCCACATTTCAGACACATCTCTTTGTCTGCATATTCTCCTCTATATAGAATACAATCATTTGGACATGCATGATATGATATGTACTCAACACCCAACATTTTCAACAATTTTTTTCCTCCTCGTAGCTACTGGGCAAGACATTATCACTCATAAGAACCTTATCTTTGAATAACCTATAGTTGGTGATCATGGAAAACTATACTAATAAATGTACATTAATTTCGATATAATTATTAACATTCATAAAATTTAACATTTGTAATGTTCATTGCAGTGTACTGATTATATTTCAAATTTATATATAAGGCCGGAAGTACTTTATGGTAACTTACCTCAAAAGTTCCAAGAAACATGCATTCGACAAGCCAAACTTTGCTTTCAAGTTGTACAGTAACATCGTTGTCCCCAACTGGGTATACTTTGACTAACCGTCGGGTCCAAAGAGAGGGGTGGTGGAAGCAAATTTAAGGCTTTCAAAAAAGGTGTCAGCAATATGAGCATCATCCCCTAGCTAATCATCATTTTGGAATGCATCTAACAACATTGTCTCCATGGCATTCGTATCCCTTAAGTAATCATCCATAGCAACCTCTATTTGATTATCTCCATTGCTAGCTTGTGAAGAACTACTATTTCTATAGTAATTCCTAATTGGTGAATCTGGACGTAGCGGGAATTGAATCGATGGTTGATTCAACCATTCTTAGTATCATTCCTCTCTGATTTTTTCTCTTAATTCAGTCTTCTCTCAATTTGACATTGTCGTGGGGTGCAACGGAAGATGGTAGGTAGGTCGTTCATCATCACTAGAATCCTAATAATTATAAAAAAAAATTGAACATGATTAGTACAAAATATTATGATATCAATTAGTAACCACGTTGAAAATATTGCATGATTATAAATTGGTTTGACGTTGAAATAATTACATATTAATCAATATATATACCAAACAATTATAATTATAATTACCATCATTGTCCCGGGATTGTGGCTAGAAGATGAAATATTGTTACAATTGGCAGGGTGAAGCGGCTGTCCATTTTCATCTACCAAATGCATCTTGCGGTATGCAGCTCCTGATAAGAACTTTCGATGTTTTGGAGCAGTACTTTGAATATAATTTTGTGCATCTGAACTCGACGATGAATCTACATGAACCTGGAAATTTGTATACATTATAAATTTAATTAAGTTGTGCATGATTGAATACAAGAATAAAAAAACATACATAAAATCAATTAGATAGTGAAAAAATAAAACAAATCTGAAGTAAATATTATGTCTCCACATGGATAGGGAGAACTCCACGATGGACTTTGAGAAATATTATGGAACGAGCTAGATTTTGAAGAATTGTCCATTTCATATAATATATGATATTTTCTCCCTGCATTTGAGCAAAACAACAATAAACTTTGGTGCACAAACCTAAATGTAATTCCGGTGCATACTGTTTAGATAACAGCACCAGCCAGTTCTTTATTTTGCACACCGGTGCACTTTTGTAACAAGTAGCACCGGTGCGGTTGAATTAAAAGACGCACCGGTAAACGAATAACCACAATAAAAAAAAAAAAAAAACACACAACCCTATTTTCTTTAAGTGAAAAAAAAAGCAGTAAATTGAAAATTGGGCAGAAAAATATTTAAAAAAATCTAATTTCATAAAACATTTCTTTAAATACTAAACACTTTTCATTATTTCACTATTTTTGCAAAAAATTTCAGCCAGAGATTTGCAAGATACATACCTGGAGCAAACAGACCACGAGAGCACTGTGGAGCAAGGAAATACATTTGAACAAAAGTATTCAGACAATCCGAATTCCAAACCTCTGGTAATTCAAACCCTGTACCATAGAATTTTAAACGACGTGAGTAAAGTTTATTGTTTTTTTGTATTTTTTTCTGCAGTTTTTTTTATGAAGTGAAATAAGAAATCAAAGTCTATTATTTTATTTTATTTTATTTTTTCTCTAGTTTTTTATCAAGTAAAATACAAAATCAAATCTTATTTTTTTTTTAACTTTTTGTTTCTGTAGTTTTTTACCTTTTATGCAGTTTTCAGAAACAAAAATAAAAAAGAAATCAATTTTTACAAACAAAACCCTAGATTATTTTTGTTTCTGCCATTTTTTCTCCCTCTTTATTTTCAATTTAGATTTATAGGGTTTTTGTACTCATAATAAATCCAACCCACGGGACGACTTGCATAGTCGGATCCCAATCCATGTTGGCCCTTGCGTCAATCTTAAAAAAATACAGTTTTTTTTTTGCGTCGATGCGCCCTGCGTAACGTTGCGCATCGGTGTGCTTTGTTATACAAGCGCACCGCTAAATTACACTAATAAAAAATAAAAAAATAAAAAATGTTTTTATCAGTGCGCCATATGTAACATATGGCACAGGTTCACTATTACATTATGGCACACCGCACAATGTGATGTTTTAGAAAAAAACTATTTTACAAACATACCCTACATTATTTTTCTTTCTTCCCTTTCTTCTCCCACTTGCTGTGATTTCAGAATTAAGGTTTTTCAATTTTTATTTATATGGTTTGTATTGCTAAATATAAGCCTAAGACATGCAACCAACGAGAGGATCTACATAGTCAAATCTCAATCCATGTCGTTCCTTGCGTAAATAAATAAATAAATAAAATTATGTGCACCCTGTCTGACAGAGTGCATCGGGGCGGTCGATTATCACATCGCACCATGAAAGTACTTTCATAAAAAATTTAAAAAATATGCAGTCGGTGTGCTATTTCATTATGACGCACCGCAAACGTTCAATTTTGAAAAAAAAAATTTCAAAAAATACAAACCTTACTTTCTTTTTGTTTCTCCCCTTTACTCTTCTTCTTTCTATAATTCAGAATTAGGAATTTTCAATTTAGATTTATATGGTTTGTATTTCTAAATATAGACCTAAGACATGCAACCAACGGGAGGATTAGCATAGTCATATCCTAATCCATGTCGGCCTTGGAATGATTTAAAAAAAAAAAGATTTTTTACGGTGCGCCCTATGTAACGCAGCGCACCAGTGCTCTGTTGTTTACAAGAGTACCAGATAAGTAATGTGAAAAAATAAGATTTTTTTAATGGTGCGCCATATGTAAAATATAGCACCGATTTATGCTAAAAAAACTAACACTAGATTTTTATTATTTTTATGATGGTTAACCAGTGCGGTCATTGACATGTAATGCACTTGGGCTTCTTGTTGACATAGAGCACCATACGATGTATTATACTATTTTTTCGGTGCATGGGAAAGTCATGTACGCACCGAAGTCAGTTTGTTAACCATGAATGGCACACCGATTTTTTAAGATTTTTTTTTTTGTAATTCAGAAGTTGACAGTTTATTTAAAAATATATTATTGACTGATATGATACAGGTTTGATATTGTTAAAGAAATGACTGACAAGAGATCAAGTAACAAAAATACTGATAACACATCAAGAAAAGCAAAAAAGGCAAGTTCTTTGTAAATTTCTTACAAAAAAATTATTTTTGAACTATATGTAAGTTTAAATAATATGTATTGTTTAATGTGTATCATGCAGAGCCACAAAATGACGAAGCTCAATAAGATTATTTCTGATCTAGAACCAAAAGAACGTAGAAGCTTGATGGAAAAATTGCAAAAGAATGAATCAGGTACTGAATGAAAAAATACTATCGATCCAATATGAGTTTCTTTTTTTAGTTTTCATTAATAATATAATTAAAATTATTAGATAACATGTGTGAAAAATTCTATTAATTCACCTCTGTTTAATGTTCTACAAGGACCAACAACTCAGAAAATGAATGTTGTTCTAAGAAAATAAAAATAATAGAACATGCAAATGAAAATGAATTGCTCCTTAGCTCATCTAGAGTGGTGTTGGAGGTTAACGAAAGGGGGAAAAACTTTTACAAATGTTTGAGGGATCTAGTGGACCGAATGTATAGATGTTATTTCCACTTACAATAAAAAAACCAAACCAATGATTCTAAGAACCATATTTTATGTAAACTACAGGAAGAGTTTCCAGAGAATTGGTCAATGAGACATGTCAGAATTTTAATAGCGAAAACGTATAACAACAAAAAAGAAGGAATGAAAAAGTAATATTCCTTTAGATGTTTTTCTAGAATTATTTATAAATATCACTTTTGTTATACTTACTTTTCATATATCAATATAAAAATTAAATAGTTTATTGTCATGTTACATTTTCAGGAAGATTATGAAAATCTCAAAAGATGAACGAGTTGATATCAGAAATATGCCAGTAGGAATGTCCAAAAAGGTGTACAAGGAGATGGTCAAAGAAATGGACAAAATTGCATCGCTGGAGGAGCCATCTCAACAACAACTTGCTTCAAATGTAATATGTAATCATTGATTTTTTTCGATCATTAGGTAAAATAAATAAACAATTTAGCATTAAATATTAATTTTCAAGTATTTTCTTGCAGAAAAGGAAAGAAAATGGAACCCATTCAGCACATAAAACAGGACGACAAGGAAGAAAAGGATTGATATCTAAGTTTGTGAGTAATTGTTACTTCCTTATAACAACTTAACTATATTTCATTTTTGTATTTTTAAGTTGTTTTACAAAAATCATCATTGAATGTCTCCAAACAGGTGCTAACATACAAAGAAGAACCATCAGAGGAATTGATTGAAATTGGTTTAAATATGGGTTGTGCATATATGTTGGCATATCAGAACTTAATTGTGGAATTTGTAAGCATCTATCATTCTTGTTTTACTTAGCTACGTCTATAATTAATAGAAAAAATAAATCTTTTATATTAAATATATGATTTCTTATGGGGTATAAAACTTGCAGGAAACAAAGTATGGCACTGCGTCAACAGATCAAATCTTGAAAGATGGCATGTTACATGGTTTTGAAAGAATGTGTATAGTTTATGAGTCAATTGTTGCATTGGTACGTCATTTCTTTTCGATTTACATTGATGTATATTATTTAATATTGCAATTTTCATTATTCTCACCAATGTATATACACTCATTACATTTTATTTTTATGTTTGTAGATGGACGAAGGTGAAGAAGAAGAAAACAATCATTGTCATGAACAAAACATTTTTGAAAATAACCCCAAGTCATGGAAGTAGCTCTAGCAGTGATAGAAATTCAAGCGAAGAATGATGATCACTATGTTTGGATATAAAAGCAAAGTGTTGTACTATTTTTGGAAAAATGTTTGTGAAATCAGAAATTTTCTTTAATGTAATGGACATAATGTCCCAATTTAAAGATAAAGGGATACCAATAACCGTCCCATTTTATATGACAAAGAATGTCTTATATATATATATATATATAATGTTTTAATTTATTCTATTGCGTTCTCTATTATCACTATTGCATTCTCCATTGTCGTTCTCAAATGCAGTAATAAAAATTTAATTCATATGAATATTGCTATAAGATATATATGTATCGAATTTTGATGAATAATGAATTTTAAAAAACCACAACAATTATGATATGATATAACAAATTAATCTAAACATCACATTCAAATCCATTAATAAAAATTTAATTAATATGAATATTGCTATAATATGTGTCGAATTTTGATGAATAATGAATTTAAAACAATCACAATAATTGCACTGTCACAGGTCGATGTTTCTAAAAAATACAAAATAAAAACCGGTGCGCTTGTATTATTAAGCACATCGGTGCATTTATACTACCTATCAGGACTGCAAAAATACCAAAACCAGTTAAAAATATCGAGGCGTTTGTGCGGTACGGTGCTCCGGTGTGTTTATGTATCTATACGCACCGATGTTGTTTTACCACCTATGAGCACCGCACGAATACTGGTACCAATTATAAATTGCGGTGCGTCTATGTGATACTATGCACCGGGGCATTTTTTCTGTCTATACACACTGGTGCTTTTGGATGACCAATAAGCACCACATGAATACCGATACCATTTACAAATCTCGGTGCATTTGTGTGATAGTATGCACCGGGGCGTTTATGTGTCGATAAGTGCTGGTGCATTTGTATCACATATTTTCACCACACGAATACCGATACCTATTGTAAACCTTGGTGCATTTTTGTGATACGATGCACCGAGGTGTTTATATAAGAATACACATCGGCACATTTATACGACCTATGGGCACCGCTCAAATCCCAAGACCAATTAGAACGGCCCCCTGCATTGTATCACCAACACCAGGCCCGGTGCTGTTATTTTCCTTAACGGCCCGGTGCATTCTTGTTCAAATGCCTCGGTGCACTGTCTAGCGATACGCACCGGTGCATTAAAACCTGATAAGAGCACCGATCAAAAAACATTTGTAATAACCTCCGGCTGCCCACTATTTTTTTAGTTGTGTTGAATTTTCGTTAAAAGCTCTGCCAAAACCTCCATTACCAGAAACGGATGTGGTAGCATATGTTTTTTTGACAATTTTGGCCAAATTTATAACACTAAAAACCTCCTTTATAACCTCCGCTAGAGGGTCTTTTCCTTGTAGTGATTGTTCTTCTTCTTTTGTGGATAATTAGTGGCATAATGTCCATGCTCATGACCGTGAAAAAATTTCACTCTGGACAAGTCACGCTTCTTACCTTCTTTTCCGGTCTCAGATTTGGAATAAGATTTCTTTCCCTTCCCCTTCTTTGCCTTACCACCCAAGGTGCAATTTTTCTCCTGTCCGTCTTGGATGAGGATCCATCCTTGGTATTCCGCCTAAATTCTTCTTGTACCAAATCTGACCAAAGTCGCTCCTAATCTGGTAGCTTCTCCCTCCCATTGAAAAAGTCCTGATAACTATGCCAACTCTTAGGAAGGCCTAGAATAGCTAGGATCATCAAGTGATCATCCGCTACAGTAATTCCGACACTCCCAATCTCATCTCGACATTGGATAAACTTGGTTAAATATTTTTGAATAGTGTCGCCTTTCTCCATTTTTATTTTCCTGAGCTTGTCCTTCAGTGCCAATTTTCTGTGGTCACAGCTACTCTGAAATAGATCTGCCAAAGCCTTCCACATTTCATATGGATTCGTTTTTCCATGGATACTTGAGACAATGTGGTATATTACTCCCTCTAATAAGATCCTCCTCACTTTTTCAACATTATTTTTCCAAGCATCAAGAAGAGCGGCGTCCGCTGTTGCGGGCTTGGGAATGTCATTATCAATGAATTCTTCCAACTCATTGTCCTCCATAACTACCTCCATTTTATCTTTCCATGAAATATAATTATAACTTCCCTTAAGTTCATATTCCAATCTCAAGCCATTGAAAGCCATCTTGATCTGCCTGTCGCACCAAATAATATTTTTCAAATTCGAATGCTATTCAGCACAAACTCAATTTCTTTTCCACTATAGTGATTTCCTACAGTCCGATACCATGTAGAAATTATACAAAAAATATGTATATCAATGGATTAAATCCAATAATGTGATATGCTAAAGAAAGATACTGAATCCTTCTAAAAATTAATTGTGGAAAATAAACATGATCGCAAATCACAACAAGTAACGAAAGAAGCAAATCAAACCACAACATAGATATTTTCCCAGGGAAATCTTGTTGCTCTAAACCCCTCTATCTTCTATTGCATATTCACCAAGAAATCATGAAACAATTACAATGCACTCTTCTCACAAGAGTCTATTGCACTCTCACAACTATCTCACACTGATCCAGACAAAAGCGACCAACACTTAGCCAACTTTCAGCCTCTGCTCAGCTTTCCTTGCTTGCACAATTCATGTGGAATGCAATCCCTATTATCTAGGAATTTCAACCTTTTAGGAATTTTAGCCTTCCAAAACTACGCAATGCTCATGGGAAATCCTATGGGTGTGTTACTGCATGTAGGTAGTGTATTAATAATACAGCTAATAGTTAACATCCCTTTAACCTTTGTCTCAACTGGGTCATCATTAGAACTAACATGCATTCAACTATTAATAGTAAATCATCAGTTACTTGACATATCACTGCATGTGAATTAAATCTAATTTAATTCACTTGACCTCTCACTAGTGAAACAATCAATTACAAGTAGTTAAACTGATTTTAACTCAATTAATTGATTTAACTGATTTCTCATGCATTAAACTAATAAACTAACTGTAACTTCGACTCAAAAACTAATAGAATCACTCAGCATGCCTCACCAACCACTCTCAACTTGAAATTCATGAGCTACCTGATTTTATCACACTCAGTTAACTATTACAAGTGATTATGAGATAAGATTACAATTTATTGTCCAATTTAATTAAGGGAAAATTAAATTAGACACACATTTCTTGTTAAATTTTCAACATCCAAAAAAAACATGCACACTGGTGTGGGATCATAGGCCACATAGTGATGGATCCTAGCGACACATTAGTGTGCAACCAATTTTTAAATAAATTGGAAAATAAATTGTAATATTATCTCATGACAACTTGTAATAGTTAACTAAGTCTGATAGAGTTAGTTAGCTCAAGAATTTTGAGTTGAGGGTCAAAGGATAGGCATGTAGAGTGATTATATTATTAATAAGATCCAGTTGCAGTTGTAGCACTAGTGTAGTGTGAGTGGGATCAGTTAACTCACATTAGTTGAGTTAAAATCACTTTAACTAGTTCTAATTGTTTGATGAGCTAGTGGAAGATAAAGCGAATTAAAATAGATTTAATTCACCAGTAGTGATCTACCAAGTAACTGATGATTCACTATTTATAGCCGAATGCATGATAATTTTGGTGGAGACCCAGTTGAGACAAAGGTTCAAGGAAAGTAAACTATCAGTTGTATTTTTAGAAAACTGCCCAAATGCAATTATAAAACCACGGGAAGCCCATGATGAATTGTGCAATCAAGGAAGGTTGAATTTCCTATTTAATAGGGGTTTAATTCTCTAGGGATTGCGTAAGCAAGGTAGGCTTAGGGTAGGCTGATAATTGGCTATGTTTTTGTCCATTTTTTCCTTGATCAGTGTGAATCAATTGGTAGAGTGTATGATTTTGTGGTGAGCACAAATACATTGTATTATTTCATGATTCCTTGGTTTATTATACAGTAAATATGGAGGGGTTTTGAGCAGTTTCTTTCCCCAGGAATATCTAGTGTTGTGTATTGATTTACTTATTTCTCTTACTTGCATGTGATTGAGAAATCGTGTTTTATGTTCCGCAAATATTTTAGAATGATTCATTATATTGTTTAAGTACATTTCATGATCAGATTGAATCCATTGATATAATTTCTACATGGTATTATAGTTGTGTTAGATATTTTATACAAATTTACTCCCGCAATATTATTAGTGGAGGGAATAGAGTTACCTGGCACCAAATGAAAAATGGCCATTTTCAACCCATCGATCATCCCACTGCCACCCTGTCTACTCAATCATGATTAGATTGCCCTCCAGACCCACGGATCTACTGACGACCCAGGCATGTCTACCAAGGAAATTTTTCATTATGTGTCCATTCCTATGGCAGAAAAGACACCAAAATGGAATTCCCCAATAGTCGATTACCTAACTGCAAGAGCACATCCCATAGTATAGGTCAATTTCCACTGGAATATCCCCTGAGAAATTGTCGAGACCGCTCAGACTACCTTCATCCAAGTAATATAATTTTACAATTTCGTTAGCAATAATAGTAATAGCCTCCTTAGTCTAAAGCTCCAATGGTAAACTAGGGAGCTTCACCCAGATGATAGTATGTTGAGGCATATCCTTAGCAGGGTCAAATACAAATTTCCACCTCTATAATGAAAGGAAGCCTCTTCCTTTAACCCATGGAATGCAACGATGTGGGCTACATCGTCTAGACTCAGAAAGTGGAAGGAAAACCAACCACTCTGAAGCATGTTAATCTGCAGTATGTACTTCATTAAGGGTAACCACCAGGTCTCCACCCATCCCTTCATATGTTCACTTGTCATCCTTTCGAAACCCATCATATCTTTGTGCTTCATTCTATCCACCTCCTCCCAATAACTATTCGCCCCAAGGACTAGAATTTCTACATTCTCAACAAATTTTATTGCCTTTTTCCTTCGAGAATTTTAAATTTTCCCCCATGAAAGCTTGTTTCTATCTTCATGGCCAACCCCTTATCGAATATTCCCTTGCACACCCAATTTCACGTGATCGACATCATGTATCACCTCCAAAGATTTGTTGTGGTAGAATTTCACGTGTTCCTCTATAAGAACCATTACCTAAATTTTCGTCTCTATCCTAGGAGAGAATGCTCGTAAAAGAGACCCTTCAGACGTCATTATCAATGACTGGAGTGTCTTGCTACGTAACAATAAAAGCATTGTTATGTGTAGAAATATATGCCTCTAGAGGAATATATCTATAGGTGTACCTGACCATCCATGAAAAAAAGACTACTACTCCTTGTGGAAAGAATAAACAAGGAATTCCAAGCATCATATATGGGAATCAAAATGTTGTTTGGTTTGGAATCATATTGTACAAAGTTGGTCATGTTCCTCCTCTCATATAAAGCAATATCTTGAAACCGACGATATCTATAAATTTCCAATTTGCACAACTAATGGAGATATTCATCTTTGTACGAGAAGAAAATCATTTCTCCTTCATGAGTTGCAGTCGAAGGAATTGTACAAAGCATTTGTCCATCATGAGTTGAAGCTGAAATAATTGTTTAAACGAGTTTCAACAAGATTAAATTTTACTTGGTAGTTGAATCCTTCAAATCCTAAAATAACTTTGGATTTCTTTTTAAATTCTATAATTTATAATCATCTTGGAGTAAACATTTATCATAAGTTACAATTTATAATCATCTTGGAGTTAAAAAAATTATTGCAATCAGTGGGAAAATGAAGAATCAATATCATTACTATAGAAATATGTTTTTTAGAAAGTAAGAATGAAGATATTTACTATAGAGAATACATTTTTTAAATTTTTTAAAGAAATGGGGAAATAAATTAACTGATTATATTCTAATTAATCAAATAATATTTCAAATATTAACACAGGAAATTTAGTCTCAATATAGGTGAACTATCTTGGACCCAACCACTTTGTTGATAAAATATTTTAACCACACTCCAAATTAGGCTAACTAGTTGGAGAGAATCTATTAACCAACTAGGCTTCAACAAACTCCTAAATAATAAAAAGATACTCTTTCACATAAAGCCTAGAACTCTACTAATAATGACCAATATAAACAAGAATAGTGATCATACATACATATAAGACAAGTAATGGTTATGTATTCTAACACTTCGCCTTAACGACTACTTGTCTTAATCTTCATATTTTGAAGCCTTCATTTATATCTTCTTTGTGGCACATGCCAATATTCTATTGTTGAGAAATATATGCCTCTAATCCAACCTGACACTTAAAACATGTACCTCAATTATGTAGACATCATCAGAGTGTCAATTCCCATATAAATAAACCATTATCCACCGAAATTCATAGGCACCTAACCGCTACAAAAACAGGTTTAATAGGAAGGAATTCATGTACATGGTTCATCCAACTTCTTGATGAACTACCCCTGAATATAAAATTTCAGCTCACATAGTGTATAACCAATATGGTCGACCCAATTGTATTCATTTAGTGCATGGCACACTCTTTATAGTGTTAAAATACTCCCTAACATAGGTTAATAAGATAAACTAGATAAGAAACATTATGTCACTAGGGAACACATAACAAAGGGGAGACTTCAACTTCCTTCTTGTCCAAGTACGACACAAATAAAAAATTTGGTTTCTTAAAACAACACCAGATCCATGACGATGTATCTATTTCCCAAGAATGCATCCTTCCATTAAAATCCATAATTTGGATGCCTTCCTCATGAATATTGATTTGATCAAAGAATTTGATTGTGTATATTGGGAAATCTTATGGATGACTCTATGGAAGATTTGCTTTGGATCCTCCATTATTTGTTGGATTCAATCCTGCATCAAATCCACCTCCTTCGCCATAATTATCAATGGCCTTCCCACCAAATTCTTTGTGGCCTCACGTGGTCTTCGACAGGGTTGTGCCCTGTCTCCCCTCTTATTCTTCACCATCATGGATGAACTTAGCAAAATATTTAATGCAGCATGTGACAACGGACTCATCATGGGATTTTTGATTGCAGACATTCACCCTATAACACACTTACTTTTTTTGGATGCTCTAATAGCTATGGGGAAGTCTGACCCTCATGAATGTTTCTAGATATTCTAAATTCTACAACATTATGGACTTTCTTTTGGTCTTTGCATGCATTAGTCCAAATCTAGGTTAATATCCAATGACTGGTAAGCAGTTTCAATATCATAAATTTCAAATCAATTTGGTATTTTTGTTGAAAATTTGTACATGGGAAACACATATCTTGGTTTTACCTTTAATCCTCCTATATACAAGAATAAATATTGGGACTGGCTTATCAGAAAAATGGAAAAGAAACTCTCACATTGGTCCCATAAGTGGATACCTTTGGGCGGGCGAATTATTCTCATCAATTTTTTTCTCAATGACATTATGATTTACTGGATGCACATTTATAAATTTCCCAAGGGTGTTACTGAAAAATTAACTCCATTGTAACTAGGTTCCTATGGGCAGGTTAGAATGCTACTCAAAAATTCCACTTGACCAACTTGGATATGATTACCCCTCCTGTCAAACTTAGTGGTTGGAATCTTAAATACACTACCTCCTTCAACACACCTCTGCTATTAAAAAAATTGGAGGGTTGTGCATCATGAGGGCCTATGGAAGCATACCATATTTACTAAATATCTTCAAAATCAGGGCTTCTACAGTTGGCTTCAAACTGGTGCATTGGAATTTACACAAATCTCCTTTTTGTGGCACAATCTTATCACATCTAAGCATTATTACTTTGGTTACCTACACTAGACTGTTGGCTTGAGATATTTCCATAAGATCGGATTGGATTCTCTTGTTGGTATGATAGTTTCACATCGTTTATCCCCTTCTCTCATTATATCCTTAAATTATATAGTTTTACATGTGCTCAAAGATGATGTAGATGCATAACATTCCTCACCTTTCTACACTCACTGGAAATATGTTGCAGTGATTAGTTTATCGGATCCCCTAATCCCTGAATGGAAAAATTCCGTCATTAATTTTAAGCTATCTGGGATTTTACTCTCCTCATATAAAGATAGCCTTGTATGGGTCAGTGGATCACAATTGGAAAAAGTTATAGTCAAAGAGGCTTACCACCTTATTTTTCTACCTCCTAGACTGAACCTTCTTCACTCTTGGTTGGCTAGGTTCGGGAAATGGAAATTCCCTCTCAAGCTGAAATTTTTTTCATGGCTAGTGGTTCACAACCATACCCCGACTTGGGAGAACCTTGTTAAGAGGGGATTTCGGGGACCGGGATTCTCCTACCTCGGAAACTCTCATGGTGAGGACATTAACCACCTATTCATTCATTGTCCTTTCGCTACATCGGTTTGGACCATGGTTCTACACTTGATTGATACTCCTTCTTCCTAGGATCATGCTGACATTGTCTCCTATCCTCGAAAATGGACCGTGAACAACCTACACAAATGGACACTGGTTTTCTTCATCATGATCTGGGGCATGTAGCAATCTCGGAATGCTCTTATATTGAGCATGTGTAGCTTGATATTTGGGGAACCAGCTGCAAGATTATAACTTTTCATCCTCAAGCCTCCTCCACATCCTTGTAACATTTGGGAGTCATTTCCTATTGGTTTTTTTAATGGGGCTTCATTTTTCAACCTATGTGGATGTGGCATGGAAATCTACATCGATGATGCACGTTCATATCGTGTCCATTGGCATGGATGTTTTGGAACCAAAACTTGCATTGAGCTTCTTTCCCTGTGGGGTGTTCTTCATTTTGCTAATGGGCAAGGCTCTTTGCACTCTCTGTCCCTAGCTAACTTGAAACTCAACACTAAAACCTTGATTAAAGAGTTCAATTCCATCTCAATTTCCCACATCTATAGGCGTCAAAATGGTGTTGTTGATCAATTATATAAGGATGGTTTTTCTTTGGATCCCAACCAAATCTACTTCCAATACCTTCTTCATAACAATCTGTAGAATTCGGGTCATCTCGACACCTAATCAGTTTTCAGTGGGCTTGTTGACTCTCTTGACACTCTCCTCTACATTATCACTAGACTCTTTTCCATCCATTTCATCTCATCTTTTCTTCATCCAATAAAGGAGGATTCCATTTCTAGTGACTCTATCATGAGTCATGAAATTTATGATCCACAGGTGGAGGAAGGTCACATGTAATGCACACTACGTTTTCACTTTTGATTCTACATTTTGTTATTCGATGGGAGATCGAATGGTTGTTAGGAATATCCTTTGTTTTGTGCCCACAAAAGGATGTCTTGTATTTTACAGGTATCTGGCGTATGTTATCTCTATTTTATCTCGAATTATACTCCATATCATTGAGGAGGGACTCTTTAATTGTTGCCGCCAATTTTTCTCCACAATTGAAACATCTTGTGGGCATTTGAATGTTTGAACAGGGGTTATCTTCCCCTGCACATTGTATTTTGTTTCACACAGGACGGTCATTGTTGAATGTTTTAAATTTAATCTATTGTAAGGAATCAAATATTATTTTTGATCCACCTTATCCAAGTGATCAATGTATTTCCTTTATAGCAAAGTAATAGAAATGTGTGTGTGTGTGTGTGTGCTTTTTTTTTTATTGAAAAAAAAAGATTTGAGACCAAAAATTTCAGATATCAACCCTTGAAAAACTCTTCACAATTATATTTTGGAAGATTTTGGCTCTTCGTAATAATAAATATTCAAACAATTCCCCTTTTGATCCACCTTATCCAAGTGATCAATGTATTTCCTTTATAGCAAAGTAATAGAAATGTTTTTTAAAGATTCGAGACCAGAAATTTCAGATATCAACCCTAGAAAAACTCTTCACAATTCTATTTTGGAATATTTTGGCTCTTCGTAATAAGAAATATTCAAACAAGTCCCCTTTGCAAGCATGTGGTAAAAACAGGGCCAGAGGAAAATTCATTAATGATTCTTCCTTCATTAGCCCGACATTCACACCTCTCACCTGGTCTTCTGATCTTACTGTCCAAGAATTTTTAAGTGCAAAGAGGAGTTTGGAGGTTTTGAAAGTTAAAGAGCATTAAATATATCATAAAATTCATGTGATAATAGTTGAAAATTAGTCTTTAGTAGAAATCAATAAATTTTTTAAGGAGAAAGTGGCATTGCTACAGGAAGCTCTCTTGATAAGGAAGACAAAATGGCAACACATGAATTTTTTTATGAAAAATTTGTGGTGGAAAGTAAAGAGTTGGTGAATTCAAAACCGTCCCATGATAAATGGAAAGTGGTTACCAAATTAGACAACCATGAAGTGAAAACAAGAGAATAAAGGAAAGGAGGTTTCATAAAAGATTCCAAAACTTGGGCACAATCTATTAGAAATCCTGCTAATATGGAAGAAGAATAAAACATTCGAGTTGACAACATGCAAGATAAATAAAGCAAGGAAAGGAAACATAGAGCATAAAACATAATAATTAAAGGGGTGAAATATTATGTGAAAAATGAATGTACCCTTGACCTTGCAAGATTCTTAAAATACAAGGTGTTGCTCTATGCCAAGCGTGGAGGGTGGGTAAGATTAGAAGTGAGAGAATTAGGCCCGTAAAATTCATCATGTCCATCATGCATGATAAACAAATCATTCTATACAAGAACAAACTCTTGAGGGGTTCTCACCTTTTTCTATACAAAGATTTAACTATCAGACAACAAGAGGAAAGGAGGGAGGATATTTCTAAGTTTAGGGCAGAAAGGAGTGAGGGAAAGAGAGTATGGATATATAAAGGTAAAGTTGTAATTTCTCGTTTTGGACCTCATTCTAAAACGAAGCAACAAGATGGTAGAAAAGAAGAGGCAACAAATTATTTATAGGAAATCATGCAACAAGGTCAATATGGGAAAGCAGGGATAAGACTCAACTGTGAGTCTTGTATGTCAAAACAAATAGCAATCAAGTCAAATACAGGTTTCTTTAAGTTTATCATGTTGGAACTACACATGATATTCATGGAGATAAGGACTTAGGTTGGGTCCTATTGCAAAATATAGATATTGGAAAATATGGTAGCCATGGTCGGTATTTTCATCTTGAAAAAGAAATGGAAATTTGAATTTTTAAATTTGCCTACAAATTTATTAGGTCGATTGGACCCCTAATATGCACCCATTCGACCCCCACTTAAGGATATATAAAGGTGATCATGTATCCTCATTTTCACATATCAACCTGGTCTCATTCATCTCTCATCCATCAAAATTTTAGGAGGAGGCCAAAATTCTAGGCAGGGTCAAAATTTCAAGGACTTGGACTTTGACTTGGCACTTGATCATGATTTTGGTTACTAGTTTGGATATTATTCGACTATTTGTTATTTATGGTGTATTGATAAATTTGGAAAATCCCTCTCTCTCATAAGGAAGAACTTTCACTTGGTTTTCCCATTGTGGGTTTTTCCCTAGCTATGTGACTAATTTTATGTTTCTCTAGTCTCTTTGTTTCATGGTTACTTTACTACTTTTTCATGTTTATTAGATGATGTTTTTCTTCTGTATAACTGCCTAAATGATATTAAATTAATTTTATGTGAAACTAATGTTTAATTTATCATTGAAGTATTTATCACAAGAAGAAAAACTAAATTATAGTAGGTGCCCTAGAAAATCAACATGGTATCAGAGTGGGTTTGATTCAAGAGAAGTATAGGGTTGGAAGGATAAGTTCAAGAAAATTGCAGGGCCGAATTTGGAGAAATAATGTGTAAATATTCTATGATGTTATCTCTGTGTTAAATTTGGGTGGATCTTGTGTGATCAATGCTTGAGTGATAGAATAAGGTTGATTCTCTTTAATTCCCCTAAATTGAGATCCAAAGATCTGTAAGTTTTGTGCTTAATCTCTTTGTTAAAAAATTGTGGAATCATTTAAGCCTTATTTTGAAAAGGTATATAAGAAGGGTTTATTCCAAAAAGAAAGGCCAGATGTTATGTGATTTTTCTTATTGTATTTTGTAAACAAGGAAAACATATTTAAGTTGTGTGGCAGTATATTGTACTATGTATGTTACACTGTGGTAAGATCTAGGTTGTGACAGAGGGTTAAATGCCTAAATCTAAAGCGAATCATCATATTTATTGAGATCAAAATTATATAGCCTTTATGTAACATAAATATAAATTTTTAGGGTTGAGTATTCTTGTAACATATGTAAGACTTGTGGCATAGTAATCCTATAACAAATGTGAGTTCTTGACATAGTATTATTGTGACATATGTGAGTTATGTGTGAGTTTTGTAGCTCAACTATATGAGCTTTGTAGAAGGATTAGTATCTAATTTTGAGTATCATTCGTGTATCTAAATGGCATCAAATCATCTACTCTCCTGCGGGCTTGATATCTAAGCTTTATGATCTCCCTTACTACGATGATCTGAACCTAGGTCAAATACTATAATGATTCACTTGAGTTTATATGTGCTAGCAAATTTTGTGTCGTAATTCTTTGTTGATGCAAATTTATACAACATTAAAAATTCAATGGAACCTCATGATTATGTGAGATATGTTCATGTGAAGCTTTATGGCTCATTTTATGGCTACCTTATGCAAATGGAATTATAAACTTTTATATATGTTCATTTTTTGTCTACAAACATGTGTGGTCTTGAGGAAAGAAAAAAAAATGTTTTGTGTCAAATATAAAAGGGCAGAGGTTTGTGACATATGCAAAGTGTCCTGTAACTCGAAAGTTTGAAGCCTAAGATTATAAATGTGATGTAATAATATGAGCAAGGAATGTGATTCATGATGATATGTGAAGGAAGATTACATGATTTAAATCAGTACAAACACAAGTTTTAATTTCCTATGAAATAAGCATGAATTCGCAGGCACTATCCAAGTAGATAGGTGATTTGATCCTTTTGATCCAAATTAATGATGAAAATCCAAGTTTGCTTTCTCATTATTGTCAATCGTTTGAAATCATTGTTACAAAAGATTTTTTGTGGACAAATTGATGATTGATTTGTATTATATATAAAATATGGATGTCATTCACTGCCAAATATGGCCAACCAAGATCAATCTGGAAGCAAGGAAACTTGAATTCATCTCAAAAGCATCGAAAAGAGATCAATATTTAAAATTTACAACGCTAATCCAAATTCTTATTGAAGTCAAATCAAACCGAATCATGAGATGATATCCAAGAAGCATTTGTATAAAGGATGTGTTATAAGAGATGAAGTCTCTCAAAGAAGTTATAACTATTTTGACTAATCTAAATCATATGTTGAAAATCTAAAAATCGTGCAAAGGACTCGTGATCCTGAATTACAACAATGAGTGTCAAAGAATCTTGGGTTGATATGACCCCAGCCAAATTTGAAGATTCAATGGCCTCTAAAGAATCTAGGGTTTGGAAGTTTGACCAGATTCTTGAAACATGTTGACTTGTTTTGGATTTTTAAACCCTAGTAAGGGTTTGGTCTCAGAAATCTTAGGATTGATAGCAAAAATAATGGAGATGAAATATAATGCAAGGATGTTTGTCGTAAAATACAAGCATTAGGGATGGGATAAAAACCCTATCAAATAAAAAAGGGGTTGCAAATGATAAACCCTGAGCTTGTGGATTGATTGTTTCCCTGGCTCCTAGATAAGTTGACATCTTGGTAATGACATTGATTTTCGGGATGGATTTAAATATCAAGAGGGATTTTTCATAATCTCAAAAATATAAGTATCTTGTATTTATTTTTTTTAATTATTATTGAAATTGGATTGTCGTGTAAACCTTGGGTAGGGTTTTGGAGAAGAAATTCTAGGGCATATGAATCAAACCCTAGAACTGATTGCTTTCGCTTAAGAATATTTGACATCTTGTTCTTAAGGTTGATTTTCAAGGTGAATATAAAAGGGCTAAAGGTTAAGAGGGAGAAGAAAATATAACTATATTTTTTTTCATTATACTTTTAAATCGTTACTAATGATGTGAACTCATTACAAGGACTCATTGTTGATGATATGGACTCGAAGATAAATATTTTTCGATAATGTGGACTTATTGATAATTATAATGATGTGAGATTGTTGATGATGTGGACTCATTGATGATGTAGATGATGTGAACTCATTGATAGTGCGAACTTTTTAACATGAACTCCTTGATGATGAACTTTGTGAATGTGAAATATTTGTTGATGATGATAAGTACTCCTTGCTAACAATGATTGATGACATGGATGGTGTGATTGGACTACTTGATGGTTATTTTGACTCCTTTATGCTTATGCTTTGATGATGATGATGAAGTAAACTCCTTATTGTGGACTCCTTGATGATGATGTGAATTGAACTCCTTGAATGAGTTTCTCAATGGTGACATGGACAAGGTCAACTTCTTGATGATGAAATGGACTCTGTGATGATATGATGATGACAATTCCTTCATGATTTGGACTACTTGATGATAATGAAGATATGGATTCATTAATAATGTATACTCTATGATGACGACGATGATGATGATGATGATGTGGACTCGTTGATAATTTATACTCCTTGATAATGATGATGATTTGGACTCATTAATAATGTAGACTCCTTAATGATGATGATGATGATGAGGACTCATTAATAATGTAGACTCCTTGATGATTATTATGATGATGATGATATGGACTCATTGATGACTTCGACTCCATGAACTCTTTGTTGATGATGAGAAACTCATTAATGATGATGTGAACTCTTTGATGGTGTGTATTCCTTGATGATGTCAACTTTTCAATGATGTGAACTCTTTGATGATGGTATGGACTCCTTGATGATGTGATGATATTGACTTGATATGATAAGGTTAATATCAAGAGGGAGTTGACACACTCTCAAAAGATAAGTATTATCTTAATTTTTTCTATTGATTGTTTCATTATAAAATTCTTGACTTACTTGGTTGTTCTTGTTCCTCCATAGTCTCCTTATGTGGATTGTAGGTACATATTGAATACTACCAAGGTGTGGAAAATCATTGGAAATGATGGAAGAACAAATGTGACAAAAGAATCGTCTTAGGCCCTGTACTCAAATGGAGCAAAAAATATTATCCTGATTGAAGCACGTTTCTATAAGGATGGATAGAAATTTTTAATACTGACGTTGATACAATTATGTTAAAGATGAACCCGCGATTTTTTCTGTTGTGTAGAGGAATCTTGTGTAAGAGGGAGTTTCTTTTTTAAAGGCATAATCCCAACGATATCTTTGGCACAATGGGCTACAGGTATACTGAAATCTCCTCGATGAATGATTTGAAGAAGCTACAAGACTATGATATTGACTTGGTTGATTCTATGATTAGTTCGTAGATATATCAAATGAAATTTATTTTCGTTGAAGTTCATTATTATTTTTTCGATTCGATTATGGTATGTTGGATTCTACTATGGTTTTTAATGCCTGCTTTTGTATCAACTAGATTCGAGTATGTCCTGTTGATGCATGCTTCTGTGAGAAGTCGCTTGTTATTTGTTGTATTTGACTATGGTTTGTTGTATTATACTATGTTTTTTTATTCTTTCTTTCGTAAGAATCCACTTGTTATCCGTTGGATTTGATTATGATATGTTAGATTCTACTATGTTTGTTTATGTCTACTTAAAACATAATTCATTTATTATCTATTGGATTCAACTACAGATATTGATACTCACTTTTGTGGTTTTTGATGATTGCTTCTGTGAGAATCCACTGTTGAAATATATTATTTTCTATTAATATTTTTTGATTTTTTCTTCTGAGAGAAGCCCCAACTAAATCCGAATGAACAATTTAATGTTGTTTTTTATTGAAATATTTGAGATCCACCATGCCTACATTTTTTATGATGAAATATTTATCGATATTTATGTGAATAAAGTGGAACAACTGATAATCCCCTTGGAGAGGGAGCACTAATAACATAGCATCATATTATGGACCATCTATTGTAAGTTGTGTGTCGTGATACCTTGTGGTCCTGGATATGTATTGTTGATTCCTCATATAAGTTGTGTGTCGTGAGACCTTGTGGTATGGGAGATCTGTATTTATTATTCCTTCTATAGTCTATGTGTCATGAGACCTTATGGTCTGAGATATGTATTATTGATTCCTCCTGTAGGTTGTGTGCCATGATACCTTTAAATTTGGGATATTTATTGTTGATTCCTCTTTTAGTATGTGTGTCGTGAGACCTTATGGTCCAGGAGATGTATTTTAGGTTCCTCCCTTAGGTTGTTTGTTGTGAGACCTCATGGTAGGGGAGATGATTTGAGATGGATGTTATGTATATTTCCTTATGATGATACTGATGATCTCTCCCTTGGGTTGTGGGTTGTGAGACCTATGATTGATCAAGGAGATTGATCCTGACAAAGAGAGAGATTTTCTTTTGTGATCTCTTCCTTAGGTTTTGGGCTAAGAGACCTATGATTTCCCAGGAAGATTGATCTTAAGAGGGAGAAATAAAATTACCTCCTTGGATAAGAGGGAGTGTTGGAAAATATGGTAGCCATGGTCAGTATTTTAATCTTGAAAAAGAAATGGAAATTTAAATTTTAAATTTGCCGCCAAAATTATTAGGACGGTTGGGACCCTCAAGAGGCACCCATTCAACCCCCACTTGAATTTTATATAAAAGATATCATTTATACTCATTTGGACACATAAAATTTTTCTCAAGCATCTCTAATCCAAATAAATTACAAGAGTGCTAAAATTTTTGGAGGCCAAAATTTCAGGGACTTGGAGTTTGGCATGGCACTTGATCAAGATTTTGGTGACTAGTTTGGCTATTATTCTACTATTTTTTATTTATGATGTATTAATAAATATGGAAACTCTCTCTCTCACACAAGGAATAACTATTACTGGATTTTTCCTTTGTGTTTTTTTCCCTAGTTGTGTGCCTAATTTTTTGTGTATCTTGTCTCTTTGTTTCATGGTTACTTTACTACTCTTTCATGTTTATTATATGATGTTTTTCAACTGTATAAATTCCTAAATGATATTGAATTAATGCTATGTGAAAATAATTTTTAATTAATCACTGAAGTAGTTATCAAGTTAAGAGAAACTAAATTCTAGAAGGTGCCCTATAAAATCAACAATAGAGACATAATTTGTCTCATTAAAACACATGAACATGAAGGGTGCAAGACAACTTTGTTTGAAGGGTATTGGAAGAGGGAAATGTGGAACAAAGCAGCAGAGAATGGTAAAGGACATAGGGGTATCATGGTATTAGTGAGGGAAAAATAAGGTTGTTTCATTCAAATAGAAAAATAAGACTCAAATAAAAAAATCATTTAGTTTAAAATAAAAAATGGAAATCACATTAGAATCACAACATGCCATTTTATGCCGCAAATTTCAAAAAATTACAAAAGTAGAGGGATTGATGACAAATACCCCCTTTTAGCCTTAAAAGTGGATATTTCAACATATTCTCGGGTAGGTGAAGTCCTTATAATGGGTGATTTCAATGCTAGGACTGCAAGTGAGCAAGCTACCGTTATTTGTTGTAAAGAAGATTGCGGCCCTATCTAGCTTATAGAAGAGAGTAATCATCAGTGGGAAAGAATTTAGGAGGACAACAAGGGTTGAAATATCTTTGGTGAAGAATTTCTTACTCTATGTGGGGTTTTCGATTTAATCATCTGCAATGGTTTGTCTAGATGGGTGAAGTCTAGAAATTTCACTTGCACTACATACAATGGAGCAAGTGTAGTAGATTATGTAATTTGTAATTTGATTGCATGGTTTGTATTCACTATCTTAGTTTTACCATCATATTGAGGATGATAAGATGAGTTATGAGCTAATTGAGTACCAAGACAACAAAATAAATTCATCCAAGAATTTCTAGTGAAAATGGGACCTCTCTCACTTACAATAATCTTTAAATTTCCATGTAGCTTTTGAATTGTTTCCATAAATTCAGTATAAATTGTACTAGATTTAAAAGGAATAGATAATGCACAAAAGTTTGCATATTAGGTAATTCTATCAACTACCACCATGATGAAACTCTTTCCTTCAAACTTGGGTAGTCCTGTGATAAAATCCATTGATACCTCATCCCAATGCTGACTTGGAATGGCTAAAGGTTGTAACAGACCTAGGGTCTTAATTGTCTCAACTTCATTTTGTTGGAAAATCAAACATTCTTCCAAAAACTTCTCGATATCATATTTAAGGCCATCCCTAAAAACAAATCTTCTTGACCCTGTGGTAAGTTTTTAAAAAACTTGAATGCCCTCCTAAGGGGGAGGTGTACAATTCCAAAAGAACCTTTTGTTTGAGTTGAGCTTACAGAGATATAAGCAATATTTCTACCATAATGAATCAAATTTCCAAACAAATGTATCACTTGTATTGGGATCTCGCTGCAACTTTTGAATTACTGTGCACACCTCTTTGTCATTCTTCCATTCATCCCTTACTTCATCTATCCAATCAGGTTGGATAATAGATATGGCACAACACAATTCTTCCACATCCTCATCCTTTCTTGAGAGTGCATCTGCAACAACATTTTTCTTTGCTTTTTTGTAGATGATTTCAAAGTCATAACCCAACATCTTTGTGACCCTTTTTTGTTGCTCTTCTAAAGATAATATTTTTTCCAAAAATTATTTAAGGCTATCATGATTTTTTTTTCCCTTGATGTGTCTTCCCATTAGGTAAACTCGACATTTCTTTAGTACATGTATTACCAAAATTTCCTTCTCATAATAGTTTTGTGTAAATACTTTCCCTTGATTGGACGACTTTCAAAAGAAGTTAGTCTTCCTTCTTGCATTAAAACAACACCAATTCCATTTCGTAAGGCATCACATACCACAATAAAGTTTTTTGTGAAGTCTAGTGTAGCTAAGACTGATGCATGGCACATTTCCTCTTTAATATGTTCAAAGGCCTTTATTGCTTCTAAAGTCCAAGAAAATGCATATTTCTTCAGTAATGTTATTAAAGGCATTTTTACTCTCCCCTAATTATTAAAAAACTTGCGATGACACCCTGTCAACCCAAAAAATCCTCGAATATGATTTAGGGTTATGGGTGTTTTCCATTCCTTAATGGCTTTAATTTTGTTAGGGTTTACCTTAACACCCTCATGAGATACAATATTACCCAAATATTCCACCACCTGTACTCCAAAGAAAAATTTGGAGGTTTTTGCATATAATTGTTTCTCATCCAATAGTTTTAGCACCATGTCAACATGTTGAACATGATCCTTCTAAGACTTGTTGAAGATTAGTATATCATCAAAAAATAATAACACAAATTTTCTAAGGAAGGGTTATAAAATTGAATTCATCAAACCTTGAAATGTGGAAGGTGCATTAGTAAGGCCAAAAGGCATGACCAAAAATTCATAATGACCTTCATGAGTTTTGAATGTTGTTTTCGAAATGACTTCAGTATTCATTCGAATTTGGTAATATCTTGAATGAAGATCCATCTTGGTGAAGTAAATTTCTCCATGTAATTCATCCAAAAATTCATCAATGAAAGGAATGGGAAATTTATATTTAACAGTGAGCTTGTTGAACTCCCTATAATCTAGACACATACTCTGTGATCCATCCTTGTTGTGCACCAATACTACTAGAGCAAAGAAATAAATTTTACTAGGTTGACTTATACCAACCTCTAGCATTTGTGCAACCATACGTTAAATTTCACTCTTTTGGGCATACGGATATTTGTAAGGAATGATTTTTGGAGGAACACTTCCTGGAATCAAGTGAATAACATAATCGTAATCACAAATAGATTGGAGGCCTCTGGGAGTCTCAAATACATTGGAATAATTATCCAATACTTTTTGGAGATCTAGATAAATAGATCATTTAGATTTTTGAACCTCTAGTGAGCATAATGGTGCAATTAAAACTCGTTTTTATTTCTTCAAAATATTTTTCATTCCATTCGAACTCATTATCTTCCCTATTTTCCATGTGATACCCCTTAATTCAATTTCCTTTCCTATGAAAAAAAAAATTCAAGAAAATTTCTTGAAAATTAAAATATATCATCCCCAAAGATTGTAACCATTGGACTTCCAATACAACATCAGCACCACTCATTGGAATGGAAATCATTGGACTATTCAATATATATTCCCCCATGGTTAGTTTGATATTATGGCACTTTCTAGAACATCTTATAGTTCATCCATTTGCAACCATCCCTTAACACTCTAGTGTTGGATATATAAAGAAATTAAATTCCTTGGATATATTACAAGGAATAAAATTATGGGTTCTACCTTAATCAATCAAAACTATTACATTTTTCTTCTTTATATATCCTCCTATCTTGAGAGTTTGACAAGTGGTAATTCTTGTCAATGCATTACAAGATATGGTTAGATTCATTACTTCTTTCTTTGGGGTTTGTTCTTAGTGTATATCCTCTTCTTTTGATGTTTCTTGTTCATTTTCTTCCTCCTCTTCACAATCTATGTAAAATAATCTCTTCTCAGCACATATATGACCTTTAGTGCATTTTCTATCACAACTGTAGACTTCCTTGTTGCCATAATTTTGATTTCAACTTTTCTTTCCACCCTGAATGCCTTCTCAACTGAATCATATTCCCAAAGGCGAACATCATGTTAGATGTTATCCTTTAAAGCCCATATTAATACATCAATCCTATGCTTGTCTAGAATAACATTTACCCTAATATTCAATTTTTGGAAATCCTCAATGTGCTCCACCATCGAACCTTTTTTTTTTAGATTTATAAATTGGGTAAAGAAGGTGTTGCTATTTGTATCTTCATAATGTGTTATCATTTCCTAGGTAGAAATTGACCAAGTTAAAAAAATTTACGAGAATAAATCTATTGATACCATACAAATTGATTGGGTTATAATTATGAAGATGTAATGTGTACCTTTTTTGTATGTTGAACATCATGTAGATCAAAATATCGGTCTATTTGTAGTATCCATTTTATCAGATCCTTGCCATCAAACTTCCTTATATCTATCTTTGGAATGTGGTTGGTCTTCAACCCCAAGTTAGAGTCTCTAAAATCATAATTAATATTTCTTTTGTTCTCATCAAGAGTTTCATGGAATACCTTTTCGCCATTAGGAAGCATTTATTGTAGCAACTTTGTCAAAACTTCCTTCAAACCTTCCAATTATGCTTTTAATATATCCTTCAAACCCTTCATGTATGCTTTCAAAACTTCTACGTCTGCTTTTAAATCATTCTTCAAACCATCCATCTTAGCTTCCATTTCATTTTTGGTTACTCTTTGCTAGAGTGAAATTTATTGTACTTGGTCGCGTAATTTTGATATATCATGTTGCATTTATTCATCTTCTTCATGTGCCATAGTAGAGATTTTTGGTTTCTTACTGGGAGTATCCAATTTTTTTTTTTAGGTATATTGGAACTAAATAATGATATCTATGCTTTACTATGCCCTTTGAATTACTTTGGATTTATTTTTCAAACAAAACTTATGCAAATTTAAAAAAAAAAAACATACACACATTTTCCTTCTTGTTTTTTGGAGTTTGATATTGAAATTGTTATATTTTTTTTAAATTTTCAGCCTCCCAAGGTCTAAAATTTGGTGTTATAGTAGCACTCTAATTCTTCTTTCCAATGCCACAATTTGGACCAAGATTGGATTCTTCAATATAAAGTTATGTAAAGTCTCGTACAATGACCTCATTATGGATTGGTTAAGTAGAGTGAACTTGTACGGTATCCCATGTGTCATTTTTTCAACCTTTGGTCTTGAAATTGATACACGAAAAACTAAATACGTGCACTTTCAGACAATTTTTATGGAATTCAATTACGATTCTAGAGAAGAAATTTATGAAAATTTTCCCTAGGTAACCTATTTGAGACTGAATTATGTAGCATGTAGAAACCCTAACTTCTTCGGACCATTTCTAAGAAAATATAGCGAATGAAGATCTGAAAATTCTACATGAAGTTCACCAATATTTTGGCTCCATGTGCTCAAAATTTAAGCTTATGAAGCTTTGTAGAAAAAAAATATTATAGCAAAAATACCAAGATGTCATGTTTGAAGCAGCGAAACCATATAATCCAAAGCTTTTATACCAAATGTTATGTAACGAGATCACAAAAAAATAAGAAAATATAGATCAAAAACTTGAGAATTAGCCTCTTAGATGGGGGAACCTCCTTATATCACATATATGAATAATTATTGGATGATGCAAATGACAAGGCCTCCTTGTTATATATAGGAGTCTAAGGGGTCACAATATAATTAGAGCCTACATAAAAATAATAATGTAAGGGAACAACAATAAAAATAGTGTGATTCTATGGGGCACAACAATAACTATAGGGGTCTACAAGGGTACAAAAATAACAATATGGGGCTACATGAACAATAACAATAAGGGGGCTACACTAGTATTATAAGACCTAACATAATCCTTCTAACTATAGAACCATAATGATAAACCCCTTGTTTGAAAATTTATTTGGAAGCATGATAGAGAATAAAATCAACAAGTGGGTGGAAGAAAGAGATAAATGTGCTAAAGGGAAAACAGGTTTTAGACAAAAGAATTCCACAATTAATTATGGTCACTACAAGGAAAATACCCTCTTGCGAAGGTTTTTAGTGTTATAAAATTGGCCAAAATTGTCAAAAAAACATTTGCTACAACATCCATTTTCAGTAAAGTATGTTTTGGCGGATCTTCTAATAGAATTTCAGCACAACTAAAAACAAGTAGGCAACCAGAGGTTATTACGGATTTTTTTCTCATCGGTGCGCTAATCAGGTGTCAACGCACTGGTGGGTTTTAGAGTGAACGCACCGGTACTGCAAACCTACCAAGCACCAAGACGGAAAAAAAATATATGACACCCCAGGGCGTTTAGCACTATCCCGATGTGTGTGAGCCAGACAATCGCCCCGAGGCGGTCGAAGATGCATGCATCGGGCCATTAAGGTCTAAAACTGCACCGGGCACACTATAGGAAATACAACACACCGAGCCATTCTAATTGGTATTGGTATTTATATGGTGCCCATAGATCGTATCAATGCACCAATGCGTAGTATTATACAAACACACCAACGTACAGTATCACATAAACACACCAATCATTCTAATTGGTATTGGGATTTGTGCAATGCCCATAGGCCGTATCAACACACTGGTGCAGAGTATTATACAAACGCACCGATGCATAGTATCAGACAAATGAACTAATCATTCTAATTGGTATTGGTATTTGTGTGGTGTACATAGGTCGTAAAAATGCAGTGGTGAGCAGTCTCACATAAACGCACCGGTGCATAGTATCGCACAAACGCAATGAGAGTTATAATTGGTATTGGTATTTGTGTGGTGCCCATAGTTAGTAGAAATGCACGATGTGCATTAGAATGCAAATGCACCGGTGCACAATAACTAACACGCACCGGTGTTCATTTTGATTTTTTTAGAAACATCGACCTGTGACACTGCAATTATTGTGATTTTTTAAAATTCCATATTCATCAAAAGTCGACACATATCTTATAATAGTATTCATATCAATTAAATTTTTATTAGTGCATTTGAATGTGATGTTTGGATTAATTTGTTATATCATATCATAGTTATTGTTATTTTTTTTTATTCATTATTCATCAAAAGACGACACATATCTTATAACAGTATTCATATCAATTTAATTTTTATTAGTGCATTTGAATGTGATGTTTGGATTAATTTTTTATATCATATCATCAGATTTCACATCTCTTCATTATAATATTTAATCATCCATATATTTAATCAGTGGTGTTACATTTCACAGCGACAATGGAGAACACAATAGAATAAATTCAATGTATATATATATATATATATATATATATATATATATATATATATAAGACACTCTTTTTCATACAAAATGGGACAATTATTGGTATCCCTCTGTCTTTCAATTGGGACCCTATGTCCATTACATTAAACAAAATGTTTGATTTCACAAACAAATATTTAAAAAAATACAATGCCTTGCTTTGATATCCAAACATAATGATCATCATTCTTTGCTTGAATTGTTGTCACTGTTTGAGCTACTTCCATGACTTGGGTTATCTTGAGAAATGTTGTGTTCATGGTGTTGATTGTTTTGTTCTTCTTCACCTTCCATCTACAAACATAAAAATAAATTGTAATAAGTGTTATATACATTGGTGAGAATAATGAAAAACGCAATATTAAATAATATACATCAATTTAAATTGAAAATAAATGACTTACCATAGCAAAAATTGACTGATGAACTATACACATTCTTTCAAAACTAAATTTCATGCCATCTTTCAAGATTTCATTTGTTGGCGCAGTTCCATACTTTTTTTCCTGCAAGTTTTATACTCCATAAAAAATCATATATTTAATATAAAATATTTTTTGTTCTATTAATTATAGACGAAGCTAAGTAAAACAAGATCGATAGATGCTTTCAAATTCCACAATTAATTTCTGATATGCCAATGTTGGGGCCCTTGTTTTTGATTAGTTTTTGAAATCTTGGCTAAGACATTTTGAATTTTGACCTTTTTGAGTTGCGGCATGAAGACACATGGCAACCACGACCGCGCCGCAACTACCAAGAGTCGCGGAGCTATCAAGGTGGCGCTGGGGCTATTGCGAGAAATGGAGATGTAATGGTGGACAAGTACGTATGAAGGAAACACACGCCAGGCTATTTAAAGTGGAACACGCAGGCACTCCTTGAGGAGTAGTCAGGAGTAGTCAATGAAGACACGTAGGAACCGATAGTCGCGTAGAGCGGTGAATAAATAACAGCTACCCAATGAGAAGAAAGATGCACAAGAGGTTGCGAGGCTCAAGACAAGAAAAGGCGACAAAGCGTACTGGCGTAATAGGCACCTGCATATCCTTCCTATGGTTCCTCATCTTCTCTATCCTACCTTTCTGTTCCAGAATCCATCTGTATCAGATTTGTAAGCTATCAGGGAGAATGCCATGTAATCATGTGTTTGGCCAAGAGATTAATACAATGGAAGGTTGCTGTCTCAATAAGATGTTTATGTGCTTGTAATGTGTTTATGCTGGTTTAAAATTTTATTTGCAAATGTCTGAATGCTTATTAAGTGATCTTGCGTATATAACTTTGTATATGTAATCGATGCACTGTCCTTCATGAGTTGCGGGTTTTTTCCTTGCCATTGATCTCATCCCCTTCTGCATGTGGTTATGGCACACCTCGGGTGAGACACACTGCTCTCCAGAGCAGGGTGAAAATGCCGGCGTGTTCCTAGACTACACCGGACCCCTTTGTTGGCCACAACTCTTGAACCTGGGTCTTGTCCGCGAGACCTGACTTCTCGCCAACAAATGGTTCCGTTGCCGGGACCTGCATGTTCTGAGGGGATCTAGATCATGGTATCGAGGATTTTTGAAGGAGCGATACAGTGATGGTGGGATGATCATCTTGACCAGTTCATTGCTCAGCAAGCAGAGATGACCAAGAAAAAGGAGGCGGCGATCAAAGAGCTTGTTTTTTTCTCTGACTCAGCCAGTGATACGTACAAAATTTTCTGGGGAAGGTTCCCTACGGACCTTTACAATTGGTTGGGGAGGTTACGAGCGACGGTGCTCCAAGAAGGCTTGCGGAAGATAAACCGCAGGTGGGCGCACGAAGACCTGGTGGCACTGCATCGGGTAGACACTGAACTAACCTGCGCGGTGGATTTTTGGGTAAGGACCACGTTGGAAGGATACACTGTGGAGTTTGCTGCTGAGTGCTACCAATCCTTCTCGAAAGATGAGGTTGTTTTCCACTCAGGGCTACGAGGGAAGTTGCTGAAGGAGATTCCGTTGTGGATCAAAGCTCTGATGGTGGACGAAGGGTTGATTGAATTCCACAAAACGAGTATGGAAGCGTAAACCACCCATGTTGGGGGAAGGTTCGAGGGGACCGATGCTATGTAGAATGTGAAAGTGGGGAGTGGGGAATGGATGTTGAGGCCGCATGCAAGTTGTGGGAGCGACGTGCGCATCGACGGGCACATATTGCTGATAGGTGGTGAAGAAGGGTAATGCGAGATTTGAAGAGAAGAGAGATCGAGAGGAAAAATCAGAAGGAGGCGCCTCAGAGGAAAAGAACTATGGGTTTGGATACCCGGGAAGAAGACGAGATAGTGGTGGAAGTGCAGTGGGTGCATGGGAGCCCAGCGATGCGAGAAAGAGAGATAGTGACTAGCGAAGATAATGGAAAGATGTGACCCGAAGAGAGTTCCGATGATGAATGGCACGGCGTGATGCAGCGGATGTTTCAAGATCAGACGGCACCCACCCCTCCAGGCAGCCCTACTTCTCACCTTCTACATGGCCAGGATCCCAACCTTCCCCTAGTACTGTATCAACCTTTAAGTAATATTTTTATTCAGTTACAAGCATTGAGTCGGTCATACAATAGTTCATCAGCGTCAGTAACGTTCGGTAACAGCAGCGTTACTAGCAGTGGTATTTTTCCTAGTGGGACCGTTACGCAACCAGGACCTGGAGGCTTTATCCTGGTCAATTCTCCACAAGTACACATGGCTGGATCTTTCACCCAGTATCTAGAGTTCTCTGGCCGGGGCAATGATGATGTAGAGCAACACTGGTACCTGTGCGAAGCCATCTGGAGGGCTCGCCAGACGCCCGATGCAGGGAAGTTAATAGAATTCCAAACCACACTCAGAGAGAGGGCTCTGCGATGGTTTATCAAGTGGTCCGAGGCTCACCCTAACCCCGTAATTGCGGACGTGAAGCGGGATTTTGTTCGCAAATTCAAGCTTCCCCAGACAGACCAACAGGGCCTGTCAGAGCTGTGGGAAATTAAGCAGAAGGAAGGTGAGACTGCGTGGGAGTTGATGCGGCGATTCAAGGACGCGATCGGGAAACTTAGCTACTTGATCGATCCAAACCACCAGAGGGACTGGTTCATCAAGGCTTTTCTCCCCTTGACACGAACCCCTCTCACCCAGCAGAAGATTGACAATTTGCAGGACGCTTTGGAGCAGGCCATGAAGATTGAAGCCATGGTGGGCTACCCCCAGGAATATCGGGGGGGGACGGCCCCGCAAGATCCTTCTTTGATAGGGTTGCAACACCAGATTTCCAGCTTGACTGAAAAGCTCAAGGAGCTTCAGCCAGTGAGACCAGCGCGACCAAATGTTTGGTGTACTCATTGCCTGGTCGAGGGCCACATCACAACTGAGTGTCCTCGGTTGCGCGGTGCAGGGGCAGGACCCTCGGTCGCAACTATTCAGGGGGGTCCACCGCCTAGTGGCAGCGCCGCAATAAACCCGCAGGGAGTATACCAGCCGCAACAGCCTTACGCCGGGTTCCCACCGCAAGCGAGTTCCTCCACCACAGAATATTGCGAGATTTTCCGGACGCTGGGGCATCCTCCTCGGATGTGCCCGATATTACAGAAGTACTCCACGGTCCCGAATAATGTGTACTCCGAATTTTGTGTGTCCATGACTCACAACACTGAGCAGTGCAGGGCGCTCGATGCACTTGCGGATCGACTGGATCGTCCCTCCTACAGGGTGAACGAGGCTCCGAGGGGAAGAGGCGGAGGCATGCGGGGAGGCCGCACAGGCGGACGCGGTCCAGTAAAATGTTACAACTGTGACCAGGAGGGTCACGTGGCTCGAGAATGCCCCCTTCCGCGACGACCCTGGTGTTCCCAGTGCCGGGTAAACGCCCACGCTACAGAGGATTGTCCGGAGCTCATCAAGAAGTGGGAAGAACGGGCGAGGCAGAGGGGAGCGAATCTGATAAACTCAGAGCCGCGAGGGACCACAGACCCAGACTTGCAGAACGTCGTGATCGTGACGAGGGGCGGAAAGAATACTGGAGAGGATGCCCACGGGAAGGAGCCAGCATGAGTGGTTCGGCCGGCATCCCCGAAGAAGCTGATCGGGGCCGAAGTCCAGGAGAAGTATTTCCAGGAGGCAGTTGAGGTGTTCGCCCAGTTGCGGAACGAGGGAGGTTTGGAGGAGCCCATGCTGCCAGAATCTGGGGCCCAGAACATCGCAGGTACTGTGGTCGAGGATTGGCTCTGGCTATTCCTCAGTATTGTTGACAACGTTGCGCTGCGGCAGCAGCTCAAGCATGCTTTGGACGGAGCACTGCAGGAGCGCACAGAACTTAGAGATCCGGCAGACGCTGGCCCTCAATACGTGCAGCGCGTCAAGCGAAACAAGCAATGAACATACAAATAATTTCGGCTTAACACGCAGGTCGCGGGATTCCAAATCAGCGACACCATGTTGGACTTGGGGTCCGACGTCAAAATTCTGCCACGAAAGACATGGGAGGCTCTTGGAAAGCCACGGCTAGCCTACTCACCAATCCAACTCAGGATGGCGAACCAGTACTGCATTCTGCCAATCGGCCGACTCGAGGGTGTCGAGGTCGACGTTGTGGGGGTGAAGACATACACCGATTTTGAGGTTATTGATATCATGGGCGACAAGGATCCCTATCCTGCCTTACTCGCCATTGATTGGGATTTTGAGAATTACGCCATCATCGACCTTAAGAAGGAGCTGATGATCTTTGAGGATGGGGAGGTACGGGTCACCCAGCCTCTCGACCCGTATCAGGGCCCGCGATATACAGAAACAGTGGACAATCGGGAGGATGCTCAGATGATGGACCACCTTTATCAGATGACCACAGGAAAGCGGGACGATTATATTAACCCGACCGCGACTAGCTCTGTCAGTTGGCGGAGTGTGCAGAGCTCGGAGCTCGGATCCGAACTCGCTTGGGAAGACTGGCAGCAAGGGGGGTATGAGACCACCACGCGGAGATGTGCCTCCATTGCCCAAGTCTGATGGGTAGGGACTGAGATCCACGGATATCCCACCTTGTCGAACATGCGGGCAGTCAATACTTTTATTACCAAGGTGGAAGACATGGTCCCAGCTGAAAGACGGATGCCACTTTTGGATGTGGCCTTGCAGTCAACGTCAGCACGGTGGTGGAAAAATCACCGCAACACTCTGCTGCGATGGGAGTGCGTGGCAGATGCTCTGCGGGCACGCTTTAAAGAGGACAAAGGACCCTGCAGTACACTTAAATATCATGGAACTTCCGACCCGCGACACCATTTGCGGGCCTGCGAGGAACAGTGGCGTAGCACCCGGTACCCTAAGGAGTTGTGGGTCCACAGGTTTATCCACTTCGTAGGCACCATTCCCCAGGCCTGGTACCTGGAGGAAGAGCGAAAACGGGGAACCCGGTCTTGGCAGGCAGTTGCGGACAAGTTCGTTCGGTGCTTCTCATTCGAAGGGGAGACGGCGCAGGAGTCTCAGGCCCTACAGGAAATCAAGGAGGTCTTGTTTTTCCACCATCCTGAGCCTGATGGGGGCCCGGGAGCGAGTTGGTTTGCCACCGGATTGACGGCGATCCGGATGATGATAGTCTGGAGGACCTCAAGCATCTCTATTTTGACGAAAAGGAAGGCGAGCGGAGCATCAGTGAAGAGCCGATGACTGAAGGAGTCCATTTACAGCCGCTAAAGACAAAGAAGCTGAACATTGGAACGGACGAGAAACCTAAGTTCGCAACGGTGGGAGACTACTGGGACGAGGAAACGACAAAAGAAATTTTCAGCCTCCTCCAGGAATACGAAGATTTGTTCCCATCCTCGGTTGCGGCCCTGAAGGGAATCAAGGGGGACCTAGGCGAAATGCGCATCGCGCTGAAACCGGGGGCCAGGCCGGTGAAGCACCGACCCTACCGGTTGAACCCATGTATCAAAGAAAAGGTCAAGATGGAGATTGACAAGATGCTAGCTGCAGATCTCATCTTTCCAGTAGAAGAAGCAGAGTGGGTAAGTCCCATTGTCATCCAGAACAAGAAGGACAAAGCAGAGATCAGTGTCTGTGTAGATTACCGGAGCCTGAACAATGCCTGCATCCACGACCCGTTTCCCACTCCTTTCAGCGATGAAGTCCTAGACCATGTTGCGGGAAACAAAGCTTATTCCTTCACTGATGGGTTTTCGGGTTATCATCAGGTGCGCATCGCAGAGGAAGACAAAGCAAAGACGACATTCACCACTGAGTGGGGATCATTCACATACCACGTTATGCCGTTTGGTTTGAAGAACGCACCGGCTGTGTTTTCCTGGATTGTCATTGCTACTTTTCGGGAGTACATTCACAAGTTCCTGGAGGTCTACATGGACGACTGGACCGTCTACAGCCTGTTGAAGAAACACGCCTCCCTGTTGCGTATTATGTTTGACCGGTGTCATCAGCTGCAGATTTCCTTGAACTTGAAGAAATGTATTTTTGTAGTTCCATTCGGCACACTCTTGGGCCACGTGGTGTGCAAGCAAGGGGTCTGCATTGATCCCACCAAGGTCGTGGTCATCGTCCACATGGAGGCCCCCAAGACCGTGAAGCAGTTGCGGGCACTGCTCGGGCACACAGGATATTACAGGCGGTTTATTCGCAACTACGCAAAGATTACAGCCCCTCTGGAAAAACTGTTGCGGAAGTCAGAAGCGTTTCAGTGGACGGCAGTGTGCAGGAAGGCACTTGACACATTGAAGGAGAAGTTGGCGACGACACCCATACTTGTGCATCCTGACTGGGATAAGCAGTTCCATGTGCATATTGACGCGTCCGGTATTGCACTCGAGGCGGTATTGGCGCAACCCGGGGAGACGATAGTTGACCACCCCGTATACTTCGCCAGTCGTCGGTTATCGAATGTAGAGAAGAATTACACCACGACCGAGCGGGAGGCGTTGGCGATGGTGTACTCCCTCCAGAAGTTCCGCCACTATCTTCTGGGCGGAAAATTCACATTCTTCACGGACCATTCTGCATTGAAGTATCTGGTAAATAAGCCTGTGTTGGAAGGACGGATCTGTCGCTGGCTTCTACTTTTCCAGGAATTCACGTTTGAGGTGATTGTCAAGCCTGGCAAGTTGAATGTTGGTCCCGATCATTTATCCAGGTTGGAGACGGGAGAGAATGAAGGCTCGTTGGACGATCAGCTGCCGGATGCCGACCTCTTCTGGGTCGAAGCAGTACCAGACTACCTGGCTGACATTGCCACTTATCTGACCATGGGACAGTGCCCTCAGGATTACACCCCACTCCAGAAACACCACCTGGTTGTCTGGGCGGCCGACTACCAATTGATCGCGGGGCAGCTATACAAACTGGGCCTTGATGAGGTGTTGCGCAGATGTGTTCTTGACCACGAACAGGAAGCGGTGATGTGGGAATGTCACAGTGGTGTTGCGGGAGGGCATGTGGGTGCGAAACCCACCACAAGGAAGGTGCTCCAAGCTGGGCTGTGGTGGCCGACGGTACATGCTGACTGTAAGGCCTATGTGAAGCGCTGCGATGTTTTCCAGTGGACGGGACGGCCTTCGCACCGGTACGAGCTTCCGCTACACCCAGTGCATGTGTTGCGGCCATTTGAAAAGTGGGCTGTTGATTTCGTAGGTCCCATCGTCGCGGTCGCCAGACACTCCAAGGCCCGGTACATCATTACCGCCACAGATTACCTCACCCGGTGGGCTGAAGCCGTAGCGGTACGCGACTGCTCGGCAGAGACCGCTGCCCGGTTCATTTTTGAACACATCATCAGCCGGTTTGGCTGCCCACGAAGCTTGACTAGCGATCAAGGTACGCATTTCATTAATGCCACGGTCAAGTCACTACTGGACACATTTATGATTCAGCATCATAAAAGCAGCCCATACCACCCACAGGCCAATGGTACTGTGGAAGCATTCAACAAGATTCTTGAAAAGGGCTTGACTAAAATTTGCAATGCTCAGCGCGACGATTGGGACGAGCATCTCCCAGCGGCATTGTGGGCCTACCGGACCATGGTGAAGTGTTTGACCAACCAGACACCATTCTAGTTGGTGTATGGCCGGGAAGCTGTGATTCCCGCTGAGTTCACTGTACCCAGTCTTTTGGTCGCAACGTCTCTCCAGTTCTCAGAAGAGGAGTCGCTCCGGGAACGCCTCCAGGAGCTACAGGAGATGGATGAGGCCCGATTCCTGGCAGAGTTCCACCAGAAGGTTCAGAAGGCCAGGCAGAAAGCATAGCACAACCGCCACATCAAAACCAAAGCCTTCCAAGTTGGCGGCAAAGTTCTCTTATATGATAGCCAGTTCCAGAAGTTTCCAGGCAAGCTCCAGATGCACTAGTTGGGACCCTACTTTGTCATCGAGATCCGCGACTCAGGAGCCGTTCGGTTGGCACAGCTAGACGGTACAGTTCTCCCTGGGTGGGTGAATGGCGCACGCCTTAAACCCTACCAGGAGTAGGTCCCTTTCACTTTTCATAAATAACTCTCGCAACCGAGAGAACCCGTAGAGTAGCTTAGTCGAATAACTCTCCCGCAACCGGGATGAGCATAGGGAGTCTTTTCCGTTCATAGGCAGTCTGTCAAATAACCGGTCAGTTGCGGGTACCTCACCGCAACTGACTGTGGTTGGGGTGGACCAGTCCAGCGTGTCACAGCGCCAGTCCTGCGTGTCGTCTGTGTAGGATCCATCCCCGTGCCAGTGTCAGTCCAGGTCATTTCCGTCAGTCCTTTTGTCAGTCCGTAGGATCGCTCAGATTTGCCTCATAAATTACCATAAGTAGACTGTAATTGTACCATAATCATTTGCCATCACCCGCAGTTCCCTCAGCCGTCGTGTCCGCCCATCTCCCCATGACGCCGTCAGCAACTGTCAGATTACACACAGGCATGCGATTGATCGCACGATTATCGCAGGCAAGAAGGATAGCAAGAATTAATTGTCGTTATGGAGTCTCATCACCTTCACTCGTGCCAGTGGATGACATAACTTGCATGGAGGCCAATAGCACGAGAATGACGGACCAGTTCAATTTGGAAATTGCAGCGACTCCAGAGCAGTTGCAGCCTCAAAGCGCACCGCACCTAGAAGGAAACTCCAGAAGAATTCTCCAAGTTTACCAGCGCTGCGCCAAGATGCCGAAGGCTCCCTTATATGTTCCTGAACCAGTGTTAGACAGCCAAATCCACCGAACAGAGTCATTGGTTGGCAAGTATGATAGCGCAGTGATGATGGACGCCAATCTGTCCGACCCAGCTGAATTCCCCCACCTCCATTGGCAGACCTACATGGAGCACCACTACACGCGAGGCAATAGCTCCAACAGCCAAATGCGACAAGAATACAGGGGCCTCCAGTAGTCGTCCTTGATGAATTTAAGGACTCTTCTAGTTTTTGGAACTACAGGATTGGCCCTGCAATGCACCCGGTTCCTCCTCAGTCGAATACAGAACGGGTCCCTGTGGCTCAATGAGGAAATCCCAATTCACGCCGAAGACATTCATCGGCTTACAGGGCTGTCTCAAAATGGTGCAGATGTCTCCGCTGCCAGCCAGACATCTTCTAAGCGCGCCCGAAAGTTGGGTGACACAGACCTGTACACCAAGTATGGCTCTCGACGGGGGGGCAAAGGTGCCAAAATTGATTTGATCAATAAGCCAGAAATTCGGTTCGCTTGCTACCTCATTGCTAGCAAGAAGATGCGGCACTATACTAAGGGAGAGTGCACTTTGGATACAATCTCCATTGCGGAGCACTGTATCCAGGGCGTCAGGCTAAATTGGTGTTCTTTCGTGCTAAAAGAACTCTTCACGGCCTGCGAAGAGAACTACAAGCGCACCACCAGTTTCATTTATGGTTACTTGATTTTAGCTTTCGCCATGTGGAAATGGCACCTTCCTCCTGTCCGGATGCCGGCGGAGACTACCGCGAGCCAGCCTCTCGCGATGAAATACACCCCCTGGCAGGTGTCCTCGGACCCCAGCACCAAACAGGTGAACGCAGCAGTGTTTCGGGCGTGGTACGGGTTAATGACAGACATGGTGGCTAACCAGCAACGGGTGCCCAGGCACCTGTTGGATGAGTATAGTGAGCAGGTGTGGTTCGGGGTAAGCCACAGGCACACTTACCTCCGCCCAACTTGCGTGCTGGAAGCCACCTTCCACATGGCGCCCCTCAGATTCCAGTTGAATGATGACACCTTCCACCGCGAGGTCTCTACGTGGCCGGGGGTCGCCAAGCACATCCGCGATGGGATCCCCCGATATAACTTTGAGCGGATGATGCCGGCGTAGCAGCCTGCTGAGACAGGTGCAGCGGGGTCCTCACAGGTTGCGGCGGGACCTCCGCAGGATGCAGCTGAGACCGCACAGGACCTGCCCGAATCACTGGTCCCCATCGTACAACACCTCAATGCCCAGGTACGACGCCTTAACGTGGTAACCCAAGTTGCTTCAAGTGGTGCCCCTTTGTTTCCCTCATTTTCTGAATTTCAACTCGGTCGGTCTCTTGCTCCCTCCCATACCGCCCCTCTCACTTCTCCCATCCCCACCAACCTATTCACCTCTACCACCCCTATCATCACACCGATGGGCGAACCGGGCCCAGAACCTGATCCATCAGACCCCCCTCCCTCCAAGAGGGCCCGCATTGTTGTCACAGATCCAGTGGTGGATCTTACTGACGATGATGCACCATCCACTCCACTCATAGCGACTTTGATTCCAGATGAACCTCTGATCGATCCGTCAGAGTTCCTCAACACTCGCCTCCCCCATACCTCTTTCACCCTGACCACTGCCCCCTCCACTGGCCGTCCACCTGCCACCTCCTCCAATCCATCCAAATCATCAGCTACTGTATCAGATCCTCTCATCCGGGAAATTTTCGGAGGAGACCATGGGGTGGAAGTCACCTCCAGTACTGCAGTCGTAGTACCGCCGGTTGACCCCGTGGCCACACCCCAGGATCCTGTCCCGACTATATCTGTCCGGCTGACCACTGTTGGGGATAATTCGGCTGACCCTCCCCCAGACCAGACCATGCAGCAAGACCAGCCGGAGCCCGATATGGCCACCTCAATGCAGCAGCAGACGTCGGTCCATCCTCCGGAGACCTCAAACCGATCAGTGGTCAGTGGCCAACCTTCGCAGGAACGGATGCCGGAGCAGGGCGCTCCCAGCATGACCAATGCAGAACCATGGGGTACAGGACAACTGTACCTACTCATTCAGAGGGCGGCCCTAAAGGCCGAACAGATTCACTCAGAGCTGCAGCAGCGGTGTACCGAGCAGCACAACCAGATCACAGCGCTTACTGAACAACGCGATCAGCTGACTAGGGAGAAGACCTACCTACAGGAGCAGGTCACCATTGCTGCTCAGGCGTTCTCCGACTTATGGCCCGCTGCAAGGGCTCATTATGCCCCACTCCCTGACAGTATAGCGGAGGACAGTGTCGCAGTCTAGGCTCACCACCTTCGGACTGCTTTCACTGGTCTATGCAGAGAGAACCAGGAACTCCAAGCGGCGTTAGCCGCACGGCCTACCCTTCCGGATCCACAGATTGTCCACTCAGAACAGGTGACTGCCAAGCAGACTCAGGCAGTTAGTATGCAGGCGACTCTCCATTCCACTGTGGGCGAGGCTTACGCCCTTCTGCGAAGTCTGCAGGAGTGCTCACTCGCTCTCACTGTCAAGACGCAACCTATCTCTGCCCAGCTGCAACAAATTTCCCGTGAAATTCAGGAGGCCGCGGACCTAGCACGGTTAGATCAGCTCTATGCCCAGGCGGACGAGCTTGAAATTCAAATGCAACAGACTGAGGCCAACTCGGCAGCGGCCAAACAAGTCATTCGGGAACTCCGTCTGCCCATTCGATCCCGTGCCGAATCCATACAACAGCTGGATGCCAAGGCCGAGGCCTAGCTTGCCACGTTGTTCAGGGCTGTCCCGACGACTATAGAGGAGGCCGCCGCCACCAGGATCTCTGAAGAAGCCAACTTGCTTATGCAGGAATGGCAGCAAGTGGTGGCGGACTTCACCGGGCTTAAAGATACAGCACTCCGCAGGGTCCCTTAGTTGGGGCCTTTGTTTGAACAACCACTTGGCGGAGCACAGCAGGAAAGGGCGCGGGGTGAAGGCACAGGAGAACAGAGCACGGGAGCCAGTGAGGCAATGGAAGTGGAGACTGTTATTTGTGATTGACTCGGGGACGAGTCAAGGAATTGTGGTCGGGGCCTGTTGGGGCCCTTGTTTTTTATTAGTTTTTGAAATCTTGGCTAAGACATTTTGAATTTTGACCTTTTTGAGTTGCGGCATGAAGACACATGGCAACCGCGACCGCGTCGCAACTACCAAGAGTCGCGGAGCTATCAAGGTGGCGCGGAAGCATGCGATAGCTGGAGATAGAACAGGGACAAGTAAAGATGAAGGAAACACACAGCAAAAGACAAAAAGTGGAACACGCAGATAACAAGAGAGAAGCCGGGAGAAGCTGAAGTAAAGACACAGAGGAACTGCTAGTCGCGAGATCAGGTGAATAAATAACAGTCACCCGGCTGAGAAGAAAGAGGATGCTGAAGAGGTTGCGAGGCTCGAGACAGGGAAAGGCGCACAAAGCGACTGCGGAAGAATTTTTCATGTCCTTCCTATGGTTCCTCATCTTCTCTATTCTACCTTTCTGTTCCGAAATCCATCTGTATCAGATTTGTAAGCTATCAGTGAGAATGCCATGTAATCATGTGTTTGGCCAAGAGATTAATACAATGGAAGGTTGTTGTCTCAATAAGATGTTTATGTGCTTGTAATGTGTTTATGCTGGTTTAAAATTTTATTTGCAAATGTCTGAATGCTTATTAAGTGATCTTGTGTATATAACTCTGTATATGTAATCAATGCACTGTCCTTCATGAGTTGCGGGTTTGTTCCTTGCCATTGATCTCATCCCCTTCTGCATGTGGTTGCGGCACGCCTCGGGTGAGACGCGCTGCTCTCCGGAGCAGGGTGAAAATTCCGGCATGTTCCTAGACTACACCGGACCCCTTTGTTGGCCACAACTCTTGAACCTGGGTCTTGTCCGCGAGACCTCACTTCTCGCCAACAGCCAATATATACTAACAACCCATATTTAACCCAATGTCAATCAATTCGTCTAATGGTTCTTCTTTGTACGTTAGCACATGTTTGAAGACATTCAATGATGATTGTTGTAAAAAAACTTAAAATATACACAAATGAAATATGGTTAAGTTGTTATAAGGAAGTAACAATTACTCACAAACATAGATATCAACCCTTTTCTTCCTTGTCGCCCTATTTTATGTGCTGAATGGGTTCCATTTTCTTTTCTTTTCTACAAGAAAGTACTTGAAAATTAATATTTAATTCTAAATTGTTTATTTATTGTACCTAATTAAAAAATTAAATGATTACATATTACATTTGAAGCATGTTTTTGTTGAGATGGCTCCTCGTGTGATGCAATTATGTCCATTTCTTTGATCATCTCCTTGTACACCTTTTTGGACATTCCTACTAGCATATTTTTGATATCAGCTAGTTCATCCTTTGAGATTTTCATAATTTTCCTGAAAAATGTAACATGATAATAAACTATTTAATTTTTATATTGATATATGAAAAGTAAATATAAGAAAGTGATATTTATAAATGATTGCTTTCTAGTAATATATACATATAATTCTAGAAAAAAAATTAAAGGAATATTACTTTTTCATTCCTTCTTTTTTTTTGTACGTTTTTGCTATTAAAAGTTTGATATGTCTCATTGGCCAATTCTTTGGAAACTCTTCCTGTAGTTTAGATAAATTTGGTTCTTGGAATCATTGGATTTATTTTTGTATTGTAAGTGGAAATAACATCTATACATTCATTCCACTAGATCCCTCAAAGTTTTGTAAAAGTTTTTCCCCCTTTTGTTAACCTCCAACACCACACCAAATGAGCTAAGGAGCAATTGATTTTCATTTCCATGTTCTATTTTTTTTCTTTTCTTAGAACAACATTCCTTTTCTGATTTTTTGGTCCCTGTAGAAAATTAAACATATGTGAATTAATAGACATGTCATATAATAATTTTAAGTATATTATTAATGAAATTTTAAAAAAAGAAACTCATATTGGATTGATAGTAATTTTTCATTCACCTGATTCATCCTTTTGCAAATTTTCCATCAATATTTTACGCTCTTCTAATCCTAGATCATAAATTATCTTATCGAGCTTCGTCATTTTGTGGCTCTACATGATACACGGTAAAAAATACATATTATTTAAACTTACATATAGTTCAAAAATAATAAATTTTGTAAAAAAATTACAAATAACTTGTCTTTTTTTCTTTTGTTGATGTGATATCAGTATTTTTGTTACTTGATCTCTTGTCAGCCATTTCTTTATCAATATGAAACTCATACCATACCATTCCTTAATATATTTTATAAATAAATCATAAACTTTTCAGGTATATATATATAAAGAAACCAGTGTAGCTTTAATGATGTACATGGGTGCCGTGTGTTCTTATAAACACATCTCCAAAACAATAGAAACATCGTACAATGCTCTATGTCAACAAGGAGCACCGGTACATTATATGTTAACCAGCACACCTATTAACATAGAAAAATTAATAAAAATCCTCTAGAGTTAGTTTTTGTAGCATATGATGTCATGGAGGGGGTGGTGAGGCATATTCTTATTATCGCACCGCGAAAACAGGGGACCATCGTATGGTGCTCTCTATCAACAAGGAGACCCGATGCGTTATATTTTAAACGGTGCACCGATTAACACAGATATAAAATAAAAAATTGTTTTTTCAAATAGTACATGCACAATACGCTATAATGAAATAGTGCACCAGTGCCATATTTTACATATGGCGCACAGATTAAAAAATTTATTTTTTTAAATTTTTTTATCAAATAGTACGTGCGTGGTGCCCTTTGATAAAACAGTGCATCGGTGCGCTAGTTTACACAGGGTGCACCAATTAAAAAATTTCTTTTTTAAAAAAATTCACGCAAGGGCCGACATGGATTGGGAACCGACTATGCACTTTGTCTCATGAGTTAGATGTCATATGCCTATATATATAGCTATACAAACCATATAAATCTAATATGAAAAGCCCTAATTCTAAAATCACAGAAACAGGAAGAAGCAAGGGCAGAAATAAAAAGAATCAAGGGTTTAGCGTAAAATGGATTTTTTTTGTTTTTTGTTTTTCTGAAAATGAACAATAAATTTAAATTTTTTACTTACTGCATAAAAAATACTGCAAAAAATGTAAAAAAACAATAAAATTTAATCACCAGATGGTTTGAAACTCTATGCTACAGGGTTTGAATCACCAGAGGTTTGGAATTTTGATTGTCTGAATAGTTTTGTTCGAAAGTATTTCGCTGCTCCACAGTGCTCTCGTGCTTTCTTGCTCCAGGTATGTCTAGTGCAAATCTCTCCCTGAAATTTTTTGCAAAAATAATGAAATAATGAAAAGTGTTTACTATTTAAAGAATTGTTTTATGAAAATAGATTTTCGAAAATATTCTGCCACCTATTTTTCAATTTACCGCTTTTTTTCACTTTAAAAAAATATAGTTGCATTTTTTTTATTTGCAGTTATTCGGCTCTGGTGCGTCAATTAATAAGACCGCATCGGTGCACAGTAAATAAAACGCATCGGTGTAGTTATGTGTACATTTGCACCGATAAAAATAAGTCCATTTTTAAGGCACCGTAATTACTTTTAGGTGTGTACACCAAAATTTATTGTTGATTTTGCTCAAATGCAGGGAGAAAATATCATAATTATACCGAATGGACAATTCTTCAAAATCCAGCTCGTTCTATAATATTTCTCAAAGTCCATCGCGGATTTCTCTCTATCCATCTCGATACGTAATATTTACTTTAGATTTTATTTATATTTTCATTATCTAATTCAATTTATGTTTTTTATCCATGTCAATCAGCTGAATAAAATTTATAATGTATACAAATTTGCAGGTTCATGCAGATTCAGAATCAAGCTCAGATGCACAAAATATTCAAACAACTCCAAAACGTAGGAAGCTATTATCTGGAGAAGCATACTGCAAGGTGCATTTGGTAGATGAAAAAGGACAGCCACTTCACCCTGCCAATTGTAACAATATTGCATCTTCTAGCCACAATCCTAGGAAAATGATGGTAATAATAATTGTTTGGTATATTAATGTAATTATTTCAACGTCAAACCAATTAAGCATGCATTGTCAACGTTCTTACTAATTGATATCATATATTTTGTATTAATCATGTTCAAATATATTTTTTGAAATTATTAGGATTGTAGTGATGATGAGTGACCTACTTACCATATTTTTTTGCACCCCATGACAATGTCAAATCGAGAGAACATTGAATTAAGAGAAAAATCAGAGAGGAACGATACCAAGAATGGTTGAATCAACCACCTATTCAATTCCCACTACGTCGAGATTCACCAATTAGGAATGACTAAAGAAATAGTAGTTCTTGACAAGATGGAAATGGAGGCAATCAAATAGAGGTTGGTATGGATGATTACTTAAGGGATATGACTGCCATGGAGACAATGTTGTTAGATGCATTCTAGAATGATGATCAGCTAGGGGATGATGCTCATATCACTGACATATTTTTCGAAAGCCTTAAATTTTCTTCCACCACCCCTCTCTTTGGACCTGGCAATCAGTCAAAGTACACCCAATTGGGGACAATCATGCTACTGTACAACTCGAAAGCAAATTTTGGCTTGTCAAATGCATGTTTCTCAGAAACTTTGAGGTAAGTTACCATAAATTCCTCCCTTATATTTTGAGAAATATAATCACACAATGAACATTACAAATGGTAAATTTTATGAACGTTAATAATGATATCGGCATTAATGTAAATGTAATATTGTCCATGATCACCAACTACAGGTTATTCAAATATAAGGTTCTTCTGAGTGATAATGTCTTGCCCAGTAGCTGCTAAGAGGCAAATAAATTGTTGAAAATGTTGGGTGTTGAGTACATATCATATCATGCATGTCCAAATGATTGTATTCTATATAGAGGAGAATATGTAGACAAAGAGATATGTCTAAAATTTTGGCATGATAGGTATGATAAATAAAAAAGGAAGGGTAAATCACGTGGTCCTCCTTTTAATATATTGAGGCACATGCCTATAATCCCAAGGATTCAAAGGCTCTTTCATTGCAAATAATTAGCTATGTTGCAGGGATGTCATGCCTCACACATAAGTGAGTTGGGAGTTATGTGAATCCCAACAGATTCAATAGCCATGAAGCATATAGAGGATACATGGCTCAAAATATTCAAGGATGAAATACGAAGTCTAGGAATCAGAATAGACATGGATGGCGTCAACCCATATTCCCTCTAGAACACCAATTATTATGTTTGGCCTGTAGTAGTGATCAATAAAAATATCCCCCCATGGTTTTCCGTGAAGAATGAAGATCTTATGTTGGCTCTCATAGTCCCTAGTAGAAGACAAGCAAAGAATATGGATGTCTACTTACAACTTACAACCACTAGTAGATGAATTGAAGGAATTATGGAATGGGATAAATGTATACGATGTATCAAGACCCATCGCAACAGAGAGGATTTTTACGTTGTATGGAATATGTGCTTACATGACACATGATTATCCAGGCTTAGGAGTTTGATCTGGTAAATAAAATGTTTATTGATTTATTTATATACGTAAATATATCATTTCGCATATTAGTTATTTAATTTGTTGTAATTGTTTGATTGATCTTCATGATATTCTTTAACGTGCCATGCATATATATTGTATACAATAATCTCACAGGTCTTGTAACAAAAGGGTATTTTGGATGTAAATGTTGTGGACCTTCTCTGAAATCTAGATGGTCCAATGACCTACGATAGTGGATTACAAATACTCCAAGGTATTCCTCCCATAAGAAGACCCTTACAGAAGAGCAGCATCCGCTTTCAATGTTAAACAAGAGAGAACCCAAAGGCCTCCAATAACAACACTAGTTGAATGGCTTAGAGAATATGAGAGAGACAAGGAGAATGAGTTCATAGAAATTTTTGATTCAAAAGGGGAGCATATGTTCAATGATACATAATCCTTCGACACCTATGTTGAGAAATTTCCCATTGGGATGAAAAGGAAATCTATCTTTTATAACCTCCCATATTAGGAGCATCTTAAGATTACCCACTTATTAGATCCCATGCATATATTTAAAAATGTTTCATCTTCTTTATGGAGGTACATATCATCAAAACAAAGTGACACATTAGCTGTTTGGAAATATCATATTACTTCAAAAACTAAAAAGAAATATTGGCCAAGACAATTAGAAAGTACAGGATCAGAGGAAGGCACCGGTCCCTCTAATTCATGGTATTTCAAAGAAGGTAATGTCCCATGTATTTTGAAAATATATGATCTTTCTTTGGCAAAGGAAGTTATAATGGGTATGAGGGAGCCATATTCATATAGGTCTTCACTACGACGCTGCTTCACTGTGGATGACCATTTTTCGGGGTTGAAATCACATGACCATTTGAATATTCTAAGAGTACATATAATGTCAAAAGCACAAGTTTATTATTTGCTATATTAATAAATTTTATCCCATGCAGGAATCATAAAACATCACTAATTTTGTATATTATTGCACGTGTTTATAACTTTTAAATTTCATTATCCTTTGCTCGTGCATGGGTGTGTGAAACATGAGTTCCCCCAAGACCTAGTACGTGCCATATCTAAATTATCTACATTTATATGTTGGATCATGTCAAAGGAGATTCATGTGGCTATAATTCCACGGTGGTGTCAAGATATAGTTTATATTGTTTGTATGTTTGAGAAGGAACTATCGATGAGTTTCATGGACTTGCAGGCACGTCTTCTAATCCACCTAGTAGATGAGGTTGAATTAGTTTGGGTGCTTTCTTGTCGTTGGATTTTATTCTTAGAGAGGTACATGAGGAAATTGAAAGGTTTTGTTCGAAAAAGGGAAAAACCCAAGGGGTCTATGGCAGAGGGGTACATATCGTATGAGTCTTTGTATTATGCCAGTGAATACATCCAGAAAATAAAAAACAGACCACGTGTGGTGATTTGGGACGATGAAAGGGATGAAGACAAAAGAGAAGGGGAGTTGCTCCAAACGAATGGAAAAATGTGCTTGATAAAGAGTAAGCGACTTATAATTTTTCAAATTTACACAAAGTAAATATTCATTTTAAACTTCGATATATTGTATATTTTGATCTCATATGTACTATATGTTGGTTTTCTTTCATCAGTGAATGCAGAAATTGAAGCAATCAATAAATTCGTTCTTTATAATTCTGAAGCGAAACAACCGTGGGTCACATTGTACGAAAAAAAGAGGATGAAATGGGATAGTGACAAGAAAGAATTCATACGGTTGAATGGTAGAAGTGTGCCTTATACCAATAATTTAAAATAAAATATGCCAAAAATATTCCTCAACAATTGAGTTGCTGACCAATTCAGTGATAAATACGGTGCAACTGGTCGTTACCCGCGTTCTGAAGAGGATGCGCTAAACGTAGGGATTGGGTGCACCCACTCAGTAATAATCTATTTATGTACATTTTAAACTTAATAATGCACCTTTGAAATTTAATTACATCTATATTTCATATTTTAACTTTTGGGTTATTATAAGACACATGAAACTATGCTTTGTTAAGATTTTTATACGTGCATTTGTTCCCATCTATGTGGGCATATGGACATCATTTTCGCACAGAAAATGCTCATGATGGGCATATGACACAAGACTGTGGAGTGGAATTCGAGTTCAGTCAATCTAGTCGATCTAGCCACCATGATCAAAACCTAGTACAAGGGACGTTAGGTTATGTTGGAAAGATACAAGAGATCATTGAAGTGGATTTCTCTTCTTTACAATGTGTTATTTTTAGGTGGAAGTGGTGGGACACCTTTGATCGAAATAATGTAAAGGAAGATCACGATAGTAGGCTTATATGTATCAACTCTAGAAAGATGTGGGATGAATCTAAGGAGCCCTATGTTTTCCCCAAACACTGCAACCAGGTTTTTTTTTACCAAGATGTGTTGGTTAGGGATTGGTGATTCGTATTGAGACATGACCCTAGATCAAAACAAATTTTTGAGAACAATAGTGTTATCATGGAAAAAGAGCTAGAAGATAATGAGGGTGATCATGAGAACCGAGAGTGATATGGTACATTTTTTATTTCATCATTTATACTTTTTACAAGGGTTTTTATAAACAAGAGGACTTAATTACCTTATAACTAAGACTCTTTTTTTTCGAAACATTATAATATGTATTTTGAATTAATTGGTAATTTGCATTGTGTTATGTTAAAATCATTTCACTTGATAATTTGCAATTATGTTGATCTCAAAAACAATGGCGTACTGTATAAATTATTTTTTTTGGTATGTAAGATCATAATAAAATAATGATAATTCTAAAGTACATCAATTTATTTGCATTATTTTCTAAACTTTATTATGTTACAAAAATTCATATTATTCTAGATTTATTATTTTACAATTATTTACATTCATACAAATTTACAATTTTACAATTATGGTAATTTAACAATATTTACGGTATACATTTTACTTACGGTAGTTATGGTTCAAAATTGAAAAGTAGTTTACAATTTTACAAATTTAAAAATTTAAAAATTTTAATAAAATCATTTCACATTAATACAATTAAAATTTTACAAATATTTTACATACAATTACAATTAAAATTACAATTACAATCATTTCACATTAATACAATTAAAATTTTACTCATATTTTACATACAATTACAATTACAATTACAATTACAATTTTACAATTTTATAATTTCACATACAATTACAATTTTACAATTTTACATACAATTACAATTACAAATTTAGAGTTTTACATAAAATTATAATTACAATTACAATTTTACATATATACAATTACAATCAATACAATAAAAATTTTCCAAATATTTTACATAAAATTACAATTAGAATTAGAATTACAATCACAATTTTACAATTTCACATACAATTACAATTACAATTTTAGAATTTTACATACAATTACAATTACAAATTTTTTTTTAAACATGAACAGTTAATTTTTTTATTTATGGAGGTCGGTTGGGCCAAAGCCTAAACAACCTCTATTACAAAGCCTTTTCCAGAATCCCCAAATATTCCAGATCTGATTTTACATGGCTGAGCTTTGTGGCATGAGTAACCAGATGGGATCTTTAGCATTTTTTGAGAATTCTCCTTGATATAAAAGATAAATTTCATTTTCTTTTGCATCCTCTTCTTTGTTTATATTTCACAGAATATGATAGAAAGAGCTAGATGTGAATCTTTACAATAGTTTCCTGAGTCTCTGCAGCGTCTTGTTGAGGGCCGAGTTGTTGAAGTGATCTCCTGTATTTATGATTTTAATCAGGATTTCCGAGTCTCCGAAGACATGTGTGTCTTTTTCTCCATTCTCCTGCACGATTTGACAAGCCTTAAGCATTCTTAAGATTTTTGCATGGTTGTTGGTGTTCTGCCTAAGACCCCAGCTGAAGTTGTTTTGGCTGTGGCTCGATTTGGAATAAATAACTCCCCCAGCTCCTGATTTTCCAAAATTTCCTTTTGAGGCACCATCAAAAAATATTGTGGCTCTGTTTTGGTTCTGCCACCACTTTTTAAATTCAATCTTTGGGGTTCAACGTCTCTATTCCGAGTTGTAGCATGGTCTAGAGAGAGTCCTATTCGGGAGGTTGTCTTCAAAGGTATGCCTATCCAACTGATTACATCTAGAGAGAGATCACTGCTTGACTTGTGGGGAAGGTTTACCAAGTTCTCGATTAGCAAGGCTTTTTCTTTGGCTGCAACAAGAGTTGGGGAATACAGTTTGTTGTTGAAGATTTCTTCATTCCTTTCCAGCCAAATTTTCCAATAGACAAATTTGGGGATGGCATGCCATATGTTAAACCAAAGTGATTTTCGATTTAGATCATGGGGAGAGCGTCTGGGCCAAGTGGTGAAGAGGATGGTGGTCAAAATATGTGTTGGGGTTTGTGCATCCAGCACATGAAACGTCTTCAGCCACACTTCTTGGGCATACAAATAGTCAAGAAACAAATGATCCATAGTCTCCACCGTTGTGCAGCAAAGCAAGCATCTATGAGGCCCAGCTATTCCTCTTTTTGACATATTTTCACTTGTTAAAACACGATTGTGAATGAGTATCCAATAAAAAAATTTACCTTGGGGAGCCCAGCTGGCTCCCAAATCTATTTCCAAGTTGAAGGATTGTGCAGAGGAATGTTGCGCTGGAGAGCTGAAAATCCTTGGGCAGCTATGTAAACTTCGTTTTTCCCCCATCCCCATTTTTCTTTTGAGCTACAATGTATTGGAGCCAGCCCAACCAAATTCGCTAGGAGGAGGGGAACTTGATGTCACATTTATTCAGGAGGACATGGAATATTCCAATCTAGCCAATTACCTTCATCATCCCAGCATCATATGTCTTCCAATTTTTTGATGCCAAGACTAATTAGCCAGTCACGCAACTCTGTGAATTCCTGGGCATTGTTTAGATATTTTAGTCCCATAATTTTGTCTTCCCAAAGGTTGATGATTTTCCCATTTCCCGGAATTCTGTATATTTGTTCCTTGTAAAACTCCCAACTGTGAGTGCAGAGTTTCCATAGAGATGTTCCTTTGGTTGTTGTTCCTTTCTCCATATCTTGCAGAGTGAGGCCGTGCATATATTTTTTGATGAAGACTTGACTGACCGAGTGTCTGTGATTCGAAAAAAATTTCCATAGCATCTTGCCACCCAATGCCAAGTTGGCTAGACCAGGATCTCTTACTTGCAAGCCTCCATCTAAAAGAGATTTTTTCACAATGTCCCAATTTACCAAATGAAATTTATTTTGATTTCCCTTACCTCCTTTCCACAGGAATTTTCTTAACATCTTGGAAATCTTATCTGTAATCTATTTTGGAGCCAGTAATAAGGTTTCTTGATATAATGCGAGGGAGGAAAGAACATAATTAACTAGTATGAGCTTCCTAGTTGTGGTAAGCCATTTTCTGCCCCATACTTTTATTTTTTCCTTGATTTTGTTGATTATCTCAGCCCAATGGAGAGCCTTGTTGATGCCCAGGGACAGAGACGGACCAAGGTAATTTATTTCATCCCAT